>OX638255.1:441822-883180 GCA_951806755.1 Brenthis hecate
TTTGTGCAATTGATTTTTATCTTTTTATAAAGAGTAAGAGTATTGTTTTCATGAACATTAATATGTGTGTGTGCACAATTTAATGGGTAGACAAATAAAAATTCTCGATAGTGTGTGTATGAAAATTAGAAGTGTTGAAGAAACTATAAGTGCTATATCACCGATATTAGCTTAAATGAAAATGTTGTTATGAATCTATATCTCTATACCTTAAAACGTAGCAATTAGCTTGTATCATAACATATATATAATAATAATTTGTAAATCTCAGAATACGGCTCCAAACTGATTTTCATGAAAAATTTAGTAATACAGGGTGATTTCGAGGGGGATAAATCGATCTTAGATTAGTCTTGTTAGAGTCACAACAGAGAACGCAGTGTTTGTGTACTAGTTTTATCATGCAGTGTTTCTTGTTGCATTTATGGTCCACGCCAGATTTGGTTCCTTCTTGCTCTTGGTAATTTCGCCACTACTCGTACATAAGCATACTGGTCAAGCGCGCCAAGGTGCTAAGATCAAACAATTACAGGGGCCCCGCCGAGTCGCATACAAAGTTTTTAGTTTTGTTTTATTTTGTTATAAATTATTGGTATTTCAAGTTTTTATTTTTTTTTAAATATAAGAAAATTATACCATTTAGTGTCAAAAACTCGCCGAGTGTGAGCGCGAGTAGCACCAAGTGGTAACTGTAATACTAATAAATATACATACATGAGAAATTGACAATTTACTTTTTATTATGTAGGCGGACAGACATGAATAAACGGACATGACGATATTGGTAAAGGTTTCGCTTTTAGCATTGAACTATGGAACTACCATGTAAATGAGTTTAAAATTAAAATGAAATGATTGATTCTAACTAACATACAATTTCATAACAAATTGTCTATATGTAATCCTACGCAAAAATATATCCTCATCAACGCATTCATCCGCATTGTCGTATTCGGGTCAATAGATGCAAAGCATGTTCTAGACACGGACCGTAGGGTCTGGACCGATCGACCTTAATGATAAATTCGTACTCGCTTTTGACTTTAGTTAGTTGTACCTGATATTAGTGATCTGCATTTGTAAACACAGGAGTGGAGCGTATTGCATCCGATGGCGGGAATCTAGTGTAATCTCCTGAGATTGAGAGTTGCACACGCATCGTGTCGTCATGTGCGTGAAATTAGACCAAGCCCTTACTGATGCAGTAATTAATATCTAAATCACGTATAATTTTAAAAAAAAAATATTTCTCTGTGTGTTACGGATGTAATTTATTTGTTTTTACTTAAGTTACGTTATTTCCGATAAATCTTTACATATACTTCACATCATTTGGAAGACTACCTAAAATGAGCTAATAAAGCATAACAATTTAAGCCTATATTTAAGCTTAAATGAAAGCCTTCTCAAAGCCATGTAAATGATTGTCTTATTTCTGTAATACGTTTTCAAGTTTCTCAGATGTGAAAATCCATAAAAACTTAATTTTATAGCGAATAATACTAGTGTATGTCGCGTCAGTATTTCAAAATTCTGATTACTCTCTACTTTGTGAAAGCCTGTATGTGTATGCTGCAATGCGAATAACGAAGTACGACTAGTATGAGTGTCTGAATTATTTATTGACATTGTGTCGGATACAGACTTTTAACATCGCGTTAATTTACCACGTCATAGACTCTATTGAAAGGAGGACAAAAAATATAGTGTGTCACACACGTGATTTAAAATACTCTATCTACTACTATCACTATACATATAATAGAAAGATGGGATAACTAAGCCCGAATCGGTACTATTTTAAATATTTTGTTTGTGAAAATCTTAGTGAAATAAACATTCATTATCCTGCAATAAGGAGGCCAGACTCATCAGTAGTGTTTTTAGATAATCTTTGTCTGTCTGTCATGTTACCGGTCCCATCACCAGAAACAAACCACTGGTAGGAGATTTTTGATGTTTGGCTATGGTGAATAGCTGGTGATATCCGCGCTGTCAACATTATAGGATAGTTATTTGGTAAAGCGGGGAAAATATGGCACTCATTATCGTGATAAAACAATACAAAAAACAGCAAGAATGTCAAGTAGATATACTAAGCCAATTTAGCGTTTTCTTTGTGGGTATTTTATTCTGAGCGCGAATCCGCTAGTTATATTATAATAGTTTGTAAGTAAACATGGAATGTGTATGTGTGTTACTATCTTATGTAATTTCAATATTCGATATATGTATGACATTGACCTAAATCTATAGATTTTTCCATTTGATATGTCAAAGCTCGTGTATAAGCCACTTTATGTAAAACGCTTTTTAGAGGCAATGCTTAATTAATTATTTACTTGTATTTCTGTTTAAATCACAGTGTATACTATAATGTAATTTTCGATAAAAACATTAGCAACCCCTTACACTTCGATTCGCTCGGATGCTCTGTTTAGGTGCGCTTTTGTCATTTATAATACTCGTCTGATTAGTTACCTACATGGTAAGTCAGCCTTTTGGCAAATTTTTCATATTTTTGAATTATAAATCTAGAATCTATTTCGGATTTGTTGTTCCGCAGATGTTATTTAGATTTTTTATATTCCGCATAAGTATAAGAAAGTATTAATTTGCTATTACTATAACCATTCACATGCTATATATAAAAAAAACTAAAATATATCTAAACGTCTGTATCTAATGTGTGTGTACTTTAACCCCTTTTTTTGTGTTGAATACTTTTCTACCTGTCCATCAAAAAGCCATCTAACCGGTCTCTTTATATCGTTTTTTGTCATATCAGATAACATTACAACACACATTGTTAGGTTGAGAATGCAAAATTCGCCTTACCTAAGTGATTTCTTATAGTTGCAGTAAATATTGAAAACTGGAGATTAAAACAGTATTTTCTACAATTTAAAGTACCCCCTAAATATTACATCAACGTAATCAGTAGATTTACACCGCACGGAAAACTTAATAACGAAATGTGTGCATCCACTTTATTTTCATATATGGCAATTAAAATTGATGTTGAAGTAAAATGTTTATGACTTAATT
The DNA here is from genome assembly GCA_951806755.1 of Brenthis hecate. Classification (NCBI taxonomy): domain Eukaryota; kingdom Metazoa; phylum Arthropoda; class Insecta; order Lepidoptera; family Nymphalidae; genus Brenthis; species Brenthis hecate. The sequence continues at coordinate 444,871 of OX638255.1, forward strand.
CCTGATTTGTAGCTGCTTTACTTATAATTGATCGGTATTCAAAAAAGGCCGACGTCATTTACTGTATTGAAAGGTATTTATAATGTAAAGACGTTGTCCTTCGTTACAGAATTTTTATAAGTATAACGTAGAAAATCACTTAATGATCGTGTACTTAGTCTAAAGTGTAGTTAATAGCACCTAAAGTCATTTTATTGAAGTCTTAACAAATAACACACTTATAATTCTGTTATGATATATGTTGTACGTTTTATAGTTATTTATTATCGATAGTGGGCCTTTGTTTACGTGATTGTTAGAATCCTTATGTAAAATATTGCCTGAAATACATGATTTAAAGGTAAAAATAAAATAAAAGAAAACGATATTAATAATATAATATTTTTGCTTTTCGTATTACTGGATAAAATTTTAAAAGTGTTAAAAAGGACTTCTTTTCTAATAAATATAAAGATTAAACTATCGCTTTTGTTGATTTTAATCGACACCATGGATAAACGAGTTATGTTAAGGCTTTGGAAAGTCTTAATATTATTGAAACCTGTTGGAAGTTAAAAAATAAGCAAAAAAAAACTATGTCGAGTCGTCATTGCAAAAATAAAATTTTTTTGTATTTGTAATTAATCACTTCAAATTATGGCGCGGGCACGCGCGCGAGATTATTTTCATTTCATTATATTTGTATATATGCTGTGTTACTATTTCTCTTATTCCGGTAAACTATTTTTTAGACCTTATCAGTGATCAAAACTAGAAAGCGGTATTATATATATAAACCTTTATGCTAGCTCTGTAGACCTAGCTTACTATGAATGCAGCTCTAACAAAATAACCAGTAATAGAATAAGTACATACGTAATTAGTACGATTCGAATTATCTTGAACCCAATAAGAAAAACAATCTTATCAAATCATGACTGTTCAATAAGATATCTGAAGCAAGCCCGATTATAGGCCCAGACTATATTTATTTTTCCAATAATGTTTGATAAATCTTTTAGTTTACAGGTAACCGCATAAGCATGATACGAGGTTAAATTAAACAAGATAATTATTTTTATTTGGTCTTCTCGGTTTACTATAGACGACATGTGCGCCTGATATGTGTGTACTAATGTGTGTGTTGTGTGTTTTCTGATACTTACTTTTATTACCATATAATATAATATATGTCTATATTTTTATTTGTCCTTTGTACATTACCCATTTGGAGTAAACTGGATTATATTTTTGTATACGTTATTTCAAAAATTTTGCTAATAGCGTAGTTAGTATTAGCAGTTCCAAGACACGTGTCTGATGTGGGTTTGTGCCATGTGGGTTTGACACCTGCTTCTTGGTGACGCACTCTAATATAGCAAAGGGGACCGTGAAATGGAGCAACCCCATGGGTAATGTGTGGTGTCTTTGCCGTACGTGCTCGGCTTTTGGAGGGGGGGCCGCCTCAATGATTGACCGGTGCGCTATGAATGACCAGGGGAACTGGTGAAGCATTCTGTTGGGACGATTATATGCGTGGTTTAGTACCTGGCTTTAACCGTTGTAGTCCGTATCGCCTCGTGCTTAAATGGTGTGTTTATTCCATACGGATTAAAATAAAACACAAGTGCAATTCACTCAAGTAAGCCTCTGTTTGATGTGGTATTGTACAAAGAATTTTTCTTTACATGAAATACCAATTGTGTTTATTGGGTATTACTTAAGTAGATAAAAGTGTTTTTTAGTGGATTGTAAAAGTTTGAGTAAAAGTGAAATTAAGAGTTATTTAGTCATGTGATGGGTTTTAAAATAAAAATAAAAACATACTAATGAAGGTTTCATGAATGTTTTACATGACGAATATATTAAATATATTTTTAGTTTTTAAGTGATATATCTAACGTATGTGTAGGCTCCGTCACTTAGGACGTACTCGGTAGGAATGTAATTAATGATGCAAGGTGATATAGCAGGACTCCCAGAGTTGGGTGCAAATGATCTGTATACACCTTACGAGAATTATAACTTACTAGGGTTGTGACGTGAAATGTGTGCCTCTTTCAAATAAATATTAAATGATGTGTAGTGTATATAAGCTATTTTTTTCCACATATTTTAAGAAAATAGCCCACGGTTATGAGAGGACTCGTAATTTAAAAAACATTCCAACAAGTACAAAAAATGTACCTTTATATTACTTTGGTGGGAGAACTATTAATCTTGTGCTAAATTATTTTAATGTTTTATCTATTTATCTAGATATATACAAAAAATAACAATCCTCAATGAAACGATAGTTTTTGTATTATTATGTTTCTTCCATCTGGATAATATGTGTTTCTAATTAATTATCCAATACGTCGCAAGATTTAAACAATCACAAGTTAAAAAATCCAACTTTAATTGTTTAGCTGTTTCAACGGACAGTAATTTTCTTTTTTTTATGATCAATACGTTCAAGTTTATCATGTAAAATAATAAAGAGGTTTCTACTATTTCTAGCCCGCAGTGCATACCATTCTAATACAAACAGACAAGTTACATTTTAGATAGAGTCATTAGATGTTTTAATTGCACTTTCGGCGACACCGTTGGATAGATGCGACGCTGTAATAATCTTATTTAGAATGATAATAAGTTTAAATTGTAGCCTAATATACAAGAAGATACTGTCGGTGAATAATGAATTGGTGTATTACACAATGAACATAAGTGGTATAAAATATTACACACCACTATACAGTTTTCTCCCTGTGACTGTCGAGTATCTTGATTGTCCTATTTTATCTTTATTAATTAATTGGCGATATGTGACCTACACAAACGTCAAGTAACAATAAGTTTTCCATTTCATCATAGTAATAATCAAAGCTTGACATAGAAATAACATAAATTACTACGGGAATATAGCTTATTAATATAAAATAAACAAACATATAAATAGATTATTTAGTTCAAACGGAAATATTAAATAGTTTGTCAGTTTAACCTGTTATTTCATACTGTGTAATTGTAAGGTTATCTTGTGCACTAATGCCATACGTATTCAAGATCGTTTAAGCCATCTGATCCATTATCGTAGACTGATAAATTAATGCAAGCTCACTCTCAGTCACTAACAAGGCGCAATAATCATTTTACACATAACGAGTACCTTGTACCGCTTGAAACTGAATTTTCGAAATGTGTGCTTATAGAATATATAATATCGGTACACTGCTTTTTTATTTAAATTCTTCTATATATATAAAAGAAAAGTCGTGTTAGTTACACTATTTATAACTCAACAACGGCTGAACCGATTTGGCTGAAAATTGGTGGGGAAGTAGCTTAGAACCAGGAGACGGACATGGGATACTTTTTATACCGTTCGATTGCGTTCCCATGTGACGTGACATAAAACTCAACAACGGCTGGACCAATTTTTATGATATTTGAATTTTTTGATTTCTCTTAATCCGGAACAGGATAATAAGTATTAAAACATCAGAAAAATTAACGAAAAAAAAATTATATGGCTAGCCGTTGGCTAATAACTATTTATCTCTATTTAAATTTCTCTATTTAAATAATAAAAAAATTATAATCAATAAAAATTTGGTATCTTTAAAATCTTAAAGTGGGTTCAGTTTAGTAAAAGTAATTTTATGACTATAAATCAATTTTATGATGTGATATATGTTATGCTAAGGGCCTTTTAATAATTTTTTCATGTCAAGAAAACAGTATAAAGATAATTTACTACAAAGCTTTCCTGTTAGTACTTTTATTACCACTGTAATCTTTGTTTAACGAAGCAACACGATTGAAAATCGCCATTTATTGATTGTTTTTCTCATAGTTTTATATGTCATTATATAAAATCATTTAAAGACACAAAATAGTTAATAAATGAGCAGCATGAGCATGGTGAGGGATATCTCGTTATAACAAATAGGAAAGCTTACTTTGAATTCTTTGAGTGGTTCAATCGTTTTAAAATTTGACCCAAACTATCCTCAATGATTAAATATTGCGAGAGGTCAGATTATTAGATAAATCTCTTAGGAGGTTATTAACAATAACTGTCAATGTCAAGCCTTAAGCGGTACACAATAATAGTCTAAAGTCTAAAAGACGATTCTAGAAATCAACAAAAGCCAGCAAGCACATGTTGTGATAAAATACAACATAGCGACTTAAGAGCTTTTTTCGTACAATGAATAAAAAATTTAAAGACTTTTGTTTACATTAAACGCTGGATTAAGTATGTTATCGCACACAATAAATTAATTAAAAAGTACCTACTCTAAAATAAGAACTTTAATGATAACTAGCGACTCACCCTCGCTTCGCTTGGGTTCGTCCCTAGGTTAATTCCCCATACAAACTTTCATCACCTTTTTCGCCCACTCAAGGGATGATTTCCGGGATAAAAATATTCTGTGTCCTTCCCAGGGTCTCAAACTATCTTCTTACCAAATTTTATCTAAATCGGTTCACTAGATCCAGAGATTACCCCCTACAACTTCACAAACTCACAAACTTTACTTCTTTATAAAATTCGTACAGATCTACTTATGTAAGTCTTTTTGAATTAGGACTTATTTTATTTCCAAGTAACATGAAAACATATAGGATGTAAATAGTTTATCTAACTCCGACAAGAACGTTGTTTCTATTACTTAATATGTTTTTACTATAAAAGTTAAGAATGCTACTTTACTAAAAGAAAATATCCGTTCGATTAGAAAAGTGCTTAAATCTGTCATGTGTGCTTACGCTCGATCAAGTTTGTTGGAGAAAGCAATGGGACTCTTTTAAATTGCCACATTAGATGTAACACATGCATGCGTGCAAACGGTAATTTTATTTGCAATTGACTGCAATTTTCAAGTGTCATCTGGTGTATACGTAATTGTGATGGCGGTGGTACCTTAGAATCACGACGTGAAATCCAATCAGTTCATGTTAGTTTCACTATGCTCTTCTAGTTCTTTCTATTAACTTTTTTAATCTTAAGCGTATTTCTATTAGAAAAATGTATGGAACTTCTTTTCAGCACATAAATGTTTTTCAATTGTACTAATATTTCGTATAAATTATTTTTTTGTAAATTATATGACGTGTAATGTCGCTAACAGAAATATTATTATCCTCCATAACTAGCTTGACTTGGCAGTGCGTGTATGTAATATGAGAAGGGCCTCACAAAGACTTGCAAGAAAGTGTCATTAATCAATGAACACACTCGAGCTATCTAATCGGAATCTAATTTGAATCTTAATCAAAAAGCTGGCAAAAACAATTTTTGCAGATAGCGAAATCACAGGGCACGCTGCGACTCCACGAATAACCAGAGTTTGATTTATCATTCTTGTCTATCAAGCGATAATCAAAGATCCATTACCGCGGTTTCATTATACGAGAACAATTGCTACGGTACGTGTTCACTTCGGCGCTTTTAGAAGTGACCATCTGACCTCTATATCGTTTTGACTGACCTACGGTTTGAGAGGACACAAATCTATACAAATCCGAACCTGCAAATCATGATCGAATATGAGAATTAAACGCCCAATACAGTTGGAATGTTAATGATATAAATTCCTTTATATTTATGTGAACGAGGTTCGTAATAATACCGTCTCTAACTATAGGCTCGACCATTTCCTTCTACGACGTAGTTGGATCTGGTCAATTATTGTCCATTGAACAGATGGATTATGTGAAAAAACCGCATACCGTGTTGCGCACGCGCCGGTGATTGCTTTCGTCCGCTCTTCGTTGTCCCTTTCCACAGCGATTGTAGAGCTGTTTATATAAAGTACATTCCGAAATCGAGAGAATCCATAAAATATTTTTAGTATTAATAAACATTGATTCATGACGCATAAAATAGAAAAGAGAATATTTTTCATTACGCTACTAGTAAGATCATAATAACAATCGGTATAGTTTTTTTTAGGTCTAGATCTTAAAAATGAGAAAGGTTATCTTAATATTGATGATAAAACTATCAGAATAATGATAAAAAAAGTGCGTGTGTGTGCAATTCACATATGGTAGAAGTGAAATTTAATATTATAAACTTCTTAGACAATAACAACGGTTACCATGGCAACATGGCAATGTATTCTATCTCATTCTCTCGCCGGCTTGATCCTATATATTTATGTGTTTTGTCTCTCTTTAGTGTCGCATTTCCGTTTCAAGGAGTTTAAAATCACAACGATTCTAAAGAAGTTTTATTTCAAAATAAATTATATTAAACTTGTTTTACATTTTTTATAAGACAATGTGGTTGGCTTTTAGCTTGATATGTAAGAGTTGATAGCTTGGCATCCATGTATGACATCGATCGCGTGCCCAGTTTTATGCGTAGCTAAAGCCTTACTATTTGCGGTTGGACACACTGCGATTATATCTCACGTAATGTTGTCTATGATAGGGTAGATACAATCTGATGACTTCTGGATAATAATATAACACAGTTGTTTAGCTCTTTATCTTTTCTATATATCTACTAACTTTTAAAAAGTTAACTAATATATCTAACCAATAAATTAAAAAAAATCACATAATAATTCTGAAACAAACAAACGAAACCGCCTATAATAATAATTCTAATATATTTAGAGATTAAAAGATACCTATAACCTTATGAAGAGTTACATATACCTCATTATTTGGAACTAAAATGAAACCTAAAGCACCTAATTAGATTTAACATAATGAGAATTGCTACTCATATTGAAAGTATAGAATCAAGAAGCTGCATATGATCACCGGTTTATAAATAGACCTTTTATCGTAACCAGTAGCTCGAATAGCACCTGAGAGCGATGATGGATTACGCACTCAGCAGTTATTAAGGTCATAATGGACAAAAACAACATTAAGAGCTAGCTATAGGGCTATAGAATTTACTAGGACTGGCTATCCAATAGTGCGCATTCTCTTAATTAGATGTGGATTTGCTTTTTCATATTACGTGTAATGTGTGAAAACTTTAAAAAAAAACGACTTCCAGGCACTAAAATGTAAAAAATAACTAAACGGGGGTTTTCATTTAGAATAGATACCTAATCACATATTTTCGAAGTCGGTGCCAGCCGATGTAAAGCAAATCTAATATATTTCGATACATAAAATACATATTTACCTATTAGATATCCATATCTTAAAAGATTATTAAAAAAATTATTTATTTGTTGATTTAAAAAAAACCGCTTGACCGATTGCGATAAAATGTATATGGGGCCACCTGGCAAGTATACCCTTTAAAACAAAAAAATAAATTTTCCAAATCGGTTCAGGCGTCTTCGAGTAATCGGTGAACATACATAAAAAAAAGATTCAGACAAATTGAGAACCTCCTCGTTTTTGGAAGTCGATTTAAAATATATAATAATAGCATATGAGCTACCTAAAAGCGATCAATAAAGAAAATGAATTGAGATATAAGCCCACAGTATCTATATTACAGCACTGGATCTATTAATTTGCTTAAAATTGAGTTGAGTTTAAAAAAAAAAAAATTGATACTTAATATTATTAAACATAGTATATACGAGTAAAACATGGAACTATAGAATTATGCTAATCACTGATGTGAGCGTTTCACAGATAAAAAAGTATTGTTCTTCAATTTTTTTTGCCAAATAAATAATGGGAAAAAATTAGTTAAAGATCATCTTTACCGCAGACTGTCAAGTATCAGTAAAATATATATCTTATCAAACTAAAAACATTTTTATGTAAAATGTTGCCAAGACGAGACCATATGGTTCGCACTGTCAAAAAGTAATCGGATCTCACATAGAGTCAAGCTTCTAACTCTACACGCCCTAACTCTACAAACTCTACACGTTACGCTACCGTCCCATGAACGTAAGGTAAAAAAATTACTGTTAATTATTTTTGCGTCATACAAAAGTTCTTGTAGTACCGATACTATCGTGTCCCCAGACTATTAATATTTTTTACTACGACAGAGGTCTTGGATTTGATGTCTATCTATACTAATATTATAAAGAGGTAAATTTTATAAGTTTGTGAGTTTATGACGTTGTATGGGGTAATCTCTGGATCTACTGAACCGATTTAGATTAAATTTGGTAAAAACATAGTTTCAGACCCTGGGAAGGACATAGAATACTTTTTATACCGGAAATAATCCCTCAAAAGGGTGAAAACGAACATGAAAGTTTGTATGGGGAATTAAGCTAGGGACGAACCCGAGGGAAGCGAGGGTGAGTCGCTAGTGTTAAATAAAAAGGAAGAAAGGTAGAAAGTTGAATCATATTATGTACAATACAAACTAGTACGATGCCGGTTGCTGGTTGTTTGTTATTTAAATTCATTTTACATAATATATAAGCTTGCAAATGTCACTTAATCTTGTAATCAAAACAAAACACTATCAATTACATTTATTATAATGGAGACACGATGAATGAAGTTATCATTTCTCGTGACTGTCATGTTTACTACTATTCTAGTTATTAGTATAACTTGGACGTTACATTTGAAAAATTGTGTTTTACTTGTAAGTACCGTATGTAATTTCATATGCATTTAATAAAAAGCTATTATTTTGATATTACAAACAGACACTTCAATTTTATTTATCTGTATATAGATTATCTTGATGGCTTCATCAGCTTTTAAATAAATATACAGTATATAAATGATACTTTTTGATATTTATTTACTATTATATATATATATATATATATATATATATATATATATATATATATATATATATATATATATATATATATATATATATATATATATATATATATATATAATAAAATTCTGAGTCGAATCTGTACATTACATATTTTTTGGAAAATCTTTTGAAATAGATATTATTATCGATACAGAGGCCGAATCTATAGTTTTTCGAATTTTTGTCTGTCTGTTTGTCTGTCTGTCTGTCTGTTACCGTATCACAGAAAAACTACTGGAGAGATTTTGATGAAATTTGGTATGGTCATAGGTGGTTATCCGGGTCAACATATAGGATACTTTTTACCGCGGGAAAATCTCTCATTTCTGAGAAAAAATACAAAAACTGCTATGTACTGTATACTAATATGTAAAACCTAAGAATTTGGTTTTTGGCCATTTGAACGCGGGCGGAGCCGCGGGCAATGCTAGTATATATATATATATATATATATATATATATATATATATATATATATATATATATACTTTATTTTAAATAAAAAAATCACAGAAAATATGAATTCTATATATAGTACTACCGCCACACACTACACAAATAGACCACCACGATCTGTTAAAACAGCCAATCCTTCACAGTTTCGATAAAGTTGTACTACCATTTGTTCTATTGAAATCAGTTGTTCAACTGCAGACCGGTTCATTCCTGTGTCAGAATGCCCAGTCAACTATGCAATCAGTTAGGGATAAATAACTAGTTGTGCATGGGTTAATTTATTATATGATTAATTACCTTATTATAGTGGTCAATTTTAAATTTGTTACGTTATGACTTTTTATGCTCAATTTATTTCTTATCAAAATTATCAAATTGATTTGTTTATTATTATCAAATTGATTCGTATTTTATATTGCCATATTGAATATAGATATTTATTATTATTTTGTAGAAAATTCTATACAAGATAATTGATAGGGGAAGGCACTCACTCACTGTACTTGTCGGATAAAAACTTGTAAATATTGTACTAAACATAACATATTTAGACAAATTATAGAGTTAAATATAAAAAAAAAAACATTTTTAATCAAAAGAAATATTGACCATCCTTTCGGATTTTTTGGCGGATTTGAGTTCTAGGGAACTAAAAATCACAAAATGTAAAGATTAAATGTAAAGAAGTTTTATTTAAAATGTCGAATATTCGCGTAAATCTGGGAAAGTATTAAATCTTCACCATATTACAGTGACGCAACCTATCCTATCTATTACCACGGGAATGTTATACATATATTACCGTGCTATTACGATGCTACCTAATCTTAATGTCTTGTCTATAACATTATAGAGCTTTTATCTCGTAGATTTGTAATTAATTATTAACAGTACACCAGTTACAGCTGTTCCCTGATTTGTATTACGTATGTAACATATCATTTTTAAATCATATTTTGCTTTATATTACATTTATTAGAATATTAAACACAAGGTCGTAAGTTCGATTATTCATAACAGTAGCGGGGGGCGTATTCAACTCTGTCAATTTCATTTTAATGGAATAGAAATTGAATTTTGCTCACCTTATATCTTCATTAAGTTCTTTTTATTTCCGGTAATCATCTGTGAATAAAAACCATACTTTGAATTGAAAATTTGATATAAATTGTAGTATAAGGTGTAACTTTAACACCGCCCACTATGAAACCAATACAAATTGTTTTTTAGGTATTTAAGACGAAACCGTTTCGAAAAATATACCGGTATCCGATCCCTAATTAATGTAATTGATGGGTACTTAATATCCACTACCTCCCTTTTTAGTATTTTAATTTTTTATAATATAATATAACAATTATGTTATTATTATAATTATATTATTATATATATTATATATTAGTTTTTAGTTATAATTAACGAAAAATAAATTTTATTGTAAAAAACAAATCAACTAAAATCATTTTCTAGCGTGAATATTGAATAATCATTTATAGCTTTAGCTTAGGCATGATGTAGTTAATTAACTATGACTAACTAGCGGCTTCGCCTCTAGAATAACAAAAACGTATCTATCCATCGGGAACCGTATATTTTACCGGGATAAAATGTAGCCTATGTATTATTCCAGACTATAATCTATCTCTGTGCCAATTTTCATCCAGATCCGTTAAGCCGTTCTGGCGTGAAAGATTAACAAACATCCATACTCACAAACTTTCACGTTTATTATTATAGTAATAGGATGACAACAATCGTCAATGCAAGATATTTAGAGAACTAACATTTACATAATATTTTAGTCAATTTAATGCTTACATTCTTTTAAAGTAAATATTGTTCGACTTTGATTGCATTTTAATGAGATGGACCTACGCATTTTTATTAGACATCTATTCAAACGTGTCTGGATTGTTTGAAATTTTCTTATGTTTTAACATTACTTTTAATATATATTAGCACAACCGTATATATATTTTTAAATACTAAATACTATTTAAGTTAATTTAATTAAAACTTTAAAAATTTCTAATTATTTTTTGCGAATTAACCAACAAGGCGGAAGATCTGAAACATAACTCATTTAAAACTTATAAATACCGTTAGAAACATTAATATTTGGTAGTATATACAAAAATAGCGTATGCTCATTGCGTTAGTTCATTCACTTAAACGCAATTATAGTAGCATCGAAGAGAGAGTATCTGATGAACTCATAGTCTTTATGTGAAAGGGTCTAAAGGTGATTTTAGGTAGGTTATGACGTGTCGTGTGCTTATGAAAAAGCATTAGCCAGTGCGATATGGTACGGTGGTCAGCACTGGAGCGTGGCATATAACTGCCCATGTACACTGTCTTAGAAGCTTCCTGGTTTTTTTTTCAATTATATAGCAAAAATTGATAAATATTACTAGAGTATTAGCGTTTTCGAGTGGAACGTTGTCTTTAGTTGGTTCTTTTATAAGTTAAAAGTAAAAAAGTAAAGTTGTGCTACAATGGTTTTTAAGAATATATAATAGTACCTATACGCATTCAACGGAGAGCTTAACACTCGTTGTTCTTACATCATGTTACTTAATAAATAATTGCAATATATATATTTAATTTTAGTCCTATCTACTAAGTTAATAAGTAGAAACAGTATAAATTATACATCACTACATAATATAAAACAAAGTCGCTTTCTCTGTCTCTATATCCCTATGTATGCGTAAATCTTTAAAAATACGCAACAGATTTTGATGCGGGTTTTTTAATAGATGGAGTAATTCAAGAGGAAGGTTTTAGTATATAATTTGTTAAGCTTTTGTATACATTGGCTAAAATATAACGATATTTGTTGGAGGTGTCGGAAAAAACGAAAACGCTTCCTAAACCCTTTGAGATATAACAAAATAATGTATGGTGGAATTGTGTATCTTATACAGGTCCTACAGAAAAGTCCGCGATCTCATCTCTTAAGGATAACATACTATATCCATTTTAATTTTAAACGTACCTAGGGACGAACCCGAGCGAAGCGAGGGTGAGTCGCTAGTTTAAAATAATTACAATCAAATATGGTAAGTATAAAGGCTATGATTAATTTACCCTGGGTTTCTGAGGTCTCCATCTTTCCCACAGGATAGAAATTTGTAAAAACCACAGTTCATTTGCTTAAATAGCCGTGGTTATGATGATATGAAAACTAGTTATAATTATGTCGCATTTCTCTTTGGTTTCATTATAATAAAATATTCGCATTGAATATTTGCAACACACAATTTTATAAAATCTTTTTGTCGAAATATTGAGGAAAAGGGAAAGAACTATGTTATACAAATTACGAACCTCTAATCTCTAATCTATACTAATCAACATCTACACACTACACTAATACATAGAGATAAGGTATTTGTTTACTTGTTTGTTTGTTAAACGCTCTTCTTCTTCTTCTCCCTGCCCTTTTCCCAATCACTTGGGGTCGGCGCAGTACATCTCCTGTACTGCTGATAGGATTTGGCAAAAGTTGTACGCCCGGCCGCCTCACGCCTGCCTGACGTCAACCCTCCTTGGAAATGCTATCGTCTCTCTTTGTCTGGATGGTGTCGCGGAAGTCTTGTAATCATTATGCACTTTCGATTTTGCTGTCTTTTAAACATTTTTTATACTATTACTTAATTTTTTAATATTATTTTCGGATATATTTTAAAATAAATTTTGATTACACAATAAATTTTGTTTTGACGCTGTCAAAAAAAAAAAATTGTTGAACGCTCTAATCTCTAAAATGACCAGTTCTATTTGAAAAATTCTATTTGCATTTTATATTCTATTAATTAATTCATTTAGGGAGGAATAGGATAGACTACGCGAGCGGTTCCGCGTTCAGAAGCTAGTAATATTAATAAGCAGTAGAGGTTTCTTCGAACTGGAAGAGGTTTCTTTATACCTAATACTAATTATGATGATTGATAAAGCGTAACTATTATAGTAAGCTATAATCTACGCGAGTGGAGTCTTGGTCAAATGCTAGTTTATAAAGTCTGAGCGATACAAGGATTAGACTGAAAGGATAAGAAGATATTACAATCAATTAGGAGAGCAAAAAAAACCAACCAAGTGTAATATTCCATTATTTGTATAATTAACCATAGCGTAAAAAACATCGTTTTTATATGTACCTCGTGCAATAGGTTTTATTTTGATTATATTCACAACAGAGACTGAAGGATGTTTATTAGAGAAGTTATAAATAAAATTCACCTTACGACAAGCCAATTATGTGTTTATGCTTATATTATTATATCCTTTTTTGCCGTATATGTACGTATGGGCGTGTTTTTAAGTCCATTACATTTCAGTAGTAGTGTGTTTGGAATAATATATGATTTTTTCGTTTGTTTGTGTTATGTTACTTTGTTTAACACTTTTTATTCAGTCTTCTAAACTAAAATATTTATTTTTTAATCACACCTATAATGAATTCATACTAATAAAATAAATGTGAAAGTGTGTTTGTTTGTTTGTTTGTCTTTCTTTCACGTCGAAACGGCTTGGCGGATTGGCGTGATTTTTTGTGTAGAGATATATAGTTAGAGGGCTGGAGAGTGACATAGGCTACTTTTTACCTCAGGAGATTAACGCTTTCCCACGAGAAAACACGTTATAATACAATCCAAAAAAATATTTATGATCACAATTACTTGAAACTTGTTATTAATGCTCTTCAATAAAATTAAATAAATATATGTTTTAGCATTTTTGGGAATTCATCCCATAAGGGGATAAAATAGGGGATGAAAGTTTGTATGAAACTACCTTTTTAGATATTTTTTTGTAGTTTTAGCGGGAGCGAAGCTGCGGGTTCTGCTAGTATAATATAATTATTAATTAGGTTAAATAACCAATGTCCTTATACGTCAATCAATCTATATTCTTATGTCGATCAAATATAGCCTATGTTTTAATCAAAGATTCTCTTAATTTAATCTTGTTATTAAACCATACTTAAATCTATCCAATCTTTACATCATAAGGATATTAAATAAATAAATGTGTTGGGACATTGACACACAGCACCATTTAGTTTCATGGTAATCTACGAGGCTCGTGTTATGGATACCAGATAGTTGATACACTACACATGTATAACTTTAAATACATACATATTATAAATATAAGCACCCATGACTGGAGTGCAAAAAATCGTGCTCATCACACAAATGAGTGCCCCCAGCGGGACTCGAACTCGCGACCGCTGACACGGCAAGTAGGGTCACTACAAACTGAGCCAAACGTGTCATTGTATGTAATGAAGCCTTGGAATTATAATATTAGTGATTTCATTCGTAAAGTTCATGTAATTTGTTATTTTATCTATAACTAAGCTAATGGTTCATGTGGGAAGCAAAGGAATATAAGCTTGTTTTCAAATGTACAATATCATATTTTCATTTCCTACTACGGCTGTATAAGGCCTTTGAGATATGATTAAGAATATCTTAATTGAGCCGGTGCACAACGTGTATAGCTAGCTATACATGTACGCTACAACGTACAACGTATGTACGTACGTACAACGTACGTACGTAACAATATATATATATATTGTTTATCATAGATGATAAGCTTTAGGTTAAATTTTATTTTAGATTCTAAAATAAACTAATCTAGAATAAATAGGTATATTTTAAGTTAACTATCCAGTTAAACGACTAATGGGAATAACAAGCAAAAGCGGATCTTAATATGAATACTACGAAAAATTGTGGAATGGGTAATTTGAAAATTAATTTTGAAAACTAAAAAAACTAATATTTTACCAATTGTAATGTATTATTTATTGGACAAAATCAGTCAAATGAACTTAAACTGAAAGGGTTTTCTATTTACTAGCAAAAGTTCTAATATCCAGCGCTTGAAACCATAATTAGATTAACAGTACCATTTCGTATACCATATATTCTATACATATAATAAAATTGTAACTAAGTCGAATCTGTACATTAAATATTTTTTGAACCACTGAACAGATTTTGATGAAATTTGATGATGATAGCTGGTTATCCGGGTCAACATATAGGATATTTTTATACTAATATTTAAAACATAAGAATTTGGTTTTTGATCATCTGAACGCGGGCGGAGCCGCGGGCAATGCTAATATTATATAAATACTCAGAGTTTCCAATCGATACGAAAATAAGATATAATATATTCTATAGATAAAATATGTATATCAATAAGTTTGCTAAAATAATAGTATTTTCTATTGTCTCTATATTTGAAATATATATATATATATATATATATATATATATATATATATATATATATATATATATATATATATATATATATATTAAAATTTTTACAATCAGTCAAAGACATCTAAAGCATTTTACACGTGATATAAACATGTTTTACTTATTATACAACACGATACACTTAGGTATGCTTCGATAATCCAGATTTCACTTGTGATAAAAATTCTGATCACGAATAAGTGTATTAAGTAATTCTCGATGTTTTGGTATGCAGTATGACTATGGACAAATCCATTTCTATTTGCCCGATCGCCAAGATAGCGGACCTATGATGTCACCATTTGGTCAAAGCTTTATTTATTAACTTCAAAATTTAGCAAGTAGGTTCAATGTGCTCGTTTTTTATGTAGCTTAGAATGTAAAACCACGTTTACACAAGATCTTAGACCCTGATCTCGAGTGTTTGAATTTTCGAAAAAATGCTCTGAATCTATAATTCACGTAAAACCCCGCTATAAAAATACATTTGGAAAGTTTAATGTCATGTTTTGTCAGAGTTGAAACTTTTATTTTAAGACTAGCATTGCCCGCGGCTCCGCCCGCGTTCAGATGACCCAAAACCATATCCTTAGGCTTTACATCCTACTAGTATACTCTTACATTGCAGTTTTTGTATTTTTCTGAGCTATTTTCCCGCGGTAAAGAATATCCTATATGTTGACCCGGATAACCAGCTATCATCATACCAAATTTCATCAAAATCTGTCCAGTGGTTTTTTCGTGATGCGGTAACACACAGACAGACAGATAGACAAAATTCCAAAAACTATAGATTCGGCCTCTGTATCGTTAATAATGTTTATTTCAATAAGATTTTTGAAAAAATATTAATGCACAGATTCGGCTTAGTTACAATTTTATTATATGTATAGATGTATTCATATACTTGATAGAAATGTACCTACTTATTTGTTATATATTTTTGTAGTATAAACTCATTAAAATCAATTTGTATAATTCTTTGAGTGAAAAATCTACCTATAATTTTTATTACTTGCCAAAAAAATATGTTCTAACAATCCCGTGGTATTGTAATTTTTTAAACATTGGAAAAGAAAAAAAATGAATAACATGAGATCTTGGGTGCAACTTACAGCTTTAAATAAATCTGACTGAGTAATGTCCCACAGATCGTATCACAGAAACCGCACGTTTCGCAATTAAAATTTCACAATTATATACGCTTTGTGCATTTTATTTTGTTATGCACTTTTACTCTCTAAATAAAATAAACTTCTATTCATTCTATTTTATTACGTAAATTATAATTTATTTTGAACGGAAATCTGTTAAGAAAGTCGCAAATTGAATTTCTGTTGACTAGGATATTATCTTTGACTCATTACTATTCGATTAACATAGATATATATGTTCCGTCAAACACCATAGAAATGAACATCCCTCCTTCTAATGGTGGATATAAAGTTGTTATCGATCTTAAAATTATCGTTTTTAAGCTTACATTAGAAATCGCCACCATTTTTTTAATGGTAAAAAATAGTGGACAGATTGCAAAATCATTTATCTACACAGTACAGTACATCAGTACATATAATAAAATTGTAACTAAGCCGAATCTGTACATTAAATATTTTTTGGAAAATCTTATTGATATAGACATTATTATCGATATAGAAGCCGAATCTATAGTTTTTAGAATTTTGGTCTGTCTGTCTGTCTGTCTGTTACCGCATCACGAGAAAACCACTGGACAGACTTTGTTGAAATTTGGTATGATGACAGCCGTGTCAACATATAGGATACTTTTTCCGCGGGAAAATATATCATTTCTGAGAAAAAATACAAAACTGCATTGTAAGAGTATACTAATATGTAAGACCTAAGTATTTGGTTTTTGGTCATCTGAACGCGGGCGGAGCCGCGGGCAATGCTAGTTACTTATAAATAGAATAATGAAAGCTTCGCGGTTACATGAAAATGGTAGATATCTGAATTACGAGTAGATGTAAGAAATCTTAGCTTTAGCACAACTTAGAATATTTCCGGACAGCAAATTATGCGTGTCGCGTACATCAGACATAGACCATAGCTAGGTTCATGGTGTTGCTAGCTTGGAACGTGATTACACATTAGTGTTGCCAGTTAAACACACACGATTAACATTGCTGTCTCGTAACAATAATATTTGCTTAAACGATTGAGTATTACGTGCTTGGTACCTTTGGGATTGTTTGTGTAATCTTGTTTTAAGAATTGTTAATATAATGTTTATTGGCAATTTTCTAATGAGACAGATTCGTAAATTAATAACGTATTTATCTACAATTTTCCAAATTCATTAAATATTATATCCCTCTCCGTAAGTTGTTTCATACAAAGTGTTCTACCTACATACATTTTGTATAGTAATTGCTTTACTCATTATTGATGTAACCAAACTCTAGATTGTCTACAATCTTCTTCAATGAATAGTATAGTATAATAAAAAAATAATATACTATATGCAAAAACATGATTTGAAATCTAAAAAGCAGATACAATAAAATTTTTTACCAAACGAACAAAAAATAATAAACTCTTCAGTTTTATTATTATTAATATACTTATCACAAACGATACGTCTTACAACTAAACTAAACTTAAAAAAATATAAATTTTACAAATAAAATAAAAATTCGTAGCCTGTAGGTATGTACATATTTCTTATATTGTCTATATTTATTTATCGAATTCAAGAGGTTCGCTAAATAGATGTAGTCACCAAAAACATACGTACGGTTTTTTTTTAATTTTCTTATTTACATATATGTAAATCATATTATATTTATCACATATTAAAAAAAAAACAATTGAGGCAAACAACGTAACAAACGACGTGCTTTTTAGCACGAGTCATATTATTTTCAATTCCTTTCTATAAACACTATAATAATACCTACATAATAATAATGATGCCCAAATATTAATTATATAAATTGTCTATCATAATCATAAAGCAAAATAAAAATGAATGTACAGTGTACACAATAACTAGACACATAAAATTGTAAGCAAACGTTTATTTTCCATCAAATTGTTTAAAAGTCATAAGTAAAACATTTTGCCGCTGTAAATTGCAGAATGCGAAGATATTAAGAATATTATTATAGACGTGATAGCGCTACCGGTGAGAATGTCCGGACGTGCAGAACACGCGGTCATAAGGTTAAATCTAGAGAAACCGATGCTTTTTGATACATGATATATAGTACCTATTGTAGCGTTACCTCTTTAATAATTGTCAATTTTTAAAAAAGGCTCATTTACTTTTTAAACACAAACAACGACTAGAGGCTATATGTTTTTTTTTTTAATATTTATTAATATAACGTGGAGGAAAAGTTTAACTGTGCTAATTTATACTAAAGAGCTTTCATAAGAAACAAACAACTGTAAATTTAAACTTAGTAATAGATTATTCAAAGTACTAATTTATGTAAAAATATATGGAAATGAAATTGTGAATTCATAATTAACATTCAAAGAACCGTATTATTTTAATAAAAAATTGTTATCGTATAACGACCCGTTTTTTTGTTTATTTTGAAAGAATCGAAATACGTAAATGACATAAAATGGCAATTATAAAAATATTAGTATGATATCGAAATTAATTTAAATAGCTAAAAACATTTGTAGAAGAATTCTACTAGATTAGAAATATATTTCTATAAATAACAAAAATATTTGCTTTAATTCAATAGAAGATAGAAACTTAAGCAAACCTAAGTATATACTTTTAGCGGTCGACGTTTAGATATATTTAGATCATTATGTTAAGAGCCCATTATATGTCAATTTGTTCCGTGAGATCAAATTTATAACATGTGATGATGTGAATAAGCTTTAATTTATAATCATCTTAATTTAATCTTCATATTATTCGGATTAAAAATCACTTCACATTGTTGCGTCGATGTATTAACATTTAAGTTTTTTTATTTAAAGGAGATATTTTTTCTCACAGTTAATTGCTGTCTTATGCTGCCGACTATTAAATGTAGTAATAATACTGTAGGAAATGAAATTAGTGCTGTGTAGATCGCGGTTTTGGTTGTTCTCCGAATCAAATATATTATACCTACAACTAGCGGGTCACCCTCCTCGCTTCGCTCGGGTTCGGTTAGAAAATCAAAAACAAAACTATCACACGGAAACCGTACATTTTTCCGGGATAAAAATAGCCTAGTGCTGTTCCAGACTATAATTTATCTCTGTGTCTTTCATCCAGATCCGTTCGGCCGTTCTAGAGTTATTGAGTAACAAACATTCAAACATCTAAAGTTTCTCGTTTACAATATTAGTACATACTTAATACTGCAATTTTCAGAAGGCTTGATGTCTTAGTACAGCACACGAAAAAATGATATAATGAGAAGGAAAATAATTATATATAAGAAATAAAAGAATAATAAAAAGTGAATTTGAAAACTTTGTTTTTTATTTATTCAATGATTTCAATAAAATTCTCTAAATTAAAGATTTCTGCATTTCATAAGCTGAAGATCAATGAATCATGGGAAAGAAACACAAGTTATTATTTTTAAATGTACAATTATTTCGAAGCTTTCCTTTTTAGTATCTACTAAGTAATAAAAATCTATCAAAATTTACGATATGAGCTAACTAAAATTTAAATAGAAAGTTTGACAATTTATAAGTCATTTTAGATGTTTTAGAAAGATTGAAGAGAATAGAGCTAGTCACCATTACAAATGCTAGTGTTGTACCACTAACAATAATGTGTTTTTCTAACATTTTTGGCTGAATATAAATAGGAATTTGATTATATTTTTTGTGTATTTCTTATGCATCGCCAATAGTAGATCGATTTTCATTTTTTTTAATGAGAAGTTCTTATGATGCTTATATGACTATATCTTATAAAAATATGTCATAAAAAAAACCATCCTTAAGGGTATATTTACTTAATAACTATACTATAACTCTTAAATTTTTGAAGAAAACTGGTGAATCTTCAATTCCGTTTATGTGTAGGTGTGTTGCATACTGTATGTATTGTGTGTTACATGAACATTTAAATTAAACATGAACGTTAAACTTACACAAGCGAAACGGCTTAGCCCATGACACGACCATCTATTATTTTCCAGTTACTTATTTTATATTATGTGTTTAGTCATTTATTATATTTAAATGAACACGGGACAAGTGTTCATATTTAATGTAATTTTTAACAACTTCTTTATAATAATATAATATCTTTAACCAACGTACTTAACGAGATTAACAGCTTTAACAGTAGTATATACGACAAACGACCGATCGCATGATCTACATCGTCGCGTGTTATATGAATGCTCTTCCGTTATTCTTTATGCGGTTACCGTTACCGAATTGACCAGATCCCGTTTACACTATGTCTGAGAGTTTACGTAAACGGCTTAAAATTTATTGGAGTATTCTTAGAATTACGAGTATATGTCATTGTACGTAAACTAAATGAGTTCACTTTATAAAATAATACTTTTAAGTTACAGTTAAAAATAATAATACTTTTAGATATACCTACTTGCGTCATTTTTTCAGTTTACACAATTTATACTTATAATGTATAGGTACATTAATTTTGGTTTTCATTGCTTTTTTTTACCTAATTGTATCATTAAACTGTAACTGGCTAACAGTAAGGCTATAAAAAAAAAAAAGAAAATCTTATATAAGAACTCTGCTGTTCACATTAAAAACTGTGTACAATTAAAAATATATCTAAATAAAGACCCAGAATAAATTATTGTAAACGGGATTTACTAAGTAACCAAAATAACGGCGCGTGCGCATCTTACGATATAATTTTTATGATAATTTAAATAGTTCCGCCGACGTTTCAGAGTACCTGTTTAATTTCTTGATTCACCGACTTCTTTATTATTTTATTTAATAATTCTGAATTAGTTAAAATTTGCTTTTTTATTGCCATAGCTGTTGAATAATTCTATGTTACGCGTATATTTTTTGCTGGTATTGTTTTTTCTATAATATTTGTACAATCTCATTAACGTATTTTTTGAAAATGATATGTTTTATTACTTCTTATATGAAAAACAACTTCAGCCTTCTAATATAGACTTCTTTATTTCGCACATGTTGTTATTTCGTATTTAGTAGAAATTTTCAATTTCGCTACAAAAATTAAAGCTAAGTACTTGATTAGGTTGTGTCAAGAGTATTTCGAGCCATCAATCATTGTCATATTGTTGACTCCGTAGTCAAACATCGCACTAAAAATATATAAGAGCGTACGAATTTCCCTAAAAGTAATGATAGGTATTGTGTGGTGGGGATTGTCACATTACCGTTAAGTTGGCCACATTGGTCGCCGCGGCTACGCCTGCCGGAAGGCGGTACCACTTTTAACAAATAATGAGTGTTTTTTAATCGCCAATTAGTGCAAACACATGAACAGTTACGATTAAAAATATTACTTAATGAAATATATAATAAAATTCGTGATATGACTAGAAATAAACATTAGATCCAAGTGGCTATGGATTAGATTATTATTTTTCTTGCAACTAAATTTGTGATCTTATTTTAGAAAGTTAAGTTATCAAAATGATTTTGAAAATTTCTTGAATTCCCCCAAAATATCTTAAAATCTATACAATTTATATAAATTTCGAAACCGCGTTGATATTTATATATACCAGTATATATATATTTAGTCTATGAAAAGACTTACACAAGCATTTTAGAATGTTAATGTTTTATTTAATTTAAATTAAATGACGGTATGTAAGGCAGTTCTGTTGAGAAGAGGAGATAAACTCAAAAATTGCTGTTTCAAAAATAGCATTTGTTTACAATATTGCTATAGGTATAATCATTACGTACATATTTATCCTTCGTATCAACTAAAATTAGTCCCATATACCTCTGCAAAGTATTTCGGGACAGAACCATATGCTTTGCTTTGTATCTAATGTATTTTACATTTTTTATTTAAATTGTTAAAATGGCGAGCCTAATATCAATTGTGGAATTTTATTATACATATTACATAAAACATACCCATATTATGTAACGGCTTCGAAGGTATTTTTTGAACACTTAAAATAATGTTTTTGCTTGATTTTCATACTCTAGCAAAATCAAAGAATCACAACAGGTATGTATTGGTGTGTTTTAAAATTTAACTCCTCTAGGGATTAGGTGCTAGTGTCAGAAAGTGTTAAAATAAACAACGGGCAATACCTGGGCTGACTATTAGTATAGGTAGTAGGTATATAAGCTACTTTAAAGTAACTATATAGTAAAATATATAGTCTATAGATCAGCTTTTTGTACCGAATTGCCAGATCATTTTGTGTCAGTCTGTTGTGCCAGATCATTTTTTCCACGCACTACCAAACTGTGGACCCAAGTCCCATCGACTGTGTTCCCGCTTGATTACAACATGGGGTTATTAAAGGGGCGGACCAATAAAGTCCTGAAAAGCCGGCAACGCATTGGTCGTGCCTCTGGTGCTACAAATGTTCATGGGCGGCGGTAATCTCTTAACATCAGATGACCCGCCTGCTCGTTTGCTCGCTAATATAATAAATATATATATATATATATATATATATATATAATATATATATATATATATATATATATATATATATATATATATATATATATATAAAAGCATTTATTCTAATTAATCATTATTTCTACTAGTCGTTGTATGAGGAGGTAAAGATAGATTAGTAAGCATTAATTTTCAAAAACATATATGTTAATAAACTTCAACAGAATATATGAAACATAAATATATAATATCTATATAAAAAAGATAAATACTTTTGTAGATTTTTAATTTTATTAATTTATCAGTAGCTTTGATTTAAGACGTCTACCCCATAATCAATTCGATAAATGAATAATTTAATACAAAATCGTATTCTTCGATCTAAAACAATAAAATATAAACTAATGACACTTTTAAATGCTATTTTCTCGCTTATTTATAGATATAATATATCTTCTTGTTCCTATAAAATATGTATAATATTTTATAATTTGCATACAATAAATTTTGTGATTCAAGATAAAATTCATTATAAAATTTAACAAAAAACAACATTGTAATTCAGTTTTTATTTTTTAAGATCCGACTGCTGATTGCGAAGTCCGCCAATCCGAACTTGGCCAGCGTGGTGGACCATGGCATGATCCCCCTCGTATTGAAGGGAAACCTGTGCCCAGCAGTAGGACGTCAAAAAGGGCTAAATAGATATAGACTTCTGTAACTCAATATTTAAAACAACAACTGTTGTGTTTCTCGTCGGTTCTTTTAAGCAGAACTGTTTTCCGAGAGGGTGGCTTCCACACAGACAGACTACTGAAGATTATCTATACATATAATAAAATTGTAACTAAGCCGAATCTGTACATTAAATATTTTTTTGGAAAATCTTATTGAAATAAACATTATTATCGATGCAGAGGCCGAATCTATAGTTTTTAGAATTTTTGTCTGTCTGTCTGTTACCGCATCACAGAAAAACCACTGGAGGGATTTTTATGAAATTTGGTATGGTGATAGCTGGTTATCCGGGTAATATAAAAGATATTTTTTACCGCGGGAAAATGTTTTATATCTGAGAAAAAATACAAAAACTGCAATGTGAAAGTATACTAATATGTAAAACCTAAGAATTTGGTTTTAGGTTTTCTTAACGCGGGCGGAGCCGCGGGCAATGCTAGTTATATAATACGCAAGGAATATAAACGAAGTTTTATAAATGTCATCCTACATAAGTAATGCAGTATATACTTCAAATAGCTATTATGTTCATTTGATTTAAGATTTAATGCAAGTAAAATGTTTCAAGAGACTTTAGTTGAAGTCTCCTTCGTAAGTATAAAATTGACAAAAATTAAGTAAAAACAGTCTGAAATTTAAAAAAGTATACCTATCTTTTATTATACCTGTCATCGCTATTGACTTTATTTGGAGTGCAAGACTGACTAACATACCGATTTTAGCACACTAGTGGGTATTTATATCGTTAAAAAAATATTTACGTAATTTAATACTTACTTTATGGACAATGTGATTAAGTTTGTATTTCATGGTATTACTATGAGAAATAAAATTAACTTTGCGGCCGTTCATTTGTCAAAAATTACTAAACATATTTGTTTACGACTTTAGAAGCATATTATGGTATTTTTGCAATTACTATTGGCTCGAACAAAATGTCCATATATATGTATGTATGTATGTATGTATATCTCAATTTTAAAGAACTAACTATCCAGACAAACCCTAAGAACATGCTTATGACATTAAGTTATTTTTCTTTTATCAGTTATATGCATGGAATACCATCTCATTTCTACTTGTTGTAATTTAACTTCAGAATTTCATTAATGTAGCTAGCTCCAAGAGTTTTCTAGAAAAATAGCTCTGACGTACAGACAGACGGACATTACGAAATTATAAGGGTTTTATTTTAGCTACGTAACCCTAACAATACCAGTTTTAACTTTTTAATATAAGTACAGTAGTTGCGTTTAAAATGTCGCTTTTAAAAAAATAAAAAGTATCTATAGGTATATTTTAAAATAATTTCTAATGAAAACGATATTATTATTCTATTAAGACGGACAATACCTAGCAAAAACAGGTTTTAATGAGATTTAGTATTTATACTTACATATATTTAGAAAGGTAAATTGTATAGACAATTTCCTATACATTTTTTTATATTTGCAACATATACAAAGGGTTGACTTTGGTAATCTTACTTCAGTAATTAGTTTTAAACATAAACCTAAAAAAAAATATATATTATTAACTTAACTCGACAGATTTAATTTATTTATTGTTTTCTTACTTCTACTTTTCTACTATGAAACTATTATATATATATATATATATATATATATATATATATATATATATATATATATATAGGTAAATATCAATCCATAGCTCGCTAAGTTGACGAAGAAATTCAACCCCTATCATGAAAAATTTCGCAGTGTCGTAAAATCCAGTTTATGTCCTACACGATAATATCTTTGACTTTTTTTTAAGATGTATTGTCTTTGAGGAGTTAAGTTGTTTTTGTTAATATGTAGGTATTGTCTAAAAATCAATACATATAAATATTAAAAAAAAATGTTTTAAAGAACCTTTATGCGAGAATATTTGATACTTTAAATATTTTTTAGTTTTTTTCGCGGTTTTATTTTAATTAAAAGAACACTAATAATAATCAGCTCGAAAATCCATTTTCAAACCGATGGCATCTTAATATTTCGTATCGTGCAAGCATTCGATCAGTTTCCTTTGATATAATAAACAGGTGTTACTTTTAAAGATTTACAGTTTATGAAGATATGAGAGTCATTAATTAATTTAACCGAATTTCATTTAAACTTGACTTAAAATTTCAGATTTTAAAGACTATCTAGAATATTCAGGCACTTTTCCTTCCATAGTTAATTTTCGTTTTGTTTTACATGTTCAGCGTTTAAAGCTAGATATTAACCCTGCATGAATATTAACGTTTCAACAACGCTATTGAAATTAAATAACACTCAAGTTTCTAAAGGTAAAGGTACCTTGCCGCTACTATCGTCGTGGGATCCTATAATGAATATAACAGACTTCTAAATAGTAAATGTAGTTTAGCTTTTACTGTGTAGATTTATAATAATAAAAGCTCTAATATTATAAAAATATTTTTAAATTGTATATATAATATAGCAACTTTTAATAGAAATATTTATATTTTTTTTAAAGTAAAAAAAATATGAAGATCGTAATAAAACCAATCCAAATTAAATAATTTTAAAACATAAAAAATATATTTAAAACTTCAAATTATTTCAGGTTAATTGCAAAGTGCAATTGTTAGGTAAGTGCTTATTATGTTATTTTTTGGGTAGACACCGTCTGTAATAACTAACTGAAAAAACTTTAATCTTCCTTCTTCTTCCGAGTTCCGAGACCGTGTTAGCTGTACTGCAACTGTGTTCGAAACGTCGCGTCGGCAACAAAAACTCAAAATAAAAACGCGACAAGTCCGTAGTTTTATTTAAAATACAGATAATCGCGTAAAACTAAGAAAGTTAACTTTTTCTTCATTATAGTACACAAGTTTAGATAGTTGATTATTCACTTCTCCCTTGTATTTTTTTTTAAATTTGTTGGGACATTAACACACAACACCATCTAGTGCCATGGTAAGCTACGAGGCTTGTGTTATGGATACCAGATAGTTGATACACTACACATATATAACTTAAAATACAAACATGTTATAAATATAAGCAACCATGACTGAAGTACAAACTGAGCCAAACGTGTCGTGTATTATATTAAAGTTGTTTGTAGATGGTGATAGTTTAGTAATATTTTATGATTAACATAGTGTGATTTTAAATGAACATAAACCAGTATTACGGGACAATAAAATATTGAAACAAAGCTAAAAGTGTTAGCAAAACAAAATGCCGCTGTAACATAGACTATTCTCTAGTTTGTAATAAATGGTTACGATGTTTTCTATTCAGTAGTGGTCGCTAATGTAATGTTCTTAGCGACATAGCCTTAACTTTTAAGTTTGTAACTTAGTTTGTACTTTTCTATCTACACATATAACAAAATTGTAACTAAGCCGAATCTGTACATTAAATATTTTTTGAAAAATCTTATTGAAATAGACATTATTATCGATACAGAGTCCGAATCTATAGTATTTAGAATTTTTGTCTGTCTGTCTGTTACCGCATCACGAGAAAACCACTGGACAGATTTTGATGAAATTTGGTATGATGATAGCTGGTTATCCGGGTCAACATATAGAATATCTTTTACCACGGGAAAATATGTCATTTCTCAGAAAAAATACAAAAAATGCAATGCAAGAGTATACTAATATGTAAAACCTAAGAATTCGGTTTTGGATATCTGAATGCGGGCGGAGCCGAGGGCAATGCTAGTTTTAAATATATTTACTTCCGGAAACTCCTCATTATATTCCGAAAATGACTAAGCGTATATATATGATATGAGATTATGTAGGTACGTGCGTAATAATTGTATACTAAATTAAATTGCTGAGGAATTTGTTTTTTGTTCATTTTAACGTGCCTATACTTGTAACTACCAGTCTGGTTAAAAAAAATGCATTTAATGACTTGTTTATTGAGAAAAGTTATAATCTATAACCACACCACAGTCACATTTGACACTTCGCAATCATAAAGCTAGTCTTTAATGTTACCTACTAATATTTAATTTTATTTGCATTAACAGTATGTTCTACAATTGGTAGCTTACTCATTTTAAAGTATTCAGAATAAATATACAATAATACGATTATAATTCTAGTAAATATGTATTTAAAATACCTTTTTAAATAATTTTATTTAGTTTATAATACATACTGTTATATTAACTGCTTATGAATCATCAATATATATTATAATCAAATTATAAAATGTAAAAAATGTGTATAAAATTAAAATATATAAAAAAAAACCTTAGCTAATAATAGTCAAATGAATATATATGTCTTGTTTAAAATATTAATTGCATATCACAATTTAAATACAAACTCAAAAACTTCAAGCAGCACTTATAATAAGATAATCAATATGAAGACAGTGTAATGTTTAGTACACTCTAACACAATTACGCTCTTGTATTGTTGAAGACAGCAATTATCTCTATCGAGAGCTCTCGCGTGGGAAACGACCGGAACAATATCTTCGGAAGCAATCATGTGTGTTATTTATAAATCTAGGAAGTTAAGTGTAAGGGAATGACTTATATGATTGAAAGCTCATAGCTAGAATATGGTGTGTTGATTTAGTTTTTTTTTTCATTTCTAAGTAAAAAATATCTACGTATATGCTTTTTTGTACAACTACTAAGTTGTTTTTTGTCTAAGTTGTTTTTAAAGTTCATTAAGAAATAATTAAGCACAATTTGAATAAGCTGATAGCTCTATTAAATGAATAATGTTGGCGGGGTTTTATGATATATCATAATTTTTGTATATAATAAATACACAATATACTTTACATTATAAAATTGTATTTAATTTATTTTTATGGTAATGTAATAAATACCTATGAAATTCCATTGTTTAGGAATTTATTTTAGTAGTTTTTATTTTAAATAGTTCTTTTTCAATTTATAGGTAAAACATACTTAATAAAAATATTTTTTTATATTGTGTCATAATATTTTATGATTTAAATACATACAGTTATTAATTTTTCTTTTACTTCATCATCATCATGATAAGAAATAATTTACGTCACGTTCCAAAAAATATTTAAGTAGGTATATCATAATATAAAAAATATATACATATAATATACAATAAAATTTTGTAATAAAAAAAATACTTACCAAATTATTTAGGAAACACATCTTCATAATTAAAAAAAATCATTTTTTATCTACAATCTTTTCACCAAAGACTAGTCCACAACACATTTCAAAACATTTAAAACTGTCATATTTGGTACAGATTAAAAATAGAATTAAATTTTAGATACGCGGTGTTTTATCATGAGGGTATAACCTCGTGACGTTTTGAAAAAACGAAAGCTTTATCGAGTATCGTCCGTGGCTTAGAGTAGACTCGTCAGTCCCGCGCGTGTCGGGTAAATGTCTCTCGGCACCTGTCCACATCGCATGTGGTATCGCACGGGGATGTTCAACATCAATGACTTGCTAATTAAAAAGTTATTACACAAACCGTTTTGGTTCCGTACCTTAAACGTTTATGTTTTAACTGTCTATTGAAATTATTTTGGTTAATATGTACAAGGATGTATAAATAAATGATGTTATTTATTATTAAATATGTGGAACATGATACAATCGGATAGAATGCTTAGTTTATTGAAAATATGATGAATTTTAATAAACTGTGTTAATGATTTTATAATATTTTTAATAGACTTCAAAAAAAGGAGGTTATCAATTCGACACGTATATACATATGTAATATTATTGGAACTGCAAAATACCTTATATATGTACATACACCTTATGTATGAGTATGTATGAATATGTACATGTATTTTTGTATGTATGTGTACATATGTTTGTCCACGCATTTCTCCGGAACTAGTTATCAGATCGTGATTATTCTTTTTTTTATTTGCATACATTTATTTTAACTTAGGGTATAGTAAAGATTTTATCAAAATCGGTTCACAATTTCTGTAGTAAGTGGTAATTACTAAAATTAAAATAGTTTTTGTAATAACTATTTATTTATTACACAAACCATTTCAGTTTTATCTACAATCTTTTCAGCTGACAGTGTTTTAATTTTTGATATCTAATAGGTAAATATGAGAAGGCGAGAACTCTAATTATAGTTAAAATATATATCCATGTGTGATCTATTTATTATACGTATCGAAATAGATTTGCTTTGCTGGCACCGACTTCGAATATATCTGATTAGGTATCTATGGTAAATGAAAACCGCCGTTTATTTATTATTTACTTTTTAGTATTTTTTTTAAAGTCGTTTTTTTTTAGATTTATGTACGTATATATACTCATCATCAAAATTGGTATTTTTTATTGGTAAATACGAAAATACATATTTTTAGGTTTACGCGAATATTTAACATTGTAATAAAACGATTTCCCATTCTTTTCGCTTTATTATATATTAAGATTTTTGATTTGTTTGAAAAAAAAATAGTCGCAGTTGAGACCTAGGTGTTCGATGTCATTATGTAAAAATAAAAAAAAAAACATAAAAAAAAATAAATAAATAGTTTTATAAAATATGAAGATATAGTTATTAAAATATTTTTTGTTAAAAATTAACATAGTATTTAAAATTATTTTGCATAACGAAGAACCCTAAAACAACAACGAATTTATAATGATTGATGTCCATCGAATCAATTAATCTAACCGTTAGCTCGGAATCGGAATCGGATTAGACTCGTAGAGTTCACAATATAGTTAGTGCAGTATGCTAGCTCCTTTGTAACATCGATTTTGATCGACTTGATTAATAGCATGCCAATGTTTGATGACTTTTTCATATAGCTATTTTGTTATAACGATTATAAAATAGATTAGGTAGCTATAGAGAAATAAAATACTGAAAAAATAAAGTATACAAATTGTATATATAATCTTCTAAATATATATAATTTTCGTGCCACGATGTTGGTCCGTTATGAACTTCGATTTTTTTTTAAATGCGTGATTTGTTCCAACTTTAAATATATAGGATAGTTTTAATCCCGATTGTTTCTTTTTTTTAATGGAAAAATTAACAATTTTCATATCCGGAGAGGGATTCCGAGGAGAGAACCTGAGAAAAGCTACTCCAAGTTACGAATTCTGCCCCCAAGCTAAAGATTTTTTTTATAAGTGTGCAACGCGTGGCCGGGTCTGCTAGTGTATTCTAATAAAATGGACCGTCTCTACACGGGGTGTTATTATTACACAAGAATTGAACTTTTAAATAATTGTTTGTGATTAGATACAGACTCCGAAACAGAAGATGCTTACTAGTTCAATATATTTTGAGTATTTTTTCATTACGTATTATCAATATATTTACATTAGTAAATTATAAATCTAAATTAAAAGTTTATTAAGCAAATAATGTCTAGATTGCTTGAGTAATAAATTTCAAAAAAAAAATAATAGGAAAAAAAGCAAAAAGTTATTGGCAGCGGTGGGATTCGAACCCACGCCTCCGAAGAGACTGGTGCCTTAAACCAGCGCCTTAGACCGCTCGGCCACGCTACCCGTTAGAGCAGTGATCGAAATAGTCCATTGGAAGTTTTCTTGAGTGACTCATATATTATGTAGAGTTTTATTTTACAATACTCATAATAATCTATTCTAATAAAGCTACTTACGTATTAGTAGTTGCATGTTACCAGCTAAAAAAATATTTTTTATTAAAAATGACTATTTTAAAGGCTCTATAAAAAGTGTCTGTTTGTAATATCAAAATAACGGCTTTTTACTAAGTGCTTATGAAAGTATAAACGATACTTAAAAAAAATATTTTGTCTGTCTTTCTGTTTGTTTCGGCTAATCTACGAAATACGTTGGACCGATTTTGACGGGACTTTCACTGGCAGATAACGGATGTTATAAGGAGTAACTTAGACTTTTATTAGTTTTTCTATAATTGTAACTAAATACTACATAGGTTTATCAATAAAAGATAATAGAGGATAATTGATAAGATTTAAAAAAAAATTGTACAGTACTTAATTAAGGTTCGGCTGATTATATTATATGATACATGTTGTAGTGTAAAGTCAAACTCTGAAATTACGTGTAACATCTATTACTTTATTTAGTTTGAGTAACAAAATGTTCTGCTTCACAAATTTCTTTGAAATGACGCAAGAGTTTACAATTCCATAGAAAGCCGCTAAGGTGTTACTTGTTACTTTATGAGGGAACAACTGCATGTGACATTTGTATAATATATTTAAACGAGAAATTTTGCGAAACTGTGTAAAATATACTAACTAAATCAACAACAGTTAAGTATCTAGTAGGAAAATTTTAGTTAACAAAAAATAAACAAAACAACATTATACAAAAACTTATCGTTCGGAAACTCTACATATTATTATATATTAATAATTTTGATAGAAGACTAAATTCTTGTATATTTTATTTATTATTATTGTGCTTTAGAACAAAACATGCGTTAAATTAGAATTTTGTTAAAATAGAAAAAAAATCTACCTTGTTCTATATAAATCTACATACCTACATACATTTACACATATAAAAAATCTCATAAAAATTTCTTTATATTGCTAAAATGAATATTTTATTGGTATAAAATATTTAATATATGATTTATAGTATTATATTACTTGCTATAAGATTATTTTCATTTGGTTATAAAACACTGATCATGTACTAACCGTAGCTACGAGTAGGTAAGTATATTGAGGATATTACCACTATATCCATATACTCGTATAATATTTTTGCTACCGCTACTCCTGGCAACACTTTACGATATACTTAACTACTATGTAAACTTCTCTCTTGGCATTTGCATGTTTTTTATATATGTATATATGGAATTTATAATAAAAATTAAAATAATCCATACAAAATATGTATTTTTTTTTGGTGTACGCTTAATTTAAGTATTACGCCCGTGGTTTTGTTTTTTTACCATTCTGCGGTGAAGCCCAAAGGAGGGTTATGTGTTTGACATATATATATACACATATGTATGTTTGATCCTATGTTCCCTCGTTGTTACTAAACCGTAAACGTCTAACCGATATTGATGATTCATACGTAATAAGATTCCTCTTTATAACGCGAGTGCCATTTATGCAGGCGGAGATATTCATATGTATGTATTATGTACATACATGTGTTGTACTTGCTACGAGTCTTATTATATGTATATGTGTGTCCGATTGCATAACACTATATTCCTTTTTCAACTTGCTTTCATATTTCCAGTTATTTTTTTACGCAGTCGGTTTTTTTAAATTTAATTTTTCTATTATTAGCTACTTACTATAGAAAAGTTTGTATTTTCTTGAAAGTACAAATCCGTCTAGCCGTGTCGCCGTGAAGAAGTAACAATAATAATAATAAGAATCTATATTTTAATTTCCTTATCATATTATAATCATTAATTACATAGAGTAAGAAATTATTACTTTAATAATTTAAGGTATATACTTTAGACAGCTGCGCTACCATCATTAAAACAAATATTTTTATACTACACCAGTAGACCATTGCATAATTTTTTACAAACTTATTAAAAATTTAAACTTATTATAAAAGAAATTTTCAATTCAGATCAAAGTACAAAAAAACTCTTATGTCATTCAGATTATTATTATAAAAAAAGCCTGTAACTATAAACTAGACATGAGTCTACAATTCATTAATTAAAAATCTTGGATGTTCCGTTTGAATATGAATATCATTTCGATAAAGCATAGTTTACGATATTTTTTGTAATCTATAGGTAAACGCTGCATTCACAAATTAGAATAAACCATATGACAAAATTTTATTATAAACCGATGAGAATTTAAGTTTTTTGAAATACATATTTATATGTATTAGATAAAATTCATCTATTAAGTCTTTAATAACGTTTCTATAAGCACTTAAATTGTGTACTTGTGTACTTTATAAATTTTATACGTTATAGTATCTGATATCTCCAAACAATAATTCGTAATTGCTTGATTGTTAGCATTGAGTTATTTTGAATATACTTGTAATAGGTAACCACTCAATCAGTGGCTGTTTGTAACTATGTGTTTGTAATACAATTAAATTCTTTATAAAAATATTTTCTCAAGTTTACTAGCACAAATACTTCAAAAGTGCTTGTAAAAATATTGTTGAACAAAGTTAATTTTGATAGATTTGATACTTATGTTTTTACAACTTTTTTTTTATATTTTACATATACTATATTTTGTTACCTAGAATATTTATTACTGTTAAAAACATAGACCTAGCTATCGGAAAATTTTAAGGTTTATTAATAAACGGTATCTGCTCGACGTTATCCGATAAAGATATGAACATACATATATAGATAAAGTTTAAAAGCAAAATATCTATAAACAAAATTTCCATATCGTTAAGAGTCGTTTCCGAGAGACACGAAATAAAATATGTATAATAATAATAATAATGAACAACTTTTTGCACACCAAACAAGAAATATATAAAGAAGTGAAATATATTATAACAAAAAAAAGATGCACAGCAGGCGGCCTTATCTAGAAGAGATCTCTTCCAGGCAACCTTAGGGTAGAGGAATCAGTGTACAAAATGGTATATATATATATATATATATATATATATATATATATATATATATATATATATATATATATATATATATATATATATACCTGTAAGAATAGATACATATATGTATATAACAATTGCTCATTTATTATTATAAGATAAAGACATTGATATAAAGCTTTTTAGAACCACAAAAAAATAAGTAAACTCATAAATAATATTTCTTCAAGTGTTAAACTAAAGCAAAATACGGTATGACCAACGAGATATGTACTTACGAAGTATATTATATAAACTACTTGCAGACCCGTCCACGCGTTTCTGTGGCACACTTATAAAAATCGTTAATTTTGTAATAAAAAAAGGAATAATCGGGATAAAAACTATCCTATCTCAAAATTACGTTAAGATCGGATAAGTAGTTTCGGAGTTTATCGTGACCTTTATCGGACCAGCATCGTGACAGGGGAATGTCATAAATTAAGATGATAATAGTTGACTCTATTTTTAAAAATCATCTCAGTATATATATTGATGAACAAAATTGATGTATAATTTCACATATGGTTACATCGGCCCATTAGCTCAGTTGGTTAGAGCGTCGTGCTAATAACGCGAAGGTCGCGGGTTCGATCCCCTCATGGGCCAAGGAACTTTTTTATGCACATTATTTTTAATTATATTTTTTTCTTTACATTTTTGACCATCTTTTAAAAAGGAGGAGGTTACATTATGTTTTTTTTATTATAAATTTTTTATGAAAAAATATTTATAAAATAAAATAGTGAGTATGAAATAGTGACTTAAGAAATATTTGTCACACATATCTATTTTTTTTTTTTCATATTAATGTTTACGAGTTACGATGACTTATAGCACAAAAACAAATGCAGTCAAGTGTCCAAGAGGACACAGCTAATGTAGAAATGTTTTATTACTAATATATATCTCACCAGAGATGATTTTAGATCTTAAAATAAAATTAATTTATATAGATATTAATAATAAAATAATAATTAATTTATAGAGATGACTCATCTCTACAATCAAAGTAATAAATGATTATATGCTATTAATTTCACGATTAAAAGCAGTAATTATAAAATTAATATCGTAAAATTTTACACAAATTAATATCTATATGTCTATGCAATATACAAAATAGTAACCAAGCAAAATCTGTGCATGAAATATTTTTTAAAAACACCGACCGTTACGTACTGTAAATAATATAGACCCAAGAACATAGGTATTGAAATTTTTGTCTGTTTGTCTGTAATCTGGAGGCATTTTACGCAAAAAGTACTGAACCGATTTCAACAACATTTTGTGTTGTGCAGTTCGCTGCAGGAAAATGTTTCATTCCCACGGGAAAACACAAAAACTGGTTCTGTTGAGTCGTCTTTAGAAAACGTGGCTGGCCAAACCTTAAGATATACATCAAAAGCAATGCATCACAAAATTGTAGGCCTTAAAAAGGTCTATAGAAAAGTCTCCGATAATATGTGTGACTCCATTTAAAGTACACTCACAATAAATAATTTATTTACTAGCGACTCACGCACGATTTCGTCCCTAGCTTGCTTACCAATCCAAACTTTCATCCCCATTTTCACTCCCTTAAGGGATGATTTGCGGTATAAGTATCCTATTTCCTTCCCTGGCTCTCAAACTACCTTCTTACCAAATTTTATCTAAATCGATTCAGTAGATCCAGAGATTACTCCCTACAATCTCACAAACTCACAAACTTTACCTCTTTATAATATTAGTATAGACTTAAAACGTGCCTACCTACCGTCACGACGCACACGAGCGGAGCGAGGGTAAGTCGCTAGTTAGTAATAAAAATTAGAATTTAATTGCAAAGAAATTTTCTATCGATAACATTCAGTCATCAGAAGTTAATAAAATAATTAATAATAACAATAAATTCTAATTAATTTTAGTTTATTACAAATACTTTGATCACAAAGATGGCATATTGATTTGATCTTAAACGGAAAATCATCCTTCGACGACGTTCCTATAATTTTTATTAATAAATTAAATAAATTGTTATAAATATTAAAATAACTTAATGTTTATTTGGTGACTTTTATTTCTCCTAATGCTTGTATCCGATTCAATAAATTTACAGATCTGTAATACCTAGACATAGACAATTCACTTTTGCTGAATAAAAAAAATTGAATTTTTTTTATTTTAAAATTTTTTTGAACTAAAATAAATGTACTTGAAATATCAAAGCCGATATTAAACCGTCAAATATATAAATTAATTCTTACAATTAACGTGTTCATAGTTAAATTATCGTACCAAATGTTGTTAAGTGTAAACAGAATTTTTTTAACATAAATTATATATCATTACATATCTGAAACTTACCTTCATTAAAGATACAAACGAATAGCATTTTTGTGAATTACCTAATTAATATGTCAATTTGATTGGAATGTGAAGAATGAAATACCTCAGTGACCAAACAAAATTTTTCAAAAGTAATGATAAAAGCGATATTGAGCCTGGCATTTGACTCACGTTATCTTTTTAGTTTTATCAATATAGATTCAGCATTCTGCAAATAAGAACATGTAATCTATACATATAATAAAATTGTAACTAAGCCGAATTAAATATGTTTTTGGAAAATCTTATTGAAATAAACATTATTATCGATACAGAGACCGAGTCTATAGTTTTTAGAATTTTAGTCTGTATGTCTGTCTGTCTGTTACCGCATCACGGAAAATCCACTAGAGGGATTTTTATGAAATTTGGTATGGTGATAGCTGGTTACCCGGGTCAACATATAGGATACTTTTCACCCTGGGAAAATATCTCATTTCTGAGAAAAAATACAAAAATTGCAATGTAAGAGTATAATAATATGTAAAACCTAAGAATTTGGTTTTTGGTTATTTAAACGCGAGCGGAGTTTTGGGCAATGCTAGTATAACTATAATTTAATAATTGAAATAATTTGCGCAACGCATTAAACGAATTGCAATTTCTTATTAACAGAAAATATTGGAAATATAAATTGAATTAGGATTTAGATAATAGGTAGAATTTGATTTCTGATATTTTGAATTAATTTCAATTGCTAAAATAAAGTATAATAATAAGTACATTATTAAAATATGTGTAAAACACCAACAAGCCTACTTTCAAACCACTGTCTAAATGATATCGAGGTAAACAATATTACTTAAGAGTAAATAAAACAACAACCTATGTAATTAGATATTTACATATAATGCGTATATTTATATTTAAATGATTTTAATGTGCGTAAATACAACTACTTTAATACTAATTACTTTTGTTTTGTGTAGTTTATGAGCCGGAGTATGACATGGGCTACTTTTAATTCCGGTACATCAAGCGGTCTCTGTGCGATATAAGTACAATATTATATAATTGCAAGTATACGCTACAAAATCTATCTATAATAAAATTATCTATAAAATATATCTATAATAAAATTTTAACTGAGCCGAATCGATTATTATTATTATTATCGATACAGAGACTGAATCTACAGTATTTAGAATTTTTGTCTGTCTGTCTGTCTGTCACATCACGGGAAAACCAGTAAACGGATTTTAATGAAATTTGGTATAGTGATAGCTGGTTATCTGAGTCAACATATAGTATATTTTTTACTACGGAAAAATATCTCATCTCTGAGAAATCTATATAAAATGTTAAAACGTTCTTAGGGACGAACCCGAGCGGAGCAAAGGTGAGTCGCTAGTACGAGTATAACTGAATAACGTGCAGTTCCTACTTCCTAGTCAGTCCCGTACCAGAGCAAAAGTCCCATATTAATTTATTTATAGAGTTAAAGTAGTTGAGAGTTCAAAAACTTGTAAGCTTGACATGACTTTTGTATGCCGCTTTAACAAAAAAACTTTAAACTTAGCTTGGAGAATTCTGTCTAAAATAAATTCAATTTTAAATATTCAACTTATTATAAAGCAAAGATTATTTATGCTATTTTAATATTACTTAATAAATGTACGTAATAATATTCGTAACGAACATCTCAAATTTAAATTAGGATCTCGTAATTTCTACATAATACCACAGATCATATAATACTATTACTTCCTGTA
Source organism: Brenthis hecate (assembly GCA_951806755.1). Lineage (NCBI taxonomy): Eukaryota > Metazoa > Arthropoda > Insecta > Lepidoptera > Nymphalidae > Brenthis > Brenthis hecate. The sequence goes on from OX638255.1 coordinate 483,256, forward strand.
TAAATTAATGAATAATTAGAAATTTCATTAACAAATTATAATACTTAGATAGTTTTAAACATTTTTTTTTATTTTAACTGTTTGTTAAATCTTTACTTTTAATATTATAAATGTGATACTTTTTTGGAATAGTCCAGAAAGACCTGTTTTTATATATAAAAGGGCCTAAATATATGCCTAAATAAAGCATCAGCGCCATTGATAAAAGCCACTTAAATTATCACGAGACCATATAATTTTTCATAATATTTTAGTACAGTATAGTAGTTAGTAATCCGACAAATTGAAAATTTAGATGTTTTTATTTTTGATAAATAAATAATAATATTTTTAAGGCTATTAAGATTCGATGTCAAACTTCTTATCAATAAAAATGAAACAAGTTTTACTATAAAACATTTTTATATCCAGTTTTAACATTTTCTTTTCGCTACACGAAAGCTATATTTAATTTACCCACTCCATTTTACATTTCCATCCATAATTAACTGAATATATTTCTAACAAAAACAAACAAAATACAAAATCTATACAAATATTACATAATTGCACAACCGGCCGGTCATTATTTACAGTTCAAATGGCATTTTTCACCGTAACGGTACTACATGCATATTTACAATGCAAAATTAAAAATAATTAACCATAAAATTAAGATATTAAGAACAATTTTATAACAAGTAACTAACTAAAATCGATGTTCCGTAATTATTGAAAAGCAAATATTTCAAAATACTTTATAGGTATAGGTAAGGTACCTTCGCAATTTTTAATGTTTAAATAAGTAAAGTTTTCCATAAACAAATAAAATGTTTGATGAAGTGACAAGCTTTTCAAATTAGGTATTAGCTGAAAACTTTTCAAATTTAAAAGAAGCTTAGGAAAATTGATTACGATGATGCTAGTGATCCTTAAGAAACATATTTATTAAACGTGACCTCTTGTTAGCATCTCTCCGATACGCATACATTGCAAAAGGCTTGATGGAGATCAAGTTACAGAGCTGAAGTACACGTACATACTGTACGGCTGTTATTTACTTATTTGTTTATAGTATAACTAGCAGAACCCCCGGCTTCGCTAGCGCTAAAACTACAAAAAAATCTCTAAAAAGGTAGTTTCATACAAACTTTCATCCCCTCTTTTACCCCCAATTGGGATTAGGAATTTCGAAAAATGCTAAAATACGTATTTATTTAATTTTATTAAAGAGCATTAATACCAAGTTTCAAGTAATTCTGATTAAAAATATTTTTTTGGATTGTATTAAAACAAAAAATCACGCCAATCCGTCGATATGTTTCGTCGTCAAAGAAGGACAAACAAATAAACAAACACACTCACGTTTATAATATTAAATATTAGTATGGATATCGATATACACTAGTATATAAAAATATATAAGTGGATAATATATACTCAGTAAGATAAAATATACATTAAACATATAAAATAGATAATAATATATACTAAAAATATACTCAGGATTATTCAGTCTATAATCAGAATTTTATGTCGGTTTTAGGTATTAAATAATTTTTTACCTCATGAAAATGCTTAGTCAATAATTTCGAAACATCTACCCGTGAGATACATAATCAACAGTGGGAGTATTTAAATAAATATAAAAATATATCTGGAACAATATTCAAGCTAACAGAACATTTAGCATCAGTCTTAAGTGTTTATAAAGATTCTAGTGTTACAAGAACTAAGAAATCCAATTTTATTATAAAGTTAATCTACTGTAAACTATAAAATAATAATAATGAAATTAATAAAATTAAATTATAAGAAATAAAAACAATATAAAAAAGAAATATTATTGCAGACCTACAGAAGTATATATTTGTCTTACTTTGAGGTAAATTCGGTGGCACTTATAATTTATTTAGAAATTAACATACTCATACCTTAAATAATTACGCTACATAATGTTCATTTAAATAACAATGTTATAATAGCCTACTTCCTTTTAAATCTAAAGTATTACGTACATTCTACAGACTGTATGTATGGCGAATCGTCTAAATTCGATATAGAAGACGCTGAGGCTCTACCGTCGTGACCCGTTACTATTGAAATAACACTTTTGTGTTCTGAATCACTGTCACCACTTAAAATTATATTCGTTTCACCAACAAACCCTGAATCTATTTGATTTTGATTTAACTTAGAAGACTCCAATTCTAAGCCGAATTCCTCGAAAATTAGCTTAGAATCGTCCAAGTTGCCAAAAAACACCGAGTCTGTTTCAATACTTTCTCCTCCAGACTCGCTTCGACCGTCGCATAGAGATTCTAATTCGTCCGTGTCTGTATCTATATGCAAAGAGTTCACTTTAACAGTTTTCTGAATTGGTTCTAATTGAATTTTAGGTTTCAATTGCATTAAATATCTCGCTCTTCGTTTAGATTCGTTTGAATCAGTACTCAAATAGCCTGAATCTTCAGTTCGACAAAGTTTTTTTATATCGACTCGTCTAGATCTTGTTCTAGCCGATCTTCGACCGGATCGTCTCATATTGATGTTATCGGTCCGAGAATACGGCGGAAATCGATCTCTTTCTTCGGATGATCGATATCTATCACTTGGTGGGCTGTTTCTTGGTGTATTATTCTTTGAATTAGCTTCCCGTTTCTTGCTCGGTAGTGGCGGCTTTGGTTCATTTTGATTGTCCCTCTCCAAATTTCGAACATATGAAGATATTTCCTGTGTTCCATATGGAAGGCTACCGCGTCGCTCAATAAATGGCCTCTTAGTTTGACTTTTACTTTTGTTTGCTTCGTATATTTGTCTCAAACTGCCTATTTTTCGGGTGAAAGCGGCTTCTGGAGGACTTTTCTTTTGTTCCGTTTCAGATACTACTAATTTATGTTTGAAGCTTCCTCCCGATTTTAGAAGGATTTTTTCAACGCATTTCTTGCTTTCAGTCGTTTCTCTTTGTCTTTTTGGTTTTCTATCAAGTGTATCTGGGTCAAAGTCGTCGTATTCTTTTTTACAATTATCTACTGGGGAACCTCGGACTTCAATAGTGAGCGGTCCGAGCCTCTCTACGTTGTTATATATTGGTTCCACTGAATTAATGAATACATTATTATGGTCAGAAATTCTTTTATTATTAGACTCAAAGCTTATAGTTTGAGGTGATATTTTTGACGCATCTTTTAAATCTCTCCAACTACGTGTCAATCTATCGCGTGATATTTGGTTATTTTGTAACAATACTTCTTTGTGATTTAATTCTGGCCCAAAATCTAATGAAAATCTTCTCTTTTTGGGAGTTCTTCTTTCTAAACTATCAAAATCATTTGCACTTTCATGATCTAAATCCTTTTTACTTTCAGAGAGTATGTTGTCATCACTGAAGTAATGTGAGTCGGCCGCTACAACTGGGATTATTAGCTTTGGCGCTGTTGAATTTATTTCTGGCTCAATTCGCTTGCATTTATTTAATTCTCTAATAACAGCTTCCATTTTTCTTTTAACTTCCGGCGAAACTGGTTCAATTTCATCAAATTTACTAACGTCTGTGTTATTTGATGGCGGTGGGGGCGGAGGAGGTAATTTCTTCCTAATACGCCTAGTTGCATGATTTGAAGGACTTTTTCTTTCCGGATTTGTAATTACAGTGGCTTTAGCTATTATAACATCACTTTTGTTCACATTAATAAGATTATTATTACCGCTATCCCTCACAATTTTATCTTTCAAATACTCTTTAACAATAGATTCAGTAATTTTAATAGTGTCTGAATCTATATTAGTCACAGGTTCAATCGGACTAAGTCGCATATCTTTATCTTTTGGCTCAATAACTCGAGGAGTACCACTGACTTTGGCTACAGATTTCATTGGTTTATTAATAGTAACAGCTGGAGTAGGTACATCGTCCAGCCATTTTTGAACTATTCTTTGTTTATAATCATCACTTACACAAGTTTTGCATGAATTAGATCGAATTAAGCTAGTATTTTTCTGCATTTTCGAACTATCGCATCCTGGACAACCACCACAATGGATCGCTCTGCGGCTATTTTCTCTTTTCAAACTAATAGCACTAAATCTTCTTCCTCGTCTAGCACAAGGGATGTCCCAGCCAAGGTCTACAGTGTGATAGGATTCTTCTTCAGGTATATCTGACAACACTGGTATAAATCTTTTTGAAGTCATTTTTTCTTTGGCTAGTGTCATCACTTCCCTTAATTTTACCAAAAATTCCATTGCTGCTGGTGGTGGATTCTAGAATGGCAAATATTATTTAAAATTAACATTAATTTGTTCTTGATTTAACTTTGAATATATTAGATATTATTAATATATATCTATATAAATTAATAAAGGAATACCAACACATTTATCAAATTTTATTTCGTATCATACCTTTAATAAATCTATTTCGAAGAACACCGGGTTGAAATACAACTTCCTTCTAACAACCGGTTCTCCTTCAGGCTGAACAGCTTCATCTTCATCTATGCAATCTAGTATTGATAGATCGGAATGCGGTGCTTTTTCAAGTTCTGGCGAAGATGATCGCCGTTGTATCCTCTCGAGTTGCTCCGGCGTGGATGCACGAATTGTAGGTCTGGATGGTTTCTTTCTAGAATGTACTACGGCGGATACGACATTTGCACTTTTTTCTTGGAACTGTAATAATTCCTAGAAATTAATATAGAAATACACTGTAGAAGACCAAAGAATTCTCCAATATGGTTCTAGATTTAAATCATTGTTATTTAAATATTTTATTAAAATATAAAATAAAAATAACAAATTATTTTTTGAGCGTTAAATTTAACTTATTATACCTTTTGAGTATTAACTGAGGATGAATCAAAAGTATCTTCCGTGTGTTCACTGACGTCTGAAAGACCTGCGTCATTTGAATAATCACTTCTCATATTCTCCAAATTTAACAATGGATTTGACTTCATTCTCTGGAAAAATAACGAAATTAAGAATTGCAAGTATAATAAATAGTTAAAATTTAAATTTAGTATCATATATTATATTTTAAAAATAATCATTAGAATCTTACCATACTATCTATGCCAATGCGTGAATCGATAGTAGAGCCATTATCAGTAGACAGTGTATGAGAGAGATTCATCTCAGGGTCCTTAATTTGTTTCTTTTGTTTTTGTTTGTAATGTATGTAGAATATAATGCCCGCGGCATATACAAAAACTATCATTAACACACAGACGCCTATTGCTAACGATTCCAGAACGCTTAAACCGTGGCTTTGTGAGGTCGGCTCAGTGGTTACTGTTTCTCCTGCGTGAAAAGGTATAGACCTAACATCTGAAAAAGAATATTCCTATTAGATCTAGCATTTGTAATATTATTTTGGAAGATTAAAATTAAGTTACGTATATCTAATTTAACGCTAAGCATATATTATATAAAAAAAGCTTTAAAAAATGTACTATTTCCTTATTTTCTAAAAAAAACTCGTAGTATTCAAGGAAGAAGATATTATGGAAAAGGAAAATATAGAAATAAAATAGAAAGAATTTTATACCCAATATCGTATTACGAGTGATTCCAGCTACACGAAAAGCCGCACACGATGCTGCGAGATGCGCTGGCTTGGGCGCGGAACATAGAACATGAACAGCTATCAAACGTCCTTCCAGGCGAGTGTGGAGAGTGGGTGAGCCGCGCCACTATTGTGAAATATTAAATTCATTTAATTATTCGTAACTTTAATTACCTTATTTCTTATAGCTTGATTTCAAAGTACTTATATACATATTATGTCATCTCAATATCTTTAACTTATAAAAGATCTTTTTTAGGAACATATTATTATAAATGAAACGTTTACTTGATTTTATTCAGAGTAAATGAAACTTGAGAAAAATATTTTTGTCACATGTTGGAATATCAAGAATGTTACGGGTTTTAATCAGGTGTCTCAAGAATTATTTAAGGCTATGAATTCGCCATGTTAAAATGTGTCAACATTTTTCTTTAGAGGTTCTGTATATTATGTAAAGATTTGTTATTTTATTTATTTAGAATATAAGTATCTATGCTTGTAACTAAAAAATCGTATTTTAATCAAGTTTTAGAACTTTCAAATATTCTAACTAAATGAAACAAAAACATCTATACAAGTGTGTTTTTCTTCAACTAATTTTACTATCTAAAACAATGCATTAAAATACAAATTTTCGCTGCTTTTTGGTACTAGATACGAAAAATTTAAGAAATTTTACTAAAGTTACGCTACCACTACAAAGTTTGTTTTTATTCTTTTGATTCCTAATTTAACTGACATATCAGTCGACCTCATCAACGTGTACAAATGTTACAGCAAAATATTTGGACAGTTTGAACAAATTGCACCTTTGACGTCTGCGAGTATCTCCGCGATCTGCCGACCGCTTTTATCCAAAAACATGACTTCCGATTGAAAGGTTAAAATTCGTATGTACTTTTTATTCTGAATTTGAGAAACATGATATTAAAAATTATTTTGGGCATATTATTTTCTTATAATAGGTACTTAGGTACTTGTACTTAGGTACTTGTAACTGCCTCGATGATGTAGTGGCTAGCATGTACGGCTGCACACTCAGAGGTCCTGGGTTCGAGTCCCGGGTCGGGCCAAATTTAGTTATTGAGTATTTCTGTATAGAAAGTCTCAGTAACAGCCCGGAGTTGGGAAGTTGGCGGTGTTTCAACCCCGTGCTTCGGAGAGCACGTAAAGCCGTCGGTCCTGCGCCGACACTCTCACTGGTCGTGTCGAGTGGTCGTCCCACCGGAGTATGAGAGTGACAGGAATAGAGAGTGCACGTTGTGTCTGCGCGTACACGCGCTGCACTATAATATCTCCTGCGCAGTTGGCTAGTCTCAATGAGATTAGCCGCCGGTACTTGTATTTTGTACTTCTTGGTGATGTAATTTTTAGTTCTACATAATATCTACCTATCTAATCTATATAATGTCTATGTAAATAATAAAATAATATCTGTAAATACCGAGTTATAAAGTCAGAGATAAATTCTTTCCTTAAGAATGCGAACGTTTGTGATATTGAAATAATCAATAATAATTATTATAAACAGTCAATTAGGTACGATATATAATAAATATAAAGTTATACACTTTTAAATAAGTCATAAGTCTTCACCACTTCTATTGTAAATTCATACGTTTGAACGAAGATTCTTCGATATGTAGAAATCTAAAGTCTGAAATAGTTTTCTCTCAAATTAAGATGGACAACGTCCTACTGGTAGAGACGTGGCAACTCAAAACAAATGTTACGTTATAAATAGTTAATTTATTACTGGCATCCTGCCATATGTTGAAGTATCTCTGTAGAATGCTTTCATCGAGTTTAATTCACGCCAAATTATAAAAACTCATACTTAAATCTATACATATAATAAAATTGTAAGTAAGCCGAATCTGTAGGACATTAAATATTTTTTGGAAAATCTTATTGAAATAAACATTATTTTCGATACAGAGGTTGAATCTATAGTTTTTAGAATTTTTGTCTGTCTGTCTATCTGTCTGTTATCGCATCACAGAAAAATTACTGGAGGAATTTTGATAAAACAAAATATCTCATTTCTGAGAAAAAATACAAAAACTGCAATGTAAGAGTATACTAATATGTAAAACCTAAGAATTTGGTTTTTGGTCAACTGAACGCGGGCGGAGCCGCGGGCAATGCTAGTATTGAACAAATTGAATGGATTAATAAAAAACAACAATAAGAAACAAAATTGTTTACACAATTTTATAATTAGCTTCCAAAAATATTATCGAATTTTTGTCGTTAAATGTTAATTTCGTGGTGGTCCATCGATACGTTAAAGAGTAAATATTGTAATGTTGATAACCATATTGTGAGTATACACGAGCACGTGCCTTAAGATTTTATTTATTTGCATATTATGTAAATTTAAATAGTAAAATTCATTACATTTTCCTTCACTGCAACTTAGTATAAGTTAGCATATTTAATTATATAGAGTTTAATTTGTAAAAGAAATCTAGAAATTTACGCAGAAATTTTTTTTAGTACTCTATTATTCGTACATAAAACTTTTAAACGGTATATTTATTCCGATTATGTTATAATAAAATAAAATTTTCTTCTCTTAATTAACCAAGATTGTTTAAGTGTTTTTTTATTGCTCAACTCACCAGGAAAAACGCTTTCGGTGGGTTTATGTCTTAACATCATTACAAATTATTTTAACTTACATTTGTATCTATATTGTATTTTATTTTAAATTAGAGATCGATTGTGGATTATAATTCACCATGATTGATTATGTTTAAATGTACGAGTATGATTATATATCTGTCATGTGCAGACAAACAAACTCTTCACTGTTATATATTAGTATACAATTGATGAAGGCCATCTAACAGCACGTTGCTTATTGTACTATAAAAGAAATGCAAGTGGAGCCCCAAGCAAAAACAAGTAATATACTAACTTAACATAACTTAAGTTTTTCGCAGTCCTTATCCATATAAAGTTTAACTATACCAAAGCTTATACTACATATACGCAATATGCTTAAAAAGGGGCAAAAAGTTTTCTCATCATGTATTAATATATACCTACATATGCTTCATATCTCAAATCTCAATAATTAATTGTATTAAAGTTCGCGCTTTCTATTGCTCTATAAATTAATTTAAACGTGGTATATAATATTATTAACATTTAGAAATTAATTTTTATTACTATTATAATCTATCATTCTTTTACAGTAAGGATAAAAACAATAAAAAAACCATTAGTTAATAATAATAATCAATAATAAGCCCGGTTCGGACCACCTAAGCTTAAGTATTGATTATGTTCATTTATAGCATATTATGATGTTTTGTCAACTCGGGAAACGCTCGCTCTCGACCGGCGATAAACGTTTTACGACTCTACCGAAAACAATTATTATTACGACTGCAGTGAGATGAGAATACAGACGTTCTAGATGAGATACTTGTCATCGAACAGCTTTCTGATGATTTGTTTTTCGGTCATAAAACAAGCTGAAGATATTAAATTGTTACTAGCGGCTTACTCTCTCTATCCCTCGGGAACCGTATATTTTTCCGAGATAAAAAGTAGCCTATGTGTCATTCCAGACTATAATCTATCAATGTGCTTAATTTCATCCAGATCCGTTCAGCCGTTCTGGCGTGAAAGAGTAACAAACATCCATACATCCATACTTAGAAACTTACACATTTATAATATTTATTATACAGATTATTATTTATCAAATAAACGAATAGTCTGTACATAATCCTATATATTAATTATTAATACCTAAATAAAGCTTAAGTGTGTTTTTTATTTACCCTTCTTTTATACAGGTCATAGTATATATACATATATATGTATATATATATATATATATATATATATATATATATATATATATAATATACAATACAATGGACTAACAAATTCATCTAAACTTTACCATTTAGATTGATTATAGATGGCTACATAGAGATAGCTGAAAAGTCTAACAGGATGTTTTCTATCCCTATACCTAAAGTAATTCCCAAGGAATAGGTACTTGTATTTTATAAGAATCCACACATGTCACTAGTTTGTTAATTTATAAGTTAAATGACTAAGTTCTAAGTTAAAGTGTATCAAAATTATTGCATCTATAAAAATGGTACATCACAGTCAGTATACAAATTAATATGCTAATTTTGATTTCCAATGATTATTCATTCATATAAATAGGTCCACTAAGATTAATAATAATAATTTATTGACAACTTGTAACAGATTCTTAGCTTTTTATAAAAAAAAAAGGTGAACTCGAATAAAATTAGCATTAATTAGTGTTTCTAGATATTTTAAATCTTCGTAAAGACCGATCGAGATCAGTAAGCTTTTTTTGTACGCTCGATACATTTAATCCCGCTTATGTTTGTTTCATCAGCTTTAACATCAAGAACACCTTAATTACGTATATGATAAGACCAATGAATACTTATTCATTGGTTGTGTTTTGATAAACATTGAAAATATATTATATGTTTAAATAAAGAAACTGAAACTACTTTTCGGAACCTGCATGGGTGGTAAATGGTAATATAAATGTTAAAAGTAAAACACACTCATTTGAAAGTTTTCCTTAAGAATTTCTACTTGGTTTTATATTAAGAGATGATATAATATGTAAAAATTTATGCCAAATGAAAAAAAAAACATTCACCAACATCGAAACAAATTCTATAATTTATTTGCATTGTAATGTAGAGAAATTATAGTCGTGTTATGACATTCTTCAAATTAGCAAAATATTTATTTATACTTCACTGTTTAATTTGTGTAATATGCTAATAAAGTAAATAATCGTGTACCTGCAAATACGTATTGCCTTCATCTCTAAACAATCCAAATGGAACATCATTATCGACTAAATCTCGTAATGTGACCCATCCGGATGGAGATAGATACTGGGCGCTCGTAACAGCACAGATTGCGTCTTCTATTTCTATAAAGTAGAAAAAATAAAATAATTTAATTCTCATATTATAAATGTGAATTTTTCAAGAGGCATGGCCTTATAAACAATGATTGTGAAATTTTTGTTTACTTTTTTTGAAAGGTTTCGCTAGTTCCATTAATATTTATTATATAAGTTTAGAACCTCGCTATCCAGACCAGCTTAAAAAATTAACCCTTCTGTACTTTGTGTAAGGGTTTTTAAAATATTTTATGTCATTCTATATAACTGTAATTTGTTCTTTAAATCGCCATATCCGATATGGTCTAGTGGCTAGGATACCTGGCTCTCACACAGGAGGCTCGGGTTCGATTCCCGGTATCGGAATCAAATTTTTACTGATTAACAATAAATTATTATGCTTTAATTTTAAAAACTAGATACCTGTAAATATAATTTCTTTTGAAGGATAAATGATTTGACCCTTCATGGGCAAAAACACAAACGGAATCTGTGGTTTTGTCGCACCCCGACCAAAAGTAGCCATCGGACATTCTGCAATAAATTTAGAGAAAAGTTAAAATTTTGAATTCAAATAAAGCTGTTAAAATTACATAATTAAAACGTAAGTAATTAAATATTTTACAAGAAGTGAATTATCATAAAATTAAAACAAGTAATTGTGCCACCATTTTGAAAAGTTTTTATTTAAGCTGAGTAACACAAGAAAAAAGTTCATACAGCCAAGATAAAAAATAAATAATATCATGCACATATTTTCTTTCGCTAGGTCATGTGCCCCATTAACGCCTATTATATGTTTGTTACATGTTATTCTCATTCAACTTAACATAGAGGGCATTTTGATTGACTATGCAAGAATTCACCATTCAAATAGACAGTTAAGAATAATCTTCTGGCAAGAACAGCACTTATGAGTAATAACTATATTGACAATTGCTTATGCAGAGTGTGTCGTGTTTAAGATACTAAATAAGTTCAAAATTCATGCCTTAACCTAACATTGTAATGTCGATCTCGTATTGTAACTTATTCTTGCTCATGTTTAATTAATGACAAATTGCACAAGCACTTTCCACTTTCCACTTAGCTTCGAGACGTCCCCTCTTAGAATAATGACTAATTTTAAAACTATTGTCGAATTTGAATATTTTAAAAAATGCCAACTAAAAAGTAAATGTAAGTAAAAATATGATGAGATTTTTAGCCTTGTTTTGTCCCTGTGAATAACACCTTACGAATATATCGTGTGTATGATTCGACCTTATTTAAATAAAATATATTATAATATAATCTATACTAATATTATAAACTTTACCTAAGTTTGTGAGTTTGTAACGTTATAGGGGTAATCTCTGGATCTACCGAACCAATTTATATGACTTTGGTAAGAAGATAGTTTGAGGACATAGGAATCTTTTTATCCCGGAAATCATCCCTTAAGGGGGGTGCAAAAGGGGATGAAAGTTTGTATTGGGAAGCAAGCTAGGGATGAACATGCGAAGAGAGGGTGTGTCGCTATTATTATATAGCTATATATATGTATGTTGAATTAAAGAAACTCCTTCTTTTTTTCGTCGGTTAGCAAATAAAAAAGAACTGAACATTTTACATAAAAATCTTACTGTTGTGTATAAATCATTACAAAAATTTCATCATGATTTTTAAATTAAATTAACTCGGTGCAATTCTATTGAATCTATTCATATATAAATTATAATAAATGTGGGAATAGCATATCCTTACCATCTATAAGATTTACACAGACTTTCTGGTCCTCCCTAAAAGCAGGGGATTCCCTGCGACATTGACATACACAACCGCTGCTTCCCAAAGTGGCAAGTGCGGTGCCACGGCTAACCTCCATGCATCGAGTTAATCCACAGTCTGTACCTAAAATTATTTATAATATTTTTAAATCATACTAAATATACTACAACATATGTACGTACATATATTTAAAAACAAAGCAAAATGTACACTTTAAACTTAGTTTTAAGCTCACTGTACAAAAATAATATAATATAAAAATTATTACATATAATATATAATTCATTTCGACAATATATGATTAAAGATATGATTTATTAGAAATGAATATGAATATAACATTTTATTCTTACCAACTAAAGAGAAAAGATCTCCTGAAGCAAATCTTGTAATATTTGCCAGCGCCATCTCTCCGTTAGTACTTAAAGCTTGTGTAAACGTCACCATAACAAGTATAACCAGTAGCGCCATCTTGTACCTACATTTAAAAACACAAAGGTCTTCTACTCATCTTAATAATCTGTATTTAAACCAGCTGTCGCCATTCTGTACTTTGTACTGTTGTGAATATTGAAATTTCATGTTGATCCGTTTTTGTTCATTTTAGTTATTTAAATTCAAGATTTTTGTTTCTCGTCTACATCTGTAACAACATTTTTAATAGATAAGTAAGGATCTTACGATTTATTTATTTAATACTTATAGTGAAACTTATGAATATGTTTTTAATTACATTGTAGTTGTAATACTATTTATTTCCTTTCTTAAAATATCTAATCATTACTAGTTTCGACTGAAATAAAAACTAAACGATACTTCCTATCGGAACTGAAATTATATACTACACAAATTATACATCATGCAGTATCTCCTAACGCCTGGCGCCCGACCTGGATTGTTTAATAAAGTCAGCCAAAACCAGAATTCAGAGCATAATTTATAACGTAGGTATGTTAATTTAAATCAATAGGACGTGTCTTGTAATTTAAATCGATACATTTAAATATATTACAATACATACATTAAAATATAATCGACATATTTTCGTATAACTTCAATTGGTAAAAAATATTATTTTTACATGGTGTATAATGGTTTGTCTTTGAACACACTTTTGGTTCAATTTTTATTTTTCCCACATTCATCATATTATATGTTAACCCTTAAGAAAATAAACTGTTACTTATGTGTAGGGAATGATTAATTAAATATTTAATCTCTAATTTCAATAAATAATAATTATAATTAAAGAGTGCTTGTATCAATGTGTACACACGCAAGAAGTGAAACATTTGTAGGTTATCTGTACTTTTACAAAATTCAATATAATAATGTTTTTTTTTAATTAGGGTAGGAGAGATACAAAAAAAATTATCGATTTAAAAAGGAAAACAATATTTTATTATTCACATAATAGGTACACCGTACAAGATAGTGTTAAAATAAAATTTAATTTTGAATCAAATGTAATGATTCAATAAATTATATACTCCAATAAAATAAATAATACACCGGAGATGCAATTTTTTTGTGAGAAAATTTAAATTTATTAATTTATTAAAATATATATTTATTATAATAGTTTATAATGTATAAAAAATATTTAAAGTGAATATTTTTCTAACAATATTCATTTCATATGATTCCATAGCTCATTTAAAAATAAATGAAATAAGTATTCTTTTATAAATATCTATTTTTATTTAATCTATTCTTTGAAATTTTCATTAAATACTTTAAATAATTTTTAATTGACTACTTATCACTTTCGTAACGTAACAGTCCAGCATTACCGTTTCCGTTACAAAAATCGTAACGCCAATCTTTTTTTCCTCTCTCATGACGCGCCTAAAGAAGTTTCACTTCAAAAAAATTAATTAAACAAACGTCTTTTATCAAATAGATAGAACAAATACATTATAAGTATACGGCTTAAGTATTTACATATAGACACACATTTAGAGGAGCGTCCAAATAAACCTGTCAATTTATTACACTAAATTGTAAATAAAATCTATTTTCTTAAAAAGTTTTCACTCATAACGTCCAATTAGTCAAATACAAATATCATTTACTTTTATTTAAAATAGAAACAAAAATCAATCTGTAGAAAAAGTTATTAATCATAAACAATGGCTACCCACGCCTTTGTTGAATAGGTCTTTAAATGAATAGTCGATGTTAACAATATTTTATGTAAATATCGATATTATGTCTCATCAAAAATCTAACAAAGGCTTCTGATCGACAGTTATCGCCGAATATTTTAATACCAAAATAAAGATAACCTATGCCTATGTTAACATATCGATTGGTCAGAGGTGGTGGCTACTATGAACAACAATGGTACTGACAAGAATAGAAATTACAAGTTTTTATATATTAGATGTCATCGAGGTTTTAAGTTTTCACAAAAGCTTTTGACACATATTAAGTATTTTAAATGAGTAATGGTTTTTTATACAAAAATTAAAAGCTGACACCTTTTTGTATAGCTTATGGAAAGCATCCTATAGTAGTTTTTCTCCATAATAGAGTCAAGATCTAAGAACATAATAGAGTAGTATCAAATAGAATTCCTATAGGATATAAATCTATTATAAAGAGAACGCATAGGTCAATATTACCTAGTACTAGTAGGTACAGTTATAATAATGGTCTAATGTCTATATCAATATATAAATAAAATTGAAGTGTCTGTGATTTCGAAATAACTGTTTTCTTAAGTAACTGTTTACATATGTTACCCGTACCTAAGCAACCTTTTTTTTTAAATCCATCTGGCTGTCTTTCTGTTTGTTCAAGTTAATCTTTGTAACGACTTAACCGATTGCTATGGGATTTTCATTGAAAGATAGAGGAGCTTTTAGAGCTATGTACAGGTTATGTTTCATTCCGGAAATATTTAGGTTTCCAGCGCGAAAATTGAAACCCCCTCAAAATAATGCCAAATAACGATTTTACGAAAATGTCCGCTGAGTATCCCCAAAGGTAAACTCACAATAACTATTTTTATCTATTTAACTTTATATTCAAAATAATTATCATAAAACACTATATTGCATCACTTAACTCTATAGTTGTTTTTATTGCCTACCATAAAATACAAAAATTGATCGGTGATTTTAATTTACCAGGTATCTCCTGGCCTAGTCGTTATATGCAAGATAATATTGATGTAGGCATTGATGTTACTAGTTGCTATGGTGATTGTTCATCAAGTTCAATTTTCACTGACTTCGTTAATCTTAATTCTCTATATCAACTAAATTATATTAAAAATACGTCAGGCAAAATACTTGATCTTGTTTTAAGTAACAGCAACATAGTAAGCATAAGTGAATGCAAAGATCCCATTCGTAAAATCGACCCACATCACCCCCCTCTGAATATAACTTTAAATATTCCGGTCGAAAAGCAAACAAATATACGTAATTTTTCAAAAAGTAAATACAATTATTTTAGGGCTGATTATGATAATATAATAGCATCACTTGATAAAGTGAATTGGCTTGAAGAATTTAAATACTGCTTGGACAATGTCAATGAAATGCTAAATAAATTTTATGCAATACTTTTTTCGATTATAAACAAATATGTACCAAAATCGCAAAAGACACGCAGGATGTACCCAGTATGGTTCTCTAATAAACTTATTCATATGCTTAAAAAGAAATACAAATATCATAGTAAAATAAAACAGTTTAACAACCCTTACAGGTATACACATTGTCTGTGCTACTACTTCCGATTCTTTAGATTAACTGTGTCCATGATAAATTGCCTTCTCCAAAATGTTAATGCCTACTCATAGTTTTTATGTCAGTTCAAGAGTCAAAAGTTGAAGCTATTGTCTTTTAATGAAACAATTTATCATTATAACAATAAATTCAATAAATTTAGACATTGATCATTGGCAGTATAATAATAAGGGACATTTTATTTATTTAAAATTAGCAGCTTACGATTATTTCACTAGCATGCGTTTCTAGTGAATGATTGAATGAATGGTTTATGAATGCATAGAGGGAAAATATACAACGAAATTTTCCTTTTCATTTATATAGTTAAGTATATTATTCAGAAAATCGAATCGAAATCATAATAATGACTTAGGGCAGATTTAATCTAGTTTTAAAAAAAAAGGTATCCATAAGTTTGTTAATTTGAATACAAATATGAAAATTGTTATAGTTAAATCAAATGATTGTACAATATGCAGAAAAAACTTTAATTGTTTTTAGTCTAACCCCGCCTATACTTACTCAAATCTCAAATCTTCGAAGAGAATATTTAAATTAATGAATAACGAATGAACATTTATTAATAGACATTTTTTGTTTTTGATAAAACCATGCTTAATGGTCAAAAGCTAGCTATTCATATATAACCAGAATACAAAAACCGTTATTCGAAACGGTTAGATTATATTGAATTTTAATGTCTGTTCGTCTTCGATTCTTAATAACTAGCTAAATGGTTATTAATCTTAGGCGAATGTTTTATTCCTCTCCATTTTGTCTAACTTATTGCTTGTTATTATTTTTGTTAATGCACCTCTATAACCTTACGGAATAAGAAAAGGAAAGCTCAAACTTTGTAATATTAATTAATTAATTGGAAGGAATATATTATCGCACTACTATAATTATATATATGCAAACGTTTGCATGCTTTTGTATGTTTGTACGCTGAAATATCTGGGCGGATTTCGATGAAATTTTGTACACAGATAGATTATGATCTGGCGACCAGTACCAGGGACAAACCCGAGCAAAACAATGGTAGGTCCCTCGTCCCCAATAAAAGCATTGACCCCGTAAGCGAATCAAAATCTACGAATTCTAACTACAATACATAATAATGTAACTGCGAACTGTTATTCATAGATTTTTTTTTCACTCTAATTATTACTTAGAATAATTATCAGATATCAATTATTTTGTGAACATATAAAAATATAATTATATATATATATATATATATATATATATATATATATATATATATATATATATATATATATATATATATATATATATTAATTAAATACAAAAATGTTTTCTTTTTATCTTTAACTACGTTTGTCAATATTTATAATTTACAAGTAATCGGATAAGATATGCATCGGATAGCGGTCGCTGTATAATTTAACCATTTTATACTTGAAAGAACTGCATATAGGTGTGATTTAGTTTAAAATGAAAAAGAAATGTGTGGCATCGGTATTACAAATGTACAGTAAATTAAAGATTTCAATCAATATCGTTCTACGATCTCGTACGTTCTCGTTATCTACGATCTATTCCCCAACATTATATGTTGAGTATTTTGGTATGGGAATATATTATTTTACCTACCTAAGCTTTTTACTATCTCTAAATTCACTTTATGCTGGGCATGTAGTAAGTTTTTGGTCGATCATTTTTTTTTTATTATAACCGTAATTCACTTTTAATAACTTCTGAATTTACTTCGTAATGGATATATGTACATGGGTACCTAATAAATAAATTCTCATCTATATATGTAAGACGATAGACAGTTGAGTCTAACGTGTTGAAATTATTATAATAAGTCTAGAATACAATTTGTAGATTAGTACAAAAAGAAATTTCGAAGGAGTCGTTTGAAAATAAATTTTGTCATTTAAATGCATTATTTTGATCCACGTTTTAGTTGTTTTTTAAACAATTGTATGAGCAAATTAATCGTTTAAGTATAATAGTTTTAACTTTGATTGAATGAAATGCTATCATCTTTTTGTTTTATTTATCTTTTTACTTGTTAGTTAAGTAGAGAACTATAGATACCTGTCCTTTCATTCTCTACCTTTCAAAAGCTATGATTTGTGACCTCTATTCTGACGTATCTATACAAATAATATTAAACTATGCATCGGCGTGTTTTAATATTCGTATGTATTTATAGTATATATTCAGTTTTTGCTTTGTGCACACACAATGTATATATACTCGTACATAAATCATAATTGTAAGGAAAAATATGTTCGAAAAGTTCATCTGTTAGGCTGGAACAATGATAGGAAGAGAATTACCATTGTTATAAGTGACAATTAATTTGTAGATAACAATTACTCTATGTATGTTTTAATTAAGTCATTAGCAGCCATCAAATTAAAAGTTTCTATATGTTTCCTATGTGATAAATTGGTTAAAGTATCATTAAAAATTTAAATAAATTATAAATTTCAAATGAATATGTGTGCATGTAATATTATAAGTATATATAATTTGCATATTATAAGACCGAACAGCAAAACATGACATACTAGCTACTTACTCTCGCTTCGCTCGGATGCGTTCCTAGGTGCCTTTTGTATTTATGTATAATACTAGCATTGCACGCGGCTCCGCCCGCATTCAGATGAGCAATAACCAAATTCTTAGATTTTAAATATTAGTATACTCTTACATTGCAGTTTTTGTATTTTTTCTCAGAAATTTTCCTGCCGTAAAAAGTATCCTATATCTTAGCCCGGATAACCAGCTATCACCATGCAAAATTTCATCAAAATACCTCCAGTGGTTTATCTGTGATGCGGTAACAGACAGACAGACAGACAAAAATTCTAAAATCTACAGATTCGGCCTCTGTATCCATAATAATGTCTATTTCAATAACATTTTCCAAAAAAATTTTAATGTACAGATTCGGCTTAGTTACAATTTTATTATATGTTTATATTATATACAGCGCCATCTTTGGCAATTTTTGCTATTAAGAGTAGCCTAAGTCTCATTCCATGTCATAATCTGTGTACTGTTGTGTTTCATCCAAATCTGTGTAGCCGTTTCAGCGTGGAATGGTAACAAATATATACGTACAGCAAACTCTCACATAAATACAAAAGCTAGAATTTTTAATAATAGTGTGGTCACTATAAAAGAATGTTTAACGCAATTTTAGTTCCGTGTTTATTATATACAGAGGGAATGAACGATGCAAAAAAAAAAAAAACAATTTTAAAAATAAATTACTGTCATTAACTTGAATAATATATTATCTTTGAAATTTAAATAGCTATACTTTATACTTATTACAAAGATTTAATTATAAAAGAATATTGTATAGTTAATTGATGATGAGTAGGTATCATTTATTAGGACTTTATACGAAGCGCATCTTATGAAGTTGACTCTGCTTATTTTTTTTATAATAATGGGTTTCGCTTGGTTGCACAGTAAGGCCCCCTCAACGTGCGTTCACCTTGTCGTGGTGGGGGGCTTAGTAGTGCCCGGCAATCCAGCCGGGCGCGAAGCCAAAAAACGCACAGGGAGATGATCCACCTCGGTGGGCGGTGTGTCAAGAAGGTTGCTCCTGATACTTCTCTTATAGCACAGTGGACCGATATAGCAACCCCATGGTTGTTGTGGTCTAATTCGGCAGACCTGCCGTCTGGACGTCGAACTGGATTTTCTAGTCAGTGATTCCTACTTAATCACATGTTTATATACAAATTGTATGCGTAAACGTATTTCCCAAAAAAAAAATATTACATAAAAAACGTTGCACTGTAAAGTAAAAGAACGGTCAAGAATTAAAACAAAATTTGCTATCGTAATAAAATTATGTACTATGTAGAAAGAAATAATGCATAATATATACGAATAGATATGTTTTATGCATATAAAAATATCTCTTTCTATTTATATTTAAAATGATTGTTAGATATTAATAGTTATTAATTACATATGGGTCAACATAAAGTTAACCTACTACATCTAATTAACTTACGTCGAACTAGTAATAAATTTAATTTATCAAATAAAAAAGCGACAACACGCATTAATTTACAGATAGGTATACTCTGACATGCGAATTTATTAACACGAATACAGTTTCTCACAAAAACATGATTCCGTAAAATATTAAGTTGTTACGAGTTGAAAAGTTACGGAAATCTTATAAATATTCAGTAGTAATTACCAACAATATTTCCAATTACGAACCAGACTAATTAAATTTGTGTAATAAGAGGGATGTTTGCATATCCTTGCTTATTTCAGTTTATAGTAGAAAAGAACATTTGTCTGGCATTGTCATTTGTAGGGGAGCCCAATAGGGGACTTTAGGGTTTACTCAAACGCAGCAGATTAGCAAAAGATTTACAGAAGACCTTGTACTTCACTACAGTATCCCCACCATAATACATATATACATATAGGTAAGAATCATAATATTTTTTTTAATATTTTGATTTTATACGGAGGACTTATATTGGGTAGAGTTACTCGACAGAGTGCAAGGTATCGCCTTTTTTGTTAATCTGGCGCACTTGAATAAATCCCAAAATCACTTTTTGGGAGATGGGCTCCCCAACTACATGGTAGAAGTCATCACTTCTATTTGGCAATTACAGTAAAAATCACTCACTTTGCATTTTTATCGATAAACCTATTATAATCTAATTAACGATAAATATTGATAATGTTTGATAGCAGAAATAGGTCGGATAAATTTCCTATCAGACCATGTACTAAGGGTGGTGATTAACCGGCCTGGTATCCTTGGCTATTTTGTTCCCGCTACTTAAAACAGTTAGATTTATGCTTTCGATCCTTCATTATGGTTGCATTACGCAAGATCGTGGAATTGATTGCAACTTAATAATAAGATTCAATAGCAATTGTAACTGTTGCTAAGCCAACATACAAATTTTGATAATACAGATATAATTCTATTGTTGGTTTAGTATGGTAGAGGATCATGTTCCGGGTTCGATTCTGAGGTTGGGTCAAGAGAGTTATTTTGTTTATCCGTCAAGTTTTAGTAGAAGCTGGAATCTAATCGGGAGCCAGTATTCATATACATATGTATTCTATAGGCAGATTTTAAAAATGACGTTTTGTTTCTAAATAAAATAGATACACATAATTATAGATAAATAAAAAAGTGTCTGTTTGTAAATTGTAATGTCAAAATAAAAACTTTTTACTAAATGCATAAGTATGTCTATCTATTTCTGGCTAATCTCCGAAACAGCTAGACTGATTTTGACGGGACTTTCACTGGCAGATAGCTGGTGTTATAAGAAGTAACTTAGGCTAAGGTTCCGCTCAAAAAAAAACGTATCTAGGGATACACCTGAGCGAAGCGAGGGTACGTCACTAGTTTTAAATATTAGTAAAAGGAAAACTAAGGAAAAAATATGATTAAAACTTTCACAAGATTGCTGCAAAAATATGAATATGAAAGTGGTTGCTACAGCGTAATTATGCGTCTATAACATCGTTACTAAATAAATAATAACTTAGAACCAGCTTTACGTTACGTAAGTTAGGATCAGATTGAGAATACTTAAAGACTATTCCTTTCTCTACTGTTTGGACAATCTTTGATATAAGTCTTTTAAAGAATTGAGATAAGTCACTACGGGCCTTTATTCCATGTGATAATCGATTGAAACTACCATTAAATAAATAACTTTTTCTAACACATACGAGTAACGAAAGTTTTAATAACTTTTATATTTACACAAGCGACGAACTTCGTCCCTGGCTTGCTTCCCAATACAAACTTTCATCCCCATTTTCACCCCCCTTAAGGGATGATTTCCGGAATAAAAGTATCCTATGTTCTTCCCAGGGTCTCAAACTATCTTCTTACCAAATTTCATCTAAATCGGTTCAATAGATCCAGAGATTACCACCTACAACGTCACAAACTCACAATCTCACAAACTTTACCTCTTTATAATATTAGTATAGACTATAGACAAATCTCACGTAAATGAGTTGTTTTCTTGCTTTATAAAAAGTCTTTTTCAAATTTATAAATACGTTTTTTCTGTTTTTTGTGCCTTGTTTAACATTAGTTAGTATAACATGCTTCATTTATCGGGCTATTTAAGAGGAAAATATATTTTTTATTAATCTGTCATTTCCTAAGATGAGTGCGTTCTAAGAAATAAATAAACTGTTGATTTTAAATATGTATTATAAGCAACTCACCCTCGCATCGCTCGGGTTCGTCCCTAAGTACGCTTTAACGTTTAGTAAGAATATCATACGGGAACCGTACATTTTTCCGCGATAAAAAGTAACCTATATGCTATTTCAGACTATAATCTAAATTTTATCCAGATCTGTTCAGCCGTTCTGGCTTGATTGAGTAACAAACATCCATCCATCCAAACTTTCGCATTTTTAATATTAATGGGATATGTATGTATATATACGTATATTTAACAAATTCGCGCATATATTTCGATTTTTGCAGTAACAGTCAACAAGTCATAAATGTCAACAATTTAGAAATATGATAGCATAAAAAATTTGTACTAAATAAATAACGGATTCAGAACACATATGCCACAAAAACAACTTTCGAATACCGATCTAGTATAGCTAAAAATACGTAATGACGCGGTAAAATCAGATTTCCATATCGACCGTTACCTGTCATAAAGTGAGACTTTTAATATAAATGTTGAGGATATACTACACGAAGTATACTCATTTTAATAAATAAATCTATAAATCTTCTCGCTTTACTTTCCATCAAATCACAGTAATAACTTTAAAGTATTTCAAGCTGATTTCAATTTCGTAAGAACTAAATAGGTAGATCTTCTTCTTCTCCCTGCCCATTTCCCAATCACTTGGGGTCGGCGCAGTACATCTTCTGTACTGCTGATAGATATACATAACTTATTAGATTTTTACTATGGATTATTATCAATATATTAATGATTAAACGTGTTATATTCCGAGTACTTTCCGTTCAGGACCTAGAAGGTTAATAGTCATCAGTCAAAAACAATGTTTTTGTCTTAATTAGCCTAAGATATAATATTCTAAGTTGTATACCATTTTCGTGATATGTAACTATCGAGTCGAATGGCTGGTATACGAGTATACATACGGTTCAAATAACAAGGTACATCCATACTTACTATAATATCATAAATGTGAAAGTGTGTTTGTTTGTTTGTACTTCTTTCACGTCGAAACAGAGTGACAGATTGACACGCCAGTTTTAGCGCGAGCGAAGTCGCGGATTCTGCTAGTTTTATATATATATATATATATATATATATATATATATATATATATATATATATATATATATATATATATATATATATATATATATATATATATATATAATCAGGGTCCCAGTCAAAAAAAATGTACTGGCTTCTTCTTTCGGAAGTTTATTAGTTGAGTAAGAGAGAGTAGAGTTCATGAATCAAGAAATATGTATGTGAAGAAGAGGGACATTTATCATACATAAATAAAAAATGTACGTATTATAAATACAAACATATATAAAAAACAAGTATATTACATAACACATTCCATACAAAGATCATCTGTAATGCATTTGTCATTATTATTAAGATAAATTACTCTACATGGTCATAAACAGCAATAAAAATGTAATGTTAATTAATTTTATTATTTAATTAATATGTCTATTATTATCTAATATTTGATTATTTATTTTCGGAGTAAGTAAACGAATGGTATTAAAAATATAATTGATTTTGCTCACGGCATTCATTATTCATTTAGTTTTATCATTTGGTTAGATTAAAAAGAAATATTATGAGGTGATACTTGACGTGGGCGTACCACATGGGTTTTAATCGAGGTAAGAAGATTTGAGGGGAAAAAAAATATTTTTTCTATTAGAATTAGTAGGTATATTATTTTTAAATTGTTTTGAGGCTCAGTTTACGTCAGGAATGTCGTAAGAAACAACTCTTTGTAACTAGTTAAAAATAAGATAAAAGATTAAAATTACTATTACAAATAGGTATATTTTAAAATCTGGAAAGTTAAACTTTATGTCAGAAACTGACTATTTATTTGACATAATATTGTCTATACAGAAAAATAAAATTGAATTGTCTGCTTGTAATGTCAAAATCATAGATCTTTTATTTTTTATAATAATACAATATTTTAAGATATGAATATCTAATAGGTAAATATGTGTTTTACGTATCGAAATATATTAGATTTGTTTTGCATCGGCTGGCACCGACTTCGTAAATATCTGATTAGGTATCTATTCTAAATAAAAACCCCCGTTTAGTTATTTTTTACAATTCAGTGCCTAAAAGTCGGTTTTTTTTAGTTTTTATCGAAAAATAATTAGGATTCCGCCCAACAAAATTAAAACGTAAGTCGCTAGTATTTACTGAAAGTTAAAATACATTGAATTTAATACTGAGTTAATATTTAAAATTAATAAAGTATGCATATTATTTATTATCTCACTTAATTATAAAACATTTAAATACTATCCTATAAAGAAGCCTGGTACCTAATATCTAACTTCGTATTTCTGATGCTTATGAAGTCACGTCTGATATTGCTATGTCCTACACCGAGCGTGATCTTATCCACTACCACATTATTACTTATATTATCGTATGGAATTGAATTAAGGAAAGTAAAGTTAGTTTTCATTAATTAACTTACCCGTGGAGAAATTTGGATAACTGTTTTTGTGAAGGCACAACATTGATTATTACATACGTTACGTTCTTTGAAGTAGGTGTACCGCGTAACAAAATATTTTAGCAGGTAGGTACATAGGTATCAAGTGCCTTCAATCATATGTTAATGTGCTTCAGTCATATATTAGGGTCTGAACGAAAGTTAGCTCATGAATTAGGTATATATAAATAAAAACTATAAAAAAAACTGACTTCCAGACACTAAAATGTAAAAAATAACTAAACGGCGGTTTTCATTTACAATAGATACCTATTACCTAATCAGATATTTTCGAAGTCGGTGCCAGCCGACGCATAGGAAATCTAATATATTTTGATACATAAAATACATATTAACCTATTAGATATTCATATCTTAAAATATTGTCGGCTTTCAAAAAAAATTCCAAATCGGTTCTGGTGTCTTCGAGTAATCCGGTGAACATACATAAAAAAAAAGATTCCGACGAATTGAGAACCTCCTCGTTTTTGGAAGTCGGTTAATTAAACCAAACGTAAATATAATAAAAAGACATATTCAAAGAATAATATTGACAAATAGAATATGGCAATAAGTCATAAATGCTGCCTAAATATTTCTTTTGAAGAAAACTATTTTAAAATTAATTAATTACTTAATAATTTGTTAATTTATGCATTTTCTATTTATATGTTATTAACATAAAATTACTGCTTAGAAATATATCACTTAAATTCTCGAAAAAGCAGATAATATAAAAATATGTGTAGAATCAATTTATGTAATTTATTGAAATATACTCATGTACATAAATAAACATAAGAGTATATTTATGACAAATTAATGCTAGCACGACGCGGACTCGATTCCTGCGCGTGCTAATGTTCTTATTGATTACGAGATATCGCTGTCTCGCCAGAATCCGCCAGTGAAAGTCACGCTAAAATCGATTCTACGAAGATTATTGGAAACAAACAGACAATTTTTTTATTGTTCTAAGCCTACATTTTCGTATTGCACAGACCACACACATTTTGAGATTACAGTCTATTTTGTAATCAGATAGCGAATTCAATTTTATTAACTATAGATAACCCTTGTATCACACGTTCAAATGAAATGCCTATGTGTCAGGGTATTTCAATACTGGGAGTTTGGACAATAATGGCATTCGATTATTGAAAAATAGATAAAAATTGTATTAACATGACAAAAATCGTTATGGCATATAATCATAATAATAAGCATAGTTAATCATATGTCATTCCCATACATTTTTTCACATTTCTATGCTTCAACAATTGTAAAATCTAGATTGAGCTCTTATTTATTACGTTTTTATAGTAAAAATATGTATGTATATATTTAAAATATAATTTTTATAATATGTTTAAATTAACATTTTATACTTACGAAATTATGCATAGGACATTTATATTAGGTAGGTACTAGCAGAAACCGCGGCTATTCCCGCGTTCAATCTACAAAAAACTCTTTGAACTTATGTTATACCCACACCGAATCGCTTCGCTCGGGTTCGTCACTACGTATTTATATAATATTGTTCATACAAAAATACTAAAATTGAATTGAATAATGGGGGAATTTGGGTAGGAGAGGGGAAAACTCACTTTAAGAAATATCCTCATATCTACCAAATATACAAAAAAAAACCATTAAAATCGGTCGAACCGTTTCGGAGCAGTGCAACCACAAACACCGTAACACGAGATATTTATATATTAGATTATTATGAAAGCTAGACCCTTCCTTTAGTTACTTAAATTTTGTTTTGTATCCTCTCAACATCACGATTGACATGATTCAAAATATACACATAATCAATAATTATTACATAATTAATAATAATTTCTGCTTATATAATTCTACAATAGTATTCCTAATATTAAAATAAATTTTACATTCAACATTCTTTATAAAATATCACCCTTACCGATAACTTTACACAACATTAAGCCACATAATGTACATACAAAGTATTATAAAGCAACCTTATATATTCCCAATTAGTACGATCAGAATTTACTAAAAAAAAGAATATAGAAAAGTATACAACTTAAAAACTGCCACAGATTATATATACTCTTTAACTACATCTGTATCGTATCCAAAAACAAAACACTAAATTTATATGAAATCACATAGACCAAGTCCTGGACAACGTAAATTCATCAATGTTACGTGCATTGAATAGATAAAATGATAATTCTATTAACCACGTAGATTATTATCTAAGGTATAGTTATTAAATCTATACACGGAAACAATTAACTTTCATAATAACCAGTAACGAGAACGCTTATTTAATAATATGTCAGGACATTAACACACAGTGCCATCTAGTTCCATGGTAAGCTACGAGGCTTGTGTTATGGATACCAGATAGTTGATACATTATACATATATAACTTTAAATACATACATATTATAAATATAAACACCCATGACTGGAGTACAAACATTCATGCTCATCACACAAACGTATGCCCCCAGCGGGACTCGAACCCGCGACCTTTGGCGCAGCAAGTAGGGTCACTACAAACTGAGCCAAACGTGTCGTCAAACGCTAACGCGATTGTTTTCCAACACCTTGGTTTTGTTGAGAAAAACTAACACCCCTTTCTCATGAAGTTATGTAACCGTAACAATGTGTACTATTTAATATATTTGTTCATTAACAACAATATTAAAATAGTTTTGGTCGATAGTAGGAGAAAATAAAATTACTTTTTTATTGAATATTTATTTTATTACAAACTTTAAGTTAAGACACTACGTGTACACCTTTTACCGGCTTAATTATAAGTATTGCCACAACAACAGACTATAAATAATTCCAACATAATTGTTGCCATAATCAAAAAATAGAACTAGGTAGCCCTCATTTAATCTAAGCCAAAATAAGCCTTATAATAACGTTTCCCAGTTTTTACTTTTATTCCATTGGTTGTGCTGTAGAAATTACCTTTTAAGGAAAAAGGTATGGTAAGTTATGTAAGGTAAGTTTAAGGAATATTTTTATGAGTCCTTGATGTTTTTAATAATCTATGTATTCATTAAAAAAGAATGATAAAATTCGATCCCATATTAGCGCACACAAAAAAAATCGGAGCAATAGAGTATCTGGAGCTTAGAACTATCCTTTTTGAAGACAAGTACGGTCTACAGATCTGACTGGCACTTAAACCAGAAATTCAAGTGTCGTTTAATATATATTTTTTTCATTAATTAAAATCGAATCGAAGAAGCCACTAAAAAATCTAAAAAGCCTAATTACACACAAACATTTTCATATATTCTAAACAAAATACATTTATAAACATCACTATTTGATGACTAAAAATAATCTACTTTGACGTAAATTATGTATGTGTGAAAATAGTAGTCGTTAGTGATCAAAATATACCGTCGCAGTATAAACATTTATTTTCTTCTATAAATTTGACTAATAACAAAACGATATAAATGAATATTTTTTCAATGGTTTATTGCCGCTCGGCCACAGACCTACCATATTTTTATAACAAATGTAAGCATAATTTATGTAAAATGCCCATAAGTATATTTTTTTGGTGTTTTTGCAATTTACATAAACATTTATACGTCACTTAAGAGAGTAATGAAAAAACTATTAATTTTAAATGTACACTTTGAAATTTACATTTTATAAAATTTACTATCATTTAAAAAACAAAAAAAAAAAAAGGGTAAAAAGGAGCTTTCAGTAGCATTTGTGTACTCGACCAATTAAGAAAAAACTCAGCCATATTTTTAATACAGATTATTATATATATCGGAATTTGTCATGAAGGCGAAGATTTTATTTCTGTTTCTTGATTATATTTATTGTTCATTGCGTGAGGTTTGTTTGCGATGAAGCGAGGCATGTTTTATGGATTAGAGGTTTATGTTACCAGCCAGTGAGTATCAAAATCGCTAATGTTTTTAACCGACTTCCAAAAACGAGGAGGTTCTCAATTCGTCGGAATCTTTTTTTATGTATGTTCACCGATTACTCGAAGACGCCTGAACCGACTTCGAATATATCTGATTAGGTATCTATTTTAAATGAAAACCCCCGTTTAGTTATTTTTTACATTTTAGTGCTTGCAAGTCGGTTTTTTAGTTTTTTACGATTAACTAATTATGAACAATATTATGTAATTATCTAGAATTTTACACGTATATTTTAAAATTTAAGTTTATTTCAATCTGCCATTTACCTAATAACTGGCCAGTTATGCGCATAAAGACCAAAGCTTACTTCACACTTACAATATATTTTAGTAACTGCACAAATTTTACGATACTTATTATACGAACATTAGCTTTTATTTGTATTGTTAATATTTATAAACATCAAATAAATCAAGTTAACGCATAATTATGGGAGGCATTTATTATGTGTTAACCTTTGTGCACTATAAAATAGTCACTATAAGCTATTGGTCAACCTTGGCGAGCTTTAAAAGCTTACTTAAAGCTGAACCTACCGCTATCCTTTTATGGCGGTTATAAGGAAAATATGTGATTGATATGATATTTATAATGTAATAAAAAGTCCTCGACAGCTTAATGGGCACTACTTACGTAGTATACGACACGTTTGGCTCAGTTTGTAGTGACCCTACTTACTGTGCCAGCGGTCGCGGGTTCGAGTCCCGCTAGGGGCATTCATTTGTGTGATGAACACGAATGTTTGTACTCTAGTCATGTTTATATTTATAATATGTATGTATTTAAAGTTATATATGTGTAGTGTATCAACTATTTGGTATCCATAACACAAGGCTCGTAGCTTACCATGGAACTAGATGGTGCTGTGTGTTAATGTCCCAAAATATTTATTTATTTTATTTTTACAAGATCTGTTGTATTATATATGTATTATAATTTATGTATATATTTCTCTTTTCTAGTTTTTTTAGTAATTCTTCTATAATGAGAGCTGTAGATTAGACCTTAAATTACTTCAATTAACATAACTGGTTATAGTTGAGCTGAAGAACAATAACTCATAAAGTTGTTCCACAATTTCGTATCCGAACCGTTGTTTCTAATAAAAAATAATTCACTAAATACAATAATTTTCATTTATGTGCTGTGTTGTTAGCTTATTAAAATGTTCTTTATTGCTTAGATACTGGATAACAGTCCTTTACCTGTGTCGGAATGATAATAAAATTTCAGTGCTTAGTTGATTTTTATGATGCAAAAAGCAGATATATATTTTTATGAGACCAATGATCATAAATATTAACTGAGGGTAAAACACCTGTATGCTTTGTCTAAGATACAAAAAAATTTATTAAAACTAACAATTATATAATTAATTTTACTATTTTACTTATTTCGAACCTTTTAAAGAATAATTTATATTACTGTAAAAGTGAGTAAGTAGAAGGTATCTTGTTTATGATCAATATATATATACACAACTAGAACCGCGAACACAGAACCTGCGACTTCGCTCGCGCTAAAACCTACAAAAAAATCTCTAAAAAGGTAGTTTCATACAAACTTTCATCCCGTATTTTACCCCCCTATAGGATGAATTTCGAAAAATGCTAAAACATGTATATATTTAATTTTATTCAAGAGCATTAATACCAAGTTTCAAGTAATTCTGAATATAAATAAATTTTTTCGATTTGTATCATAACGTGTTTTCCCGTGGGAATTAGATAACCTCCCGCGATAAAAAGTAGCCTATATCACTCTCCAACCCTCCAACTATCTACACATAAAAAAACACGCCAATCTGTTACTCCGTTTCGACGTGAAAGAAGGACAAACAGACAAACAAACACACTTTCGAATTTATAATGTTAGTATGGATAACACAGTATAGTAATATATACAGTCGTCTAACGAAGGCATAGACAGACCAATTATGCGGACGTGCGGGGGGAGACACAGGTGAGGCGAACCATCAAAAGTTATTTAATATGACAGACGGGAAATGGTAGAGTTCACCGGTACTGTAACTGTAGAGTATAGAGAATTGTGACGAGATGGTACTTAGGTGCTTTAAATTCAAAACTGTTCGCCATTTTTTTTAAACCCTTGCATTGGTAGCATTTCCGTTAAATCAGCGATCGCCTACGATATGGATTTTTACACTGTGCTAATACTATGAACGTGAACAGTAATTATTGATAGTTCATTCGTTTGTTTGATATGATTTTTTACATAGAGATATTTTAATTACCGGCTTTCCGGCCCATAGAATATCTCTAAAGCTTTAAATTACAGTTCATCAAATAGTTCGTATAAGATATTAGTATTTTGCGAAAATTGATTTGATAAAATGTTGTGGATAGTTTGACTGCAGTATCTACGTTTTAATTTATATTTTTAAATATTTTACCTATTTCCACTAAACAATTGCCATTTTTGAGATTTTTACAGGGCATAACCGGAAACGTTAATAAAAACCTAGTTATCCCTTCTTTCAGTAGTATTAAACGCGAAGTAGGATGACATAGAGTTATACGAATCAAATTAACGTACGTAAATAAACAAGCATTACGTACAATGTACATAGGTATACATAATATATATATATATATATATATATATATATATATATATATATATATATATATATATATATATATATATATATATATATATATATAGTGATTGATAATATAGTGAGTCGGATATAACTCACGATAATGTGACAGACTAATAGACATTTAACATTTATTTAAGATGAATGTGGAACAACATATTACGATCGGTTTACAACTAACGACGATTGGTGCCAATCGGAGTATATCGGATTTCTAAGCGGACGAAACCGACGAACAATAATTTGCATATTAACAAGCATAATGCATGTTTTTCTCTTCTTATGTAAAGAATGCACCTTGCTTTGCCACTCTTTTAAATAAATTAATAGAAATGTTATTATTTTATTGCAATCTTAAAGTGCTTATACGTGAAATGGCTATTCAAATCCAGTTCTGAATGGAAAGCTTTACAAGATATATTTTGACTATAAAATTTCGAAATTTTTCAAAAAACTCCATGAATATGTAACGTATCATTTCTAAAATAAATTAATTTAAACATCAATTTTGTATATTTTCATGAATAATATAGGTAACCTACCGCGTGTTTTAATTGAACTCTCGACTTCTAAATTAATAAGCAGTTAGGTATGACGTCATGTCTATATTCCAAGGTATAAACATAATCCATTAATATATAAAGAATAAGTGAGGTATTGGTGAAGTCTATGATGATCGAATTAGGTGTCCCATATTAGGGTCATGTGCAAGCAATTATTATTCATTTATTATGTATGTTTCTACTCAATAATGTAAAAAATTCTTTACCCGCGCGTAAGGATAGTTTTATTAGAGTGACAAAGCTTTCTCTTGTCCCGGAAAAAATGGAAAAGAAAGATAGGAGAACAAAGACTCAGCCGATTTAAGCAAGAGTTTCGCTGGTGAATAGAATTTCGTGTGGGAGTGACATGTGCTATTTTTATGATCCTAATCTACACATATAATAAAATTGTAACTAAGTCGAATCTGTACATTAAATATTTTTTGGAAAATCTAATTGAAATAGACATTATTATCGATACAGAGTCCGAATCTATAGTTTTTAGAATTTTTGTCTGTCTGTCTGTCTGCCTGTTACCGCATCACGAGAAAACCACTGGAGGGATTTTGATGAAATTTGGTATGGTGGCTGGTTATCCGAGTCAACATATAGGATACATTTTACCGCGGGGAAATATCTCATTTCTGAGAAAAAATACAAAAACTACATTGTAAAAGTATACTAATATGTAACACCTAAGAATTTGGTTTTTGGTCATCTGAATGCTAGTTATAAATAAAGTCGTTATTATAAATAAAGATAGTTGTGTTTACTTGCTAAGAAACTTTTTTCACACGTTTGCGCGTATTTTGATCGACTTCAGAAAGGACCAGTTATTCGGTTGTATGGTTTTGTGTATTCAACTAAATCAATATTTTAGAATGTTTTTATTTATAAGACCTGATAATAACCGCTATATTCTAGCTTATATAATAAATTTAAATATTGCTAATGCAAAATGCAAATAATTAAAACCTAATAGTATTAAATATTTATTTATAGAATAAATAATTGGATTTCTTGTGATCTCAGACTATAGGAATTAAAATGACCACCTTTTTCTAAGAAAGAGGATTTTTCAACTTTTATAAATAAGCTTTTACATAAAACGATTTTTGCAATATTTAATTTTTGTTCACTTTTTACTCATAAGATTAGTTTTCAATTTTCAGTAAATTTAAAAGCTATTATATATTATTATACCTAATTAAAATCGTGTCTAATAAACTTCCTTACAATTTATCTGTCTTTTCTTACTATTAAATTAATTTTCCTTTATATTTTATTTTACTATGTGACGAAACTTTCTTAGACATTCTGTGAGGATAGTTTCTAGAAGTGACAATTTAAAAAAACAAAGGAATAGCCTTATGAGTTGCTGTATGTGTATCTTGTTATAAAGTTAATTCACCTAACGTATTATTTTATATAATTTCACTTAAAAATTAAAATATGAAGTTTCAAGACGTATTAAAAAAAAATATAAAAAGACAGAAGCTATCGGATACCAACGAAAAGCTCATAGACCACGACTACGTCATCTTTAGTTTATTGAACTTTAAATTATATTGAAACTGATTTAAAATATTTAGAAACTATAAAAGCAGCCATTAATCAAGTAAAGAACTAACTTTTTGCTTCGCCAGTTTGTTTTTTTTTTAAATTTAATTTGCTGTTTCTTATTAAATCTATTGCAACTTTTACTAAGACGTTTTTGACCCCGGATGTATAGGAACATTTTTATATTTTTTTACAACCGTTAACAAAATTCAATCATTTCTAATAATTAATCAGAAATTAGAATTTATGATATGATAAACGTAAACATATATAAATTCGCATACTAATAGTATGCGATTTAATTATCAATATTGCCCTTTAATAAAAGGGCCACCATGACCACTTAAAACTAAATAATTTTTCAACAAAAAAAAATCGTCCCTAAGGGACTATGCTTTTTTTTTTGAAAAATAATGGAACAGCCCTTGACGTTTAAACTATTTACTAAAAAAACTATTCACTAAAACAATTTTCCCTCCAAAAAAGAATTCTGAAAATCACTAAATTTAAAAAAAAACATCTGATTGAAACACCTCGTCTTTTTGAAATCGGCCACACATATAAATAGAAGGTATTCTATAATACACTCTAAATTAGTACTTTAATAATTAAATGTAATATAATAAATTAAATATACAATATTCAACTTATACCTTATTTTAAAAAGCTAAAAAAAAAACTTACTTTGCTATATCCGGTCAAATCAAAGTAACACTAATAAAGCACACACAATACGGACTAGCGCAAAAGTAGCCGCAGACGAACGCGTGGTGGTACTCGCGCGGCCTTTAAAGAAATGTAGCATTTAATCAACACCACTGCCCTGCTCATCGTCCCGGAATCCATCATTTGAATATTATTATCTTAATAAGCCCTAAAACGCGATGAGAATGATGTCAACAGGTTTTGTGGGCGCCCAATCAATAATGGAAACTAATAACTACAATAAATCGCATTTACACACAACAAGTGTTTTACGCGTATAAATTAAATTTTAATTTACGATGTACATATATATATATAATCTGGTCTTCCAAAAAATGAAATTTTAAAATTATTTTTTATTGGTTTATTGTATTACTTTAAAGGATAAGTTTTTATAACTTTATTAATTATATATTATACTAGCGACTCAAGCTCGCTTTGCTCGGTGTCGTCCCTTGTTACGTTTTAACGTTTAGTACAGATTTCTCAGAGATGAGATATTTTCCCGCGGTAAAAAGTATGCTAGGTATATGTTGACCCGGATAACCAGCTATCATCATACCAAATTTCATCAAAATCGGTCCAGTGGTTTTCTCGTGATGTGTTCTCAGACAAACAGACAAAAATTCTAAAAACTATAGATTCGGCCTCTGTGTCGATAATAATGACTATTTCAATAAGAATTTTAATATATGTATAAAAGAAATGTGATGCGGTCTTATAATAGTAGGTATATGTTTATTTATATATTAATTTATTTGTATTTTTTTCAATAAGCAATTTCTTACATAGAATACTATAGTTTATGGACTGAATATCGAAATATGCTAGTTTTATGTAATAGGTACTGGCGACTTACCCTCGCTCTGCTCGATTTCGTCTCTTGTTACGTTTTAACGTTTAGTACAGATTTCTCAGAGATGAGATATTTTTCCGCGGCAAAAATTATCCTATATGTTGACTCGGATAACCAGCGACCATGATACCAAATTTCATCGAAATCTGACCAGTTTTCTCACACACACAATTTTTTTAAAAACTATAGGTTCGTCCTATGTATGAATAATAATGACTATTTCAATAATGTGAACCAAAAAATATTTAATCTACAGATTCGATTCAGAATTTCAATATATGTATAGATAGTCAGTAATTTCCCGGGAATATTAACATGTTGTTAGAAATCATTAGGCATATGTTGTTAGTGCTTATGCTTAGTTTGAGCTTATAAAAAATAAATTTGCTGCTAAACCAATGGTTACTATACCTGCCTAAATTTAATTAAAATTCGCTTAGAAACGAATACTTTCGTTTCATCGTAAATTTTGATTAATCACATAATACTTAGTTATTATTTGAATGTTTTTGCTATTTCTACGATATGGTACAGTATTTTGATTAATAATATGGGCGGGAAAAAAGTAATAATATATCT
The DNA here is from genome assembly GCA_951806755.1 of Brenthis hecate. Lineage (NCBI taxonomy): Eukaryota > Metazoa > Arthropoda > Insecta > Lepidoptera > Nymphalidae > Brenthis > Brenthis hecate. The sequence goes on from OX638255.1 coordinate 518,796, forward strand.
AATAACAGTTCATAAGCTATGACCTTAAAATTAAAAATAGTTATGGACGGTTCACGTATAATTAATAATAAAATGTGAAAGTTAGTGATTTATGCCGCGTTGTGGTAGGTACATCACTACCGATTTTCTTTCTGATTAAGTGTTTTAACTTCCGTTTTTTTATTTCATAAAAAAAGTATGCGAATTAAGTAATACTTAAACTTCCTCGATTACAGGAAAGCAGACATAATATCTACTAAAAAATATTTGACAAATATAAAACCTCTTAAGGAATTGAACCTTTGATTTCCGATGAAATCAGAAATGCCAGATACAAACGGTACTGTTGCATCGCGACGCTAGTCAAAGAATCCGCCCGCTCTATAAAAGAGCCCTTACCACTACCAATTTAGTTATTGAGACGAGAGCTATAGTTTCATTATAATACTTAAACTTATTATTCACTTGTAGAGATAAGTATAAAAACCCGTGTTTTTCTTTATTCGGTGATGATTGCTATAATAAAGATACAATTTTAGGTATAACGAATTTAAAATTGGATTATTATATTAGATAATAATAAAACATATTTTAAAGAAAATAACGAAATATATTTTAACTTATAACACCATAACGCTTGTTTATGATACATTAATTGGTTATCTTGTATTTTATGAGAATCTCCAGGGATATTCCTAAAATTAAAATATAAATTTGCTTCTAATAATGATCATAAAACTGTTCAAACTGAGCTGATATGAGTCCTGGGGTCAAATATAAATTAAAATAACGATTGTAGGTGTCTGATGTTCGATATGAACCTGTTTATGGAACACTAGATTTTCTCAAAGCACAACCTTTGGCCCAGCAGGAGATTTCATATAATTACGGATTCCCCTAATTGAATAACCGGTTGAAAGCTTAATATTATTCTAATATTATTCATTTTATTATTCGATAGGGTTTTTTATACTTAAGTATACTAATGATGACAAAATAGCATTTTCTAATACTATACGGCCCCGTTACACAAATTATAAAAAAAGAATTAAGATGAAAAATGGGGTTAATTGTAACATAAACGACCTCTTCAAGGTCAGTCATGGTTAAGTAAATGCGAGCGCTGGATACAAGCACTTATTTAATCTTCGTATAATGCTCACAATCGCTTGAGAAGTAAAACCTGATTTGATTTATGGTATCAATTCTTATAGCAGGTGTAAAAATAATAAAAAATCACAGATTCATAATGTCACCAATATTTTACTGCATAAGTGTTTTATTGGCTAGTAAGAAATAGCTTATATATTATGTGAAAGCCAGTTTTGTTAAAAAATAAGTTTATGGCTTACTTATAGCAAAACATACGGCACCGTTCACAATTTATTCTTTTATATCTGATCACTATTAAAAAATCAAGCAGGTAAGTTTGACACACACAGTGGGTTCCGTAGCATGATTTTTTTTTATAAATCGTAATTTTGTTGTGTTGATAGATAATAGACTATTTACCCATCCATAACATTAATTTTACTGAGCGCATGAATAAGTTTATATTTCATAGTATATCTATATAGAACAAAGTTAATTTTGCTATCAAACGCGTAGAGTCGAAAATATCCTATATCTAAAAAGCTATTCAACAGAATCACAGATCGTATAATACTATACTGGTACACAGAGGCAGTATAACGGCAGTGGTAGCCTAGTGGTAACGGGCTCGCTTGGGATACCGAGTGAAGCGAGTTCAAATCCCGGGTTTCGCACCTCTGATATTTTCATATACGAATCATTTCCTACATGATTACCACTTGCCTTAACGGTGAAGGAAAACATCGTGAGGAAACCTGCATGTCTGAGAAAATCTAGCAAGTTTTCAAAAGCCATGTGAACTCCGCCAACCCGCAATAGGCCAGCGTGGTGGACTATGACCTGATTCCCCTCGTACTGAAGGGAGGCCCGTGCCCAGCAGTGGGACGTTAAAAAAGTTCTGAATACATACAACACAATATATGTATATCCATTAACGTCTATTAAAATGTCATGAACTTATAAGGATTCCATTTTTGCGTTTCGGCTACGGAACTCTAATAATGATTATTCACGTAGGTACTAATATTGCTTATAGAATAGAATCGATAATTTAATACATATAATAAAATATATGAAATAAACTAGACTAATTTATACAATAAACATGAAGTATGAACCATAACTCTTATGTAGATAACACGGTATTCAAGATTCGAAGACAAAAGTAGTTTGTAATTTCCCGACGCTTCACCGCACCAGATAATCTGTTTTTTTGTGTAATGCGTTACTTTTTATATGAAACCTATTCATGCACTTCCGTTTTCTTATGGTGGTAGCGTAATGTATAACATATTTGCTGTGGAAGTTAAAATGTTGAATTTTTATAATGTGAGCATTTTATATGTCTAGTTATAGAATTTCTGTTTTAATTTACTTAGTTACAGGGGTAACGCGCTCGCTTGGGAAACCGAATGAAGTGGGTTCAAATCCCGGGTCTCGCACCTCTGATATTTTCATGTGCAAATCATGTCTAACATGATCACCACTTGCGTTACGATGAAGGAAAGCATCGTGAGGAAACCTGCATGTCCGAGAGAACCTAGCAAGTTTTCGAAAGACATGTGAAGTCTGCCAACCCGCACTTGGCCAGCGTGGTGGACTATGGCCTGATCCCCCTCGTATTGAAGGGAGGCCCGTGCCCAGCAGTGGGACGTTAAAAAAAGGGCTGAATACATACTTAGTTACGAAAAATGACCTCAAATAGATAATAAATACAATTTTGTTCATAAGATACCTAGTTAACCATTTAGTATGTTATTTATATTAGTGTATTATTTATGTATGAAAATAATCTTATCTTTCTTACGATTCGATGCGCGAAAAATAATTCTGGTCTAGTCTTTAGATTCTATACATTAAACTTTTTATTTTAAAGTAACTGCATTATTTTATTATCTATGCAATAAGAAAAGCATTTAAATAAATCTCGTTCTTTCTTAAGTGACCTGAAATTAAACAGACAGATATAAATTTAAATAAGTTGTAAGAAGAGCTAGGTACATATATATTTAAAAAATAAATGTACAACTTAACGCTAACAACTAAGAAATAATTATAATTATAAGTGGTATATATTACTTTTGCACTACATTACCCCACTAACATTTTCTTTCACATCCATAAGTTAATAAAAATGAAAAATTTATTTATTTAAATAAAAATGATTGTTCGTATGTTTGTCCTCAATGTGTTTCTAAACCATTGATCCAAAAATAATGAAATATTTCATTACATTTTGAAATTTGGTATGATGTGGGCTGGTTATTCGAGTCAACATATCGGATACTTTTTACTGCGGGAAAATAACTCATCTCTGAGAAATCTATAATATATGTTAATAAATAAAATTAATAAAATAGCATTTAACTGTTACTACAATGACTACTGTATGATAGTTAGGTACTTTCTTTATGAACATTTACGTAATACTTTCTTAGATTTACGTGAATATTTGACTTTTAAATAAAACTATCGACGTTTCGAATGCTTTACAGCAATCATGTTCTCGGGAGAGACTAAGTTCTCAAGACATCGGGAATCAAAAATAAAAATAAATTCGCGAAAAAATCTGAAAAGATAGTTTTATTTAAAACATTTCTGTAAACAAACACCAACGTTTACAGGTCACGTATAAGGAAATTCATTTTCCTTATACGTGACCTGTCCGTAAACACAGTATTTTCACTTATAAAATGATAGAAATTATTATCGATCAAGAACGTGTAAAGTCCTAAGAGTAAAGTTCAATAAAAGAGGTTTTTACATAAATATGCAGATTACTGTCGTTAATGCAGAAATCGCACGCTCTCGGAACACCGCTGTTTATTCTAATTGTTTTTTTTTAACATCGAGGCAGACTATATGATTAACCCCAATAAACTTTTTAAATATGAATAAAGAATAACAATTTATAAATTGCAGTGTCTGAATCTCTTAGATTACATAAATTGACTTTGATATACGTATTTATATTTAAATAACGTTAGGTGATGAGGTCAGTGTCTGCTTCTGATCAATACAAATATTCTGAGTTTTAAAATATTAGAAAAATAATATATTTCATTTAATACATCATATCTAAAGGGTAAGTACAAGTTTGTGGTAGAAATTTTATGAATGCAATGTAAAATGTTATAAAAACTTAAAAAAACCGACTTCAAACAAAGCACTAAAAAGTAAAAAATAACTGATTGGTAGTTTTCATTTACTTTAGATACCTAATCAAATATTTTCGAAGTCGGTGCCAGCCGATACAAATCAAAGCACACCGAATTCGAAAATATCTGATAGGTAATATAAATTACTTTTTAGTGCTTTTTTTTTGAAGTCGGTTCTTATTTTTTTTATTTTTTATTTTTCCCTTTTTAGTGTAGACATAGTAGTGGCAAAGTAAGAAGAAAGTATTTTAATAAAAGCCCAAACTCAAAGTATCTAATATTATCCATTGAAGAGTTCCACCTATCTACCTTCTAGCCTTACCATCAGATCAGGTCAACGATACCGAACTATTTACTGCACTATCAACGGAAATAGAAATACAAAGTTTCATGTCAATATGACAATTAGAAATAGGTTAAATTCATCATTAGCTATTTTTCCATCCTTAGGGGTGGTATTTTTTTTTGTAATTTTATATATGTTTTTATATAAGGGTGGTATTTTAATTTAAATGGGACCAATCTGGAAGTATACACTTTCAAACAAAACAAAAATTGTCTAAATCGGTTAATAAATGACGGAGTTCTGAGGTAACAAACTTAAAAAAATACAGCCGAATTGAGAACCTCCTCCTTTTTGAAGAAGTCTTTATATAGTTTATATTATACGGTACTATAAAGTATAATCTATAGAACAGAGTAAATTCTTTAAGCAAAGTTCTCCTACAAGTTAAATATAACTATAAAATCATAATTAATTCACAGTTTTTGGAGCAATAAATCTCTGACTAAGTTGAATACCCAGTTTTACAGTTAAAACATTAACAAATCAAAGTGTCAACTCGAGCGAGTCACAGCATATATATATATATATATATATATATATATATATATATATATATATATATATATATATGTGTGTGTGTGTGTGTGTGTGTGTGTGTGTGTGTGTGTGTGTGTGTGTGTGTGTGTGTGTAATTTAATGCTTATTTATATTGATGCACTCAACCAAATAAAATAAAACCTACCAAAGTCGATAAGATAAATGGCTTAGAAGCTGTAAAATTCATAAACCTTAATTAACACCCATGCAGCTTTATCCAAGTGAAAAAAAAGTGAAGTAGATATCATTTTTTTTTTGAAAGTAAAAGTTAATCAATTAAAGTAATAAAATATATTAATTACTAGCGGATCACCTATAGCGGTTCTTCTCTAAGTACATTTTAACGGCTAGTATGGAATAGATTGACTATATATTATACATATGATGAGATAATCTCCCGCGATGAATAGTAGCCCTCCAACTATCTCCACACAAAAAATCATGCCAACCCGTCACTCTATTACGATATGAAAGAAGGGCAAACAAACAAACACATTTTCACATTTATAATTTTAGTATGGATTATCTTGCTTAGCTAGTCTTTAGAAAAACAACTTTATTGATAAGAATGCCAAAGTATTAATTTTATCTCCTGAGAATCGAACTGAGCATCATACGAAATATTTACAGAAAGAAAAGTAGAAATGGAAGGATATTTAATACTAGTAATTTGTTCTATTCAATTAAATATGATTTAAAACAACTGTAATCGTAAAGGCATTTAAGACACGTCGATCAAGTTCCATCATCAAGGCTGAGTTGGCAAAAACCCTGCCTAGTTAGGTAGGGAATTTGTGCCGATGAAACTTGTAACCCTTAGAAAGTTAATACGAATATATTATATGTTAATATAATTATTGTAAATGATGGATTACCGATCTGATATGTGTTTATGTATAATGATAGACATTGATCGCGTTGAAAAGCTTTCATTACGTATATAGCCTATTAGTAATTACCTATATAAATACTAGCAGCACACCCTTGCTTCGCTCGGGTTAGCCTGTAGCAAAACGGAAACAAATCTATCCCACCGGAACCGTACATTTTTCTAGAATAAAAAGTGGCCTATGTGCTATTTCAGACCATAATCGATCACTGTGCCAAATTTCATCCAGATCCGTTCAGCCGTTCTAATGTGATTGAGTAACAAACATTCGTCCAAACATCTAAACTTTCACATTTATAATAATAGTAAGATAACAAATATGCCTATTCGGGTAAATATTTAATTATTTTCATTTTCATCACCATATTAGAAACCTTTAACGATTTCTTTAGGAAACTCTGAAGAACGGAATTATTACAGGATCACTGTACGTTTTCCATTTCGACCACGGCGGTCTCATTTCATGGAGACTAGCGATATGCGCAGGCGCTAGTATAAAGCGCAAGTGTGCGCGAACACAAGTGCACTCTTATATTTAATTTACTATTTATTCACTCTTAAAATCTAGTGAGATGCCAATTCGACACGACCGGTGAGAGATAACAAGACCTACAGTAGAAAAACGTTTCACTTAATGACAGAACTATTGAACTCATGACCTTTATACCATGCAATATTTTAAAGCAGTGCCAGTTAAACACAAACCCCGCTGCGCAGCGTTTTTTTTCTACCTTTAATAATATAAGATTTTATTACATAGTATTAACTTACTTTCATTAGCTTTCATCATATATTATCTTCTATATCTATAGGTACGTATAATAAAATTCTGAGTCAAATCCATCCATTAAATATTTTTCGGAAAATCTTGTTAAACTGGTCATTATTATCGATACAGAGGCCGAATCTATAGTTTTTAGAATGTTTGTCTGTCTGTTTGTGACTGCATCACGAGATAACGACTGGACAGATTTTAATGAATACGTTGGTATAAGCAGTAATAGCCCGCTCATTTCCTTTTGGCTACGGTATCTCAAAACAGGTCTAATAATAATATCTTGAGCGCAAATAACGTAATATTTACAAAAAAAACAACGTAATATTTACTAAAAATAAGTAAAATAACACCATCGCTGGGCGTTTTTCGAAAAACATATAAAAATTAGGTTTATCAGAAAAAATACCTATGTACATAAACTTAAAAACCAAACCTTATCTAAATACAAAATTTGATCCAAATCGTCAGAGCCATTTTCTTAATATATACCTATGTGCAAGAATTGCTCATTAACATTATAAAGTTTTAGCCTATAGGCACTAGCTATTTATTACCAGTGGCTGAAGTTCTAACAAACAATAAGACGTTGCAAAGAGCGCGCGATTACTTCCCGGATGGGTTTTTCTCACAGTACATTTCCTTGCATGTAATTTTATTTTCAACAAAAAGTGCAAACTAATTTACGTATTCCGTTTATGTTTATTTATGATTGTATAGTACTTATAACTTAAGTTCATTGTTCTGTTTTATATGCAGAGTGCTAATAGGTATATTAATTTTTTTATTTCTTTATAACACTATCGTATATTTAAATGATACATTACAAAAAGATACAATAATCTATGCATATAATAAAATTCTAACTAAGCCGAATCTGTACATTGGATATTTTTTGGAAAATCTTATTGAAATAAACATTGTTATCGATACAGAGGCCGAATATATAGTTTTTTAATTTTTGTGTCTGTATGTCTGTTACCACATAACAGAAAAACCACCGGAGAGATTTTGATGAAATTTGGTATTGTAATAGCTGGTTAACCGGGTCAACATATAAGATACTTTTTACCGCTGGAAAATGTCTCATTTCTAAAAAAAAATACATAAACTGCAATGTGAGAGTATACTAATATGTAAAACTTAAGAATTTGCTTTTTGGTCATCTGACCGCGGGCGGAGCCGCGGGCAATACTAGATATACAATAAAGTAAATGTGCAAAAACGGCCTTATCATTAAAAGCGATCTCAATAGATTTTATTTATCTTTAGTATTATTTGTCGGTATTAAATGTTTGTCTGTGACTTTAATAAAATTAACTAAAAATAAATCTTATGGATAAATACTCGTTTTGGACTATAAAAGTTTTTATGAAAATTATTTTTCGCGAGTAAATAAATATTCTCGCACAGTATTTACTATTTACAATGATTTAATCTTAGGAAAAGATAATGGTTATATATTAATATGTAATTTTTATTAAAGTGGAGAAAAGAATTGCATGAAATTACTCTAAACTGTCATAGTGTGTATGTATGTTTGTTACTCCTTCACGCTGAAACGGCTGGACGGATTTGGATGAAGTTTAGTAAAGAGGTAGACTATGACCTGGACTAATAAGTGCATAGGCAACTATTTCGGTGGTGTAGCGGCTAGCACGTACAGTTGCACATCTGGAGATCCGGCGTTCGAGTTCCGGGTCGGGCCAAGTTTACCTACTTAATGAGTCTTTCTCTTTAGTAAGCCTCAGTAACAACCCGGAGTTGGGAAGTTGGCGGTGTTTCACCCCCGTGTCTCGGAGAGCACGTAAAGCCGTCGGTCCTGCGCCTTAATTCTCGCTGGTCATGTCGAGTGGTCGTCCCACCAGAGTATGAGAGTGACAGGAATAGAGAGTGCACGTTGTGTCTGCGCGTACACTTGTGCACTATAATATCTCCTGCGCAGTTGGCTAGTCTCAATGAGATTGGCTGCCGTGGCTGAAATCGGTTGGGACGGCATTATTATTTGGCACCTAGGGACAAGACATGCGAGGATAAACCACTACTTTATCGTTATATCCTGCGGGATGACTGCGAAATCGCGAAAAGGTTAATTTGATGGTTAAGTCATGACACGCAGACTGACGAATAGATAAAAAAATAATCAGTTTTATATTTTTCAAACGAATTCAAGTCATTAAAACATTTATTTATATTATTTTAGTAGAAATATATTTATTGCCTACCAATTAAAATATCACTTATTCACCAGAACCGTGCTCTTTATTCAAATTTTTAAGTAAGTTAAAATCTTAACGATTTATCAGTAATCATTTAAATCGATGTGATTAATTGTAATACATTATACATGCACCATTTTACTGAAGGGCATTAAATAGCGAATAAACTTGAAATTGATATCTAGAAACCATCGTGGTTTTAATAATTAAACTTTAAACTTTACATATGGGGAATTTATAATAAGTGAGAGTTTCTTTAATACCTTCGAAGCGGTACCATATAATGTTGAAAGTTGTTCGATTGAGCTTTACTCGAAATGTTGCTTTTAATCGGACTACTACGAGTATTATAAATTCACCAACTTCCACAGTACAAATTAACTACCTCGACGGACTGCTGGGCCACCTAGGCTGTATATCGGAGGTCCTAAGTTCGAGTCCCGGGTCTGGCCAAAGTTTTGTAAGTCGGTCAAAAGTATAAGAAATTTGTATTATAATTAATTTAAAAATTGAGTACAAATTTAAAACTCTTACAAGACATTCGGATCTGCAGCTGTGAGACATTACACTCAAAACTTACTTAACTTTTGGATTTTTTTTAACACAGCAAAAGATGGACTTCGTTGTTTGAATAGATGTAGTTTTTGTAGAAGAAGGTTCCCCTAAGCACTTAAGATATGTAGGTATTTATTAAAAGTCATTTCAAGAATTAGAAATGTATGTCACTAGTGTAGATATGTATATTTATTCCATGACACGAATACTATACTTAATTATACATACATATATACAAAATCAGAAATTTAACGATTATTACATTTAAGTATCCACCGTCCACCTAGAAATGTGCATTTTAAATGCAATTTTTTTACACATTTTTCGTATCTGTACCATCCGTAAAATTGCAAATTGATTTTGTATGGTAATAAATCTCTTTTTAATGACTAACTACTTATACCTTTGTTTGTTGCCTAAATACGTGTAAATCTATTTTGTTTATCAAGCAAATGTTGACGTAGGACGGAGAACTTTAGATCTCTCTAATCAATTTTGAATTATTAAAATTATATTTTACTTTAAAATATATAATTCACAAAACAGCCGTTCACGAGTCATTCTCTTAATAACAATTTACCCTCGCTTTGCTGTAACCTATGTGCCTAGGTCATACCCTATGTGAATACTAAATTTTATCCAAAACTATCCAGCCACTTCATCATATGCAAACAAACACACAAACTAACTTTGCGTTTATAACAGAAATCCGTAAAACAGACAAACAATCTAAAAACAGTAAATATTATGCAGTAACCGTATTATTAAACTACAGCCATATAATATATAGCCATAGCAGCCTCTATCTAATATATTTAAACGAGCAATTCTTGTATATATATAAATATATATATATATATATATATATATATATATATATATATATATATATATATATATATATATATATATATATATAAATATATATATCAATATATAATCTGAATCTCGGAAACGGCTCCAACGATTTTCATGAAATTTAGTATATATGGGGTTTCGGTGGCGATAAATCGATCTAGATTACTCTTATGTCTGGAGAAACGCGTGTTTTCGAATTTTCATGCGGTTTTCTTTTGCATTATTCCTCGCAAAATATTATGTTTGATAATTTCGCACGCTCGGATATAAGCATCATAGTCAAGCGGTCAAGGCACAAGATTGACAATAATAGGGGTCCGGGTTCGAATCTCGATCGGATATAAAGGTATAATTTAATTTTGTTTTTTTTTTTTTATTTATCCAAGTTTTTAGTATTTTTTAAAGAAAATTGTACTTTTGATCCAAAAACTCCGAGCGGAACTCGGTGGCCCAGGTACTATTTTTTTAAGTGAAAACTGGGTCTATCAAATCCAATGGAAAAAACAAATAAACAAATTTAAATAAACTAAAGATTAAACGCTATAAAATATGCATTTCGACAGTTAAATTGCTTATTAAGAAAAGCATAAATTGATTATTATCTGTACTCATTGATCATAAAAACTAGATCTTGTAGTTTTAAAAATAAAAGTTGAAACACCGTTGTTTTAAACTGAGTCATCTTATCAATTAATTTAGATTAAATAAAATTTAAGATTTTATACTTTTACAAGACATTATTAATTAGTTTTCTATACATTATTTCAAAATAATCGTAAAATTGAGGTTAGTAAATTGTGTAAAAAAATGCGCTACATTTTATTTTAGGTAAAGATAGGTCAATTTATGATAATAAAAGTAAATAAAAATTCGATTCATTTCTTTTAAAGGTAGTTCAGATAAAATCATGCGTGAATGCAATCCCGCGGCAAAGGCCAGTACGGACAACAGCTTTACACATTTCGAAAATAAAGGGCCTGTATACAAGTATATATAAAAAGTTAAAACATGGTGATAATAATTTACATATACCATACCTAATATATGCCGAACTGCCTCTGTGGTGTCGTGGCTAGCATGTGCGGCTGCACACCCGGAGGTCCTAGGTTCGAGTGCCGGGTCGGGCCAAGTTTAGTTATTGAGTCTTTGTGTATAGTAAGCCTCAGTAACAGCCCGGAGTTGGGAAGTTGGCGGTGTTTCATCCCCGTGCCTCGGAGAGCACGTAAAGCCGTCGGTCCTGCTCCTTAACTCTCACTGGTCGTGTCGAGTGGTCGTCCCACCGGAATATGCGACTGACAGGAATAGAGAGTGCACGTTGTGTCTGCGCGTACACTTGTGCACTATAATATCTCCTGCGCAGCTGGCTAGTCTCAATGAGATTGGCCGCCGTGGCCGGAATCGGCTAGGAGAACATCATCATCATCACCTAATATATACTAGTATACGAAACTATTCGTAGAAAACTCCAATTGACTATATAACAGATATTTATTTTGATTTATATGATTTGTATGTTTAATACCTTATTAGCACGATCACCTATTATGTATTCCTTATGTAATATGTTAGCGAATATTTTTATATAACATGCTGTTTTACTTATTTCTGCATTTAAATATTTAATGATTGATGTTGGTCATCTACATAGTTAATTATTATATATTTTTTAATTAATATGAAAACTTAGAATGTTTAAATGTTCGCCACTACTGTTCGGTACGTAAAAGTTATTAAGTTTTAATTCTACTACTTTATCTGACTATAAAAAGACTCATCCAAAATTTTTATGTCGACACTGTCAGGCGGACACACGGACAGAAAAACTTACAGGATAGGCGATCGGACGGACAGATAGATGGACATGATGAAATTATAAGAACTTCGTCTTTCTCTTTTGGCTACAGAGCCCTAAAACATACATCCCAAGTAACAATCTCCACCATTTTAGTAGCCCGTAAAAAAATAAGTCTTCATAGAAACCTATATTAATAACCTTAATATAATACTAACAGCTAACTTGTTAGCTTAGTGATTTACACTTTTAATAATTAACAAAACCTATGTCGACTTGTAGTAATTAACATTTTTGACTAAACTGATTTTTAATTAGATAATTTGCAAGATCCACCGCCATGCTAAACTAAAAAGTGGGACAAAGTCGTGATAAACTATAATGGCACTTCCTTAGTTAATATGCAGAATTTTAATATAAGATTTCTAAAAAAATGTACTAGACTATTAATAAGATAGCGACTAGATCTCTCAAAAACAACTTTATACATATGTGATGATCATATTTTGGTATGCCAAATTTCGAAAATAAATTTCCCTACCACTCAAACTTTATCTATAATATGGCTCTATATAATATTATGTAGATTGAGGTATAATTATCTGAAACTTTTATAACCAATTTCAAAAAACGTGATTTTTTTAACTACTTCCAATAAAGAAGGTTATATTGAATATTGTTACGGATGGTATTTTTTTAGATAACGCCTTAACTCTCACTGTTCGTGTCGAGTGGTCGTCCCACCTGAGTATGAGAGTGACAGGAATAGAGAGTGCACGTTGTGTCTGCGCGTACACTTGTGCACTATAATATCTCCTGCGCAGTTGGCTAGTCTCAATGAGATTGGCCGCCGTGGCCGGCATCGGCTAGGAGAGCATCATCATCATTTTTTTAGATAAGTACCTACATATGTACGTACAGTGTACATCGATTACTCTGAGGTCACTATGCCGACATGTTGTTGTACAGGGTTACTTTTACGGTCGTGGTCATCACATAGCGACTTCTGTAGAGGCAAATGGTGCACCTCACGATTATTCGCCACTTCTCTTTGTTCGCCGACATCCTGGTGCACTCATGCAAGGGACCACCTACAGCTGACTTAATTTGGTCGGTCCATCGCATAGGTGATCTTCGTCGTCCTCTGTTGCCCTCCATCTTGCCCTGCACGACAAGGCCACCGATGGAGTCACTCCTACGCCAGGAAACATATTCGAAGAACTTTAAGACGCGACTCTGTACTACCGCCGAAAACCGTTGTTTAATGTCGAGTTCTTGGAGTAAAGAGACGTTGGTGTGAAAAGTGAGATTATCCACCTTAAATAAAATCAGAAGCAACAGATTCACATGATTTTTTGCATATACTTAAGTTACTTTTTAACCCGTTGGTAGATATCACATAAAATAAGTAGTTCTCTTAACACCTCCAGGTTTTTAAAGAAATTAATTAAAATCTGAGAAATCCATTGTTAACTGACACGCCGGCGGCGTGTCCGCGGTCGTGGAGGGATTAAGATATTTTTTAAGCAAAGCTAGTGCCTAAAGCTAAAATGCTTTTGGAGTACTTGAGTAACTTTGCTTGTGAATGTTACATTGTATCCTTTATTTCACTTTAACATTTATTCCTTTATAGTACTTGTACAAATAAAATCCTTAAGTACATGCATAAGCATGTAGTAACAGTTGTTTAACATATTTTACGATTAAATGTAAATATATTCATACTTTATGTATGGATTTTGCTTATCCTCGTGTTACACAGTTAGACGGAATTAACACGGAAACTGATATCAAAACAACATTCTGTGCCACATTCTGGATAACTCTGTAACTATGAGAAAACATATGAATTATTCGCATGCAAATGTAAGCGTTTTGCGAATTGCAATTTCCAGTATCCTGCTTTTGTAACTTTTTTTTTATAATATTTGTAACAAAGATTTAATTATAGAGATTGATCGTCAATATTATTATAAATGCAAAATTTTGGATGGATGGATGTTTGTTACTCATTCACGCCAGAACGGCTAAATGGATCTGGATGAAATTTGGCATAAAGATAGATTATAATCTGAAATAGCACATAGGTTACTTTTAATCCAAGAAAAATTTACTGTTCTCGTCAGATAGATTTGATTTTGTTTTTTCACTAGGAACGAGCCCGAACATAGCGAGAGTAAGTCGCTAATAACCTATACGAGTATGTCTGAAGTTTTTCTTACTACAGATAGAAACTTGAGATAAGCTCTGTACAAATTATGTGAAATTTCTAATGCTGGTAAGCAGTGATATAAACCACAGATTGATAGTTTAGTGGGAACTGGGCTTAGAGTAAAAATTATCATGTTTTAATATGACGGAGCTCACACATGCTATTTAATAATGCGTGACACACAAACCAGCGATTTCAAGTTAAGAAAAAAATTACGACTTCTACTACTACGAGTATATTTTCGAATTCCTATTTAGACCAATCGGAATCCGTTTATTTTTAAGAGAATTTTTAAAAAAAAAAAAAACCTGTTTGTTTTGTGATTTTAAAATGTTAGCAGGTATATACCTAAGGAATAGAAATTCGTAAAATGCCCCACATGCCCAGCTACCCCCGAGAAATGCGGGGACGCAAAGCGTTGAAAAATATTTTTTTTCAATTTCCGGCTTACTGTGACGTTCTATCGAAAAATGTTTTCTACAAAAGTTGTAGATTTAGTAAAAATCTACAACTTTTATAAATAACACTTTTTACAATAACCTCAAAGATACTGGTTTTTTATTTTTTGTTTCTAGAATAATCTTTTGATTTCCATGAAACTAAGGGAATGTAATCTTCACAATATACATAATAAATAAAAAAAATGAAATTGAAATATTTAGCCATTTCCGAGAAATGTATGTTTTATGGTCTCGAGAAGCTGAAAATCTCCCCCAACTTCATGTGGGCGTTTACATTAAAAAAAATCGTTCAATTTTCAGATAGGGCTCATTCTTTTCGTCTTGAACTCTACTTTTTGAAAATATAAAAACATTGTATGGTTGTATTCAGCCCTTTTTAACGTCCCACTGCTGGGCACGGGCCTCCCTTCAATACGACGGGGTTCAGGCCATAGTCCACCACGCTGGCCAAGTGCGGGTTGGCATTGTATGGTTATCTTGTAAAAACACCTTTAAAAATTTAAAAAATTGGAGAAATCGATAATTTTTACTTTGTTAACTACATTTTTTTCAATTGCATACCTAAATAGCAATATGAGAAAAATCACAGTAATACTGTACCACGTAGCCATATTATTAAGACGCGGCTACGTCGAAATATAAAGAAACTGTTTTAAGGTTATTACTTGTACTAACGGTTCAAACTTCAATCATGTATTACTATTTACTATATCTTTGTAAATTATAGCCTACGTATTACTTTGATGTTTATGTTATATTACTGTAAAGCTTGATCAAAATCTGTTAAGTAGTTTTTGCTTGAAAGAGTATCAAACATCCATCCATTTATCCATTCTCACAAACTTTCACATTCATATATATATATATATATATATATTATATATATATATATATATATATACATATATATATATATATCATATATATATATATATATATATATATATATATACATATATCCTATTAATAGTATTATATACGAGTACATCGCCGCACACAACTCTCCCGCGCGCCGAAAGACTCGAAGGCTCTCTTCGGATTTTTTAACTTTTATTTATATTTTTATAGTAAATAATTAATTTTTATTTCTAAAATAAAAAAAGTATTATTAATAAAATAAGATTTTCTGTATTCCTTTCTAATGTTTATAGCCTTATTACAGCTTAGCCATCTTTCCAAATAATTTAAAATGGCTATTAAATATTATAAATTTCTGCTTTGAATTAAAAAAACCAGTAGTTCATTCATTGTCTACGAAATGGTAATTTTATGTCTGCAGAAAGAAGCCGTCGACTCTGTGACTACCGGTCAACTTCTGCGTGAATCCTTTCTTGTGTATCAGAACGATTAGCATTCCGTGTGATTCATTATATTTGCTTTTTTATAGTTGTTACCATTAATAAGACTTTTTTATATAACAAAATAGCATCTTACAAATAAAATTTACTTTCAGCTTGGTATAACTAATTCTTATATTTAAATTATACTTAAGTCTATGATGAATGATGAAGGTCAATCCGTCCGTCCAACAGCGATTTTGGCAAACGTACCTATATATATTTCTAATATCTTAGAAATATTTGCCTCCAATACTATAGGGACGCCAGTAGTAGCCTAGTTACGGGTTCGCTTGGGAAACCGAGTGAAGCGGGTTCAAATCCCGTATCTTACATCTGATATTTTCATTTGCTAATCATTTTCAACATGAATACCTCCCACATGTCTTACGGTGAAAAAATCATCGCAAGGAAACCTGCCCGTCTGAAAGAATCTAGCAAGTCTTCGAAAGACATGTGAAGCCCACCAACCTGCACTTGGCCAGCGTGGTGGGCTATGACCTGATTTCCCCTTGTAGCAAAGGGCAGTGGGCCGTGCCCAGCAATGGAATGTTAAAAAATAAGAGCTCAATACGAGTACGACTTTAGGGAAACGATCCATTTAAATTAAATATATCCGCTATAAGATGGTAATAATATACAATTAATTATTTAAATTACATCGATTTATATTGACGACACGTTTGGCTCAGTTTGTAATGACCCTACTTGCTGAGCCAGCGGTCGCGGGTTCGAATCCCGCGGGGGGCATTCATTTGTGTGATAAGCACGAATGTTTGTACTCCAGTCATGGGTGTTTATATTTATAATATGTATGTATTTAAAGTTATATATGTACAGTGTATCAACTATCTGGTATCCATAACACAAGCCTCGTAGCTTACCATGGAACTAGATGGTGATGTGTGTTAATGTCCCAACATATTTATTATTATTTATTATTATTATCGATTTTTAACGACTTTAACAAACTGAGCACGTGTCCGACTGGTTTGTACTTGCATTACTAGCGGGTTTTGAGAATATTAAGATTTTGATATGGAACTAATGTTATGACTTTCCCATAATAAACATTAACACGCCTAGTGTGAACGGAACAGTAAAATTGTATGTAAAAGCTATAAATTACATATTCTTTATTATATATTCTTTATTGCATATTAACAGAGTAACACAGATAATACAGAGACGAATGTGGGCAAAGGTGGACTTATCTCTAGAAGAGATCTCTTCCAGCCAACCTATGAAAGTGAGAAATAGTGTTATATGCGTGCGTGTGTGTGTATATATATATATGTCTGATCTTATATTCCCTCGTAATTACTAAACGGCTTAACCGATTCTGATTATTCATACCTCGTTCGATTCGTCTTGATAACGGGAGTGTCATAGGCCATATACATACAGGGTAAAAGCCGGAGACTTGCCCCACTTTTTGGAAATCTCCAATTACATAAAAATTAAGTATCTACTTACAATATGCCCCGTGTATAATAAAACATTGGTCTTTAATCTTTCATTGTGTAACAATAATGTGTACAACACTAATGTTATTTAAACTTCAGTACAAGTGTAGAAGCAATAAGTTGACTGAATCGACAACAGTAAAAAAAAATATTCAATAGAAAATACACACGAATATAATTTCAACGCTCGTCAACGTCCTGCCGCGGAAGATTTTCACTCACACGGACAAAACACGTTTACCTAGTCCTACTACTGGCATGGTCCTAAAGCCTAGTTCGCATTAAGCTAGTATTTTAGTCTAGTAGCGAGTAATTTAGTAACTAAACGTGTCTGAACACTAAAAATTTAGTCGATTAGTTTAGTAAGTAATTTAGTCGAGTCAATCCATTTTATTCTATTTTTTGGGCGTATAGCAACCCCCACCACGCGTCCGAGCTCACTGGTTCACCGGCTAAACAAGTACGAACCTGTCGAATTAGTCGAGTTCATTAGTTGCCGCTATAATGTCGTTTTTACACAACTTTAGACATTCTCAAACTATCGAAGTATTCTTTGGGATCTTCCAATGCTAATTCTTTCAGAAGACAATTATTACCTCCTAGTTTATCTCGTCTTTCGATCCATTTTCGTACCCATAGCTTCTTTTTATTAATCACACAAATTTCCTCATCCACCTCTTCTAAAATAGCCGTTACGATCAGCTTAATCAGTTTATTTACTTTATTGCGTTGTAGGCTGTTCATCTTGCAAAACACCACTCACTTGTAAACTGTACTCGACCAAAGTGCGAACGATTTTTGGTGAGTAGCGAGTAATTTAGCTACTAAATTACTCGCTACTAGACTAAAATACTAGCTTAATGCGAACTAGGCTTTAAGGTCCGTGGAAGAGGCGCTTCAAATTACAGAAGAGCGATAAAATCTAATTTCTCTTTAGAATATTTCAAATATTTAATTTAGAGACAGTCATGTCTGTATTCTGTGTTTTTTAATATAAATGTACGTCTTTGTTCTTTAAATATACATACTTAATAAACAGATAAAATATTATTATTATATTATATCGACATGTTTATTAGCTTTCTGCAAATTCCATGACTGCATCGCTATAACCTTTTGCCCTTAGCTGATAAAACAAAAGGTATAAGTAAGAATTAACTTTAATTTAACACTAATGAATTACTCTTCATTCGGACACACACACACACACACACACATATACATGTCTTTCATAGTGAACCATTTTCATAGCACACCATTCATACGAAATGTAGGTACATCTTACAACTAACCCCATTTTATGAAAATATACCCCTGAAGTATATTTTTTAACAAAAACTAATATTTATAAAAATCTGCATAATATCAGTTAATTTGTACTCATACAACATTAAATAAATTATCTAATTTTTTTTAATAAAGATACTTTATAAAGGATAGGCTAAGTCAAAAATTCGGTATGAAGTGTTAATTTACTTGTACAAAATTTGAGTATGACTCCATTTTTGTTAATCCTCGCTCCCTGACTAATATGTGAATAATTTTTTTTAAGGTCACAGTAAAAAATAAAAGTTAACTCTTCTTATCGATTGACAAAAGGTTAAAAATTAAAGTATTTTAGGTATGTTTCTATGTGCTAACAAAAAACAAGTCTAAACGGCCAAGTTCTTAAGATTTTTAAGCGCAATCTACGCTAGCTCCAAAACAAATTAAAACGATATTATACCATTTGTTCTATGTACTGGACACAGAGACAAGTTTCATTTACTATAGTAGCCGTATTTGATAACAGACTATGTATAGTGAGAGACGTGTTAAACTTAATAAAAGTCTTCAGCCTCAAGTTTAAAAGGTATGACATTATTAATCTTTTCGGATTATTTCGCGGATTTATTTTGATTTTTGGTTCCCGACGTTTCGATCTCTCCCGTGACCATGGATGCTGTAAAGCATTCGAAACGTCGGGAACCAAAAATCAAAAAAATCCGAGAAATAATCCGAAAAGATAGTTTTATTTAATAATGTCAAACATTCACGTAAATCTAAGAAAGTATTATTTAAAAGGTATGATTAAGAATTTCGAAAATATATTAGCCAATCAATAAATAAAAACGAACATTTATTTTTAATTTTACCTATTGCATTATTATTTTATTTTATTCATTAATAATGCTTTTATTATTGTTATTACTCAACAAAGGAGTAAAAACCGATCGTCTTTTCAGAAATGTTAAAAGCAGTTCTTCTGTTCCTGCCATTTACTATGGCCAGCATAAAAATAAATATAAATCCAGCGACTAAATTTTCAAAAGAAACAGTCGATATTACAGGATTTGAAGAATCAAGAACTACTGAAACAGAGCTAGAAACATTTAAAATTACAAAACGAAGTATTTTAATTAATTTGCCACAACGTGGATATACTGCACCGACTTATGCTCACGTTTTAAACGCAGATTATTATGGATATAAACCATTAAAAACTTTGTTAGTTCCTTTAAAAGCCACAATATTGGATCATGGCATAAGAAATGTCTTACTTACAGTCAAAGAGTTCCACAATAACAGCTCTGCGCCAAGCGTCGCTAAAGGCGGCATAAAAGAGGAAGTTCTAGAAACACTGAGTACTACCTGGTCTAAAAGTGAGGCATTATCTATTGCTCGAGATATAAAATTTGAATATGGCAGTAGAAGCTATTCCTATACGTCTAATTGGGGTGAAGAAGTGCATAAGTCTAAAACTAAGATATTAACAACAACTTCTGATGTTAAAGTTTCTTTGAAACCAGGTCAAAGTGTCAAAGCCATACTCAGTGCGACCAGAGGTACGTTATCGCTGAAAGTAGACTACAGTGCGTCTGTGCATGGTGATATATATTGTCGATACACATTTTTCTTCATTCCTATTTACGGTCAAGAATTTGAAGTCAACAAATACTTGGACTTGATGAATCTACCACACAGCGTAATCTCTTCAGAAATAATTTCTGTAGACTATTACTATGGCGCTCAAGTTGTCATTAAGGATATTGAAAGTGATAAAAGTTTGTTAATTGAGCCCGTTTTAATTCTATAAGTCCATTATGTTTTATATAAAAATTAAAGTTTTCATCTTTAAATTATGTTCTAAAAAACCTTGCACAAAATATTGGTAATATTTAAAAATTAATAACGCCTTTTAAAATAAATTACAAATAATAATTAGTAGAAATGTTGAGGCATATTTAGTCACGCCGCAACCGTGAAAGTTCACCATTTCTTAGGATTAAACTTTATACAGAATAAGAAAATTATTGCAGTATAATTAAGTTCATTACGTAGGTACAGGTTTTTTACAATACCTTAAAAATCAACTTTCTTAGGTCGGGAACAATCAGACAGACAGACAAAATTAAAAAAAAATGTGTTTTTCTTATAAGTACCACATTTTTTATTAAATTAAATTCATATGCATTAAGTAAAACGCTGTTATTTTAACATTACAAACAGACACTTCAATTTTATTTATCTGTATAGGATAAGTCTAAGTTAGATTAAAAATTTTGTGGTAGAAAATATGCTCATTAAATGCCAAATACAATCTGTAAGCTTCACTTATTTTAAGTATTTGCTTATTATTACCTAAAAATATAATTTTTTATATCTTTTAAGGAGATATATAAAAGCTAAAGAATAAATTAGATTAATCATAGATATATGTATTACCTTACTAATTATAATAAGTATAGAACACTGTATGAATCTTTTAATGCGTGTGAAGAATATGAAAATCTTATATATAAAATTTCCATGTCACAATGTTTGTTACCGTACTCCTCCGAAACGGCTTTTCCGAATTTTACCAAATTTTATATGCGTATTCAGTAGGTCTGAGAATCGGCTACTATCTATTTTCCATACCCTTAAGTGATAAGGATAAAGGTGGTCCTCCCAGACCCCACCCCATAGTAAATATGTCAATGTTTCAACCTGTAAAAATGCTTATTTATCAATTTTAGATTAAAATGAGCGACGAGATGAACTTTGTCTACAATTAAGATAATTATCGCCCATTTCACCATTTATAGCGTCAATTATATAAAAGATTAACAGTTTTAATAAAAATCGCGAGCCGAATTGAATTGTTAGTGGATGGGAAAGTATGTTCTCGTCGTGGCTTTACTTTTTGTATGCGATTATATGTTTTGAGTAAAAATCCATACTAATTACTAATAAACTAATAGTATTATAAATGTGAAAGTGTGCTTGTTTGTTTGTTTGTTTGTTTGTCCTTATTTGACGTCGAAACGGATTGACGAATTGGCGTGATTTTTTGTGTGGAGATAGTTGGAGGGCTGGAGAGTGACATAGGCTACTTTTAACCGCGGATTACCTAATTCCCACAGGAAAATACGTTATACTACAACCCAAAAAAATATTTAAGATCATAATTACTTGAAACTTGGTATTGATGTTCTTCAATACAATTAAATAAATACGTGTATTAGCATTTTTGAAATTTATCCCATAAGTGGGTAAAATATGGGATGAAAGTTTGTATGAAACCTACCTTTTTCGATTTTTTTTATAGACTTCGAAAATATTTGATTAGGTATGTATAGTAAATGAAAACTACCAATCAGTTATTTTTCACTTTTTAGTGCTTTTGTTTGAAGTCGGTTTTTATTTTTTTGTTAAAAAGTTTTTATTTAATGAATGTTCACCGACTACTCGAGTACGCCTGAACCGATTTGGAAAATTCTTTTTTATTTTAAAGGGTAAGTATACTTCCCAGGAAGTCCCATTTAATTTTTTTTAAAATCGGTCGAGTGGTTTTTAAAAAATCAATAATAAATTATCTTTCTATATAAATAAAAATGAAAAAGTTTGTTAACATAATATGTGTATCTTTTCTCAGAGTTCAAGATATTCCCATACATTTTATCTCAATTTTTTTTAATGAAAAGTATAGAAATAGACAATAATAGGAATAGATAAATAATTCTTTATATTTGATTTAACAAAAAAAAAATCTGTTTAATATTAAGTACTAATAAGATGAAATGTAACTTATAAGATTGTTATTAAAGGCTATTATTATTATTATATTATAGAAATAGACATTCAGCGAAAGTTACGGGAGGGCAATGGATAAATATTTACTTATGTCCTATATAATATATCACAACTCATGAGCCGAAGAGATTCTAATCTTTCTACTTGTCATACAAATTTTCCTACTCATCATTTGCAATTTATTGGATCAATACACTTGGTGAATAGTCAAAGACTCAATCTGTGAGAGAATGAGTTATACTTATTATAAAATTGTAAATAGCCTATTTCATTTAACATTCTTGTAAAACGTAATAGGACATGCTTTTATACTTTGAGTTTTATTTAAATATTATGTATTTTAGGTAGCTTGAATGTTAGATGGTACAGATAACATTTGATATTATTATTATTTGACAACCAGAGAAAGTCAACAATCAAGTCTTACGGGATGCCGAAAAACCGGCCAAGTGCGAGTCGGACTCGCGCTCTAAGGTTTCCGTACCATCTTAATACATATAATTCTTTTGTAGGTACGTGTGTCAGTTAACCTACTCCTCCTAAAGGACTGGATCGAAATGTGTGAAATTTTGTGTGTATATTTCAATGAGCTGCTGGATGGTTTGAAAATACAATTGGACCCGGTAGGTGGCGCTGCTGTTGATATGCCACTGATCTTCTTCTAAACGGAAGGGACGATTTTAATAATATTTTTTGTGTATGTTCGAGTGGGTCCCTGCAAGGTTTGAATTTACAAATGGACCGGTAGGTGGCGTTGCAGTCGGTCTTTCACTAAATTTTCATAAAAGACTCAATTTTCCGAGCAATAAATAAATTTAAATTGTTGATTAAATTAAATAAAAATCGATGTGTGTATGTATGTTTCCTAGGGACTCCAAAACAGCTGGAGCGATTTTGATGCAATTTTCAGGTAATCTTTAGATTGGCCCAACGGGTGATTCTGTGAATTTTGTTAGCGATCGGAAGCTTGGACGCGCGCGAAGCCGCAGGTACTGCTAGTTATCTATAAAAACGGCAAAAAAATATTTTTAAAGTGAATATGTAACTAAATATTCTGTGAATATTTCAAGCGTCTACCTGTTGCCGTTGTCAATATCGAGCAAAAACGAGCAAAAAAATCACGTTTGTTGTATGGGAACTCCCTTAAATATTTATTTATTCTGTTTTTTAGTATTTGTTGTTATATCGGAAACAGAAATACATTATCTGTGAAAATTTCAACTGTCTTACTATCACGGTTCATGAGATACAGCCTAGTGACAGACAGACAGACAAACAGCGGAGTCTTAGTAATAGGATCCCGTTTTACCCTTTGGGTATGGAACGCTAAAAATGATCCTATTCCTTAACTAAAACGTAATCTTACATATTTTTACAATTTTGACGTTAAATTAGTCATAAACCTATATCGCTTACATTAAATAACCTGACGATGCGTAAAAAATGTACAAATATTTTTGTAACGAAGATACTTGATTGGTAATGAAACAGTAAATCATGACTTTCACTGTCTTTCATAACATGTTCTCCGGTCCAGTTATTGCTGTCGGATGTTATGACTGAGGTCAGTCTCACTTTACAAATATTCCTTAGTATTATGACTTAAATGTGACAGGGTGTAGTGGCAATTCAGTGTACAAAAATGTATATGAAAATTCTTATAAATTCTCCAATTTGGGGATTAAGGCCAAAGGCCAGTCGGAAAAGGGATGCTTGGAGGAGGGCTCGAAACGATTAGCTAACAAAATGTAAAACTGCCAATGTTATCTCGTCTTTTTTGCTTATTGTTAACTAGTTCTGGCTCGTGGTGCTGCTACGTAGTCTTTGAAAACTACACACTAAATCTTTTCAAAAATATTTTATTGTCACATATATGTATAGATGTTTTTTAATAAGTCAGTAACATATAACAATAGAAGGACATGTAATACGACAAGAGCACTAAGATAAATAATTATTATTACCAATCACAAGTCACAACGCTCCGCAACAACGACCTATCGTTATGACCTACACAAATATTTCACACAAGCAAATGTATAATATCAGACTAAAAGGATCTAGTACAAAGGTTAATGAATTTTAAAACCTAGTGACCTAACATGTTCATTAAACTACAATTTAAAATAAATTTTAACCGGAGTTCAGTAGGATCTCTCACTATACCGATTTTAAGCCAACATAATATTACGTCGCTTAATAAAACAAATATCGTTCTAAGCTGCATTATAAGCAAAGTTAGACCAATTAGTACCGTTGTTATCCCAATACATAAATCATACTTTCATCCAGAATAGCCAAGAATGCATTTTCTTGGCAAATTCTTTAGAAAGTCGCATCAATTTATCTCCGACCGCGGTATCTGTCATTAGCGAATGCTCTGATAAGCAAGAAGGGCGCTGGATCGTGGGTTCGATTATTATGGTCATTTACGAATATCGCGGTACACCACTACTAATTTGACTAGGTTTCCTATCGCAGATAGAAATCTTCATTCTTTTGTATAAATAACAAATGGCGCGATAAATTCATGGCGTTCTCTATACAACCGTTTAAAATGTATATTATATTTACTTAGAAATTTATGTTTGTTAAAATTTATGACCGTGATGTAATCTTTTACGGTTTGCTTAACCGATTTTTGCATATTGAAAGTACTCATACATAACATCTATTACAAAATATAATATTATATGACACTATATCTTTTTTTTTTCTTTAATAATAGGGAAGTGCTTTGACACATCATCTTACGCTCTTTTAATTTTATTTAACCTCAAAAAGAAAAATGCGTAAGGAAGTAACACACTCTCACTCACAAAGTAGCAATTACAATATTATTCTAATAGGTACATGTAGAGTATGTAATATGTATAGATGTCATGGTTACATTTAGAATGATATAATATTTCAATTATATACGTAATAAGACCTGTGTTATATCTATTAATCTTGTAGTTTTCAGTTTTTTCTAAAAAAAATGATCTAATTAAGAAAAGGTACCGTTTAATATACTAGTAAAACTACATTATCGCGGGCACGGAGTATATATGAGAAAATGGTATATAATGTCGTATAAACGAAGTATTCAGTATTAACATACGATATCTTAGCATGGCGCAAAAAATGGTTTAAAATGACTGATGTGTTTATTGCATGCCTGGACCACATCTTGAATATATTCATAGCAATTTTACAGCTATTTTTCATCTGAAAGTGTAAGAATATAGCCTAATTCTATAGTAGCATGCAATTAAAATTCTCACTTATAGGCTCTCACTTTCTATAATTTGCTAATTATAATGTGTGTGTTTAATGTATGATTGGTATATTAACTATCTACTAATTTTCAACTGCCTCGATGGTGAGGTGGCTAGCACGTACGGCTGCACACCCGGAGGTCCTGGGTTCGAGTCCCGGGTCGGGCCAAGTTTAGTTATTGAGTCTTTCTGTATAGTAAGCCTCAGTAACAGCCCGGAGTTGTGAAGTTGGCGGTGTTTCACCCCCGTGCCTCGGAGAGCACGTAAAGCCGTCGGTCCTGCGCCTTAACTGTCACCGGTCGTGTCGAGCAGTTGTCCCACCGGAGTAGGAGAGTGACAGGAACAGTGAGTGCACGTTGTGTCTGCGCGTACACTTGAGCACTATAATATCTCCTGTGCAGTTGGCTAGTCTCAATGAGATTGGTCACCGTGGCCGGAATCGGCTAGAAGAACATCATCATCATGTACTAATTTAATTACTAACACGCCTATTAGTGTTCGTCATATTGTTTACTTGTTTCATAAGTTGTTCTTTCAAAGAGCCTTCCACAAAGATTTTACATGTAGGTACAATATTTTGCATCATATTTTTTAGATAACATTTTTATTTTTTTATAAAGAAACAGAACAGCTCCAATATAAGAGAAAATATTAGTTGTATTACATTCCAATTAAATCAAACAGTACTAAAAAAATTATAAGCCTTTTTACGTAATATAACGCGAACGTAGAAAATATAACTTATAAAATAAGCATAATCTTAAAAAATTACTTTGAAAACATAATTTTTGTAATCAAAAGACAAATTGGGACGGAAGATATTACAATTTCAATCATATTGCTAATCGATTAACATGCTTTAATATATCAATTTACATTTATATTATTGCTTCATCAATCGCGACTATCATTTAACGAAACCGATAGAGATATGGTTTATATACTCATAAATACAAAAAAAAATGTGAAAAATAACATCACTATATTTTGTTTAATTAAATAAGATGAGTTACATTTTACAACTACGGTAAGTTTTTTAAGGTCAGATCTCATTAATACGAATAACTTATTAAAAACTTATTAGGATTTCTACTCTAATATAGCTTGACCTCTGAACGGTACCGAGTGGATTTCCATATTGATGTGTTAAAGAATTTTAAAGTCATGTTATAGATATAAAAATGTTATACCATTGAGGATAGCAGTAACGTAAAAGATAATAACTCCGCAAAAATTCACACCGAATTTTTAATAATTTTGTGCTTGTAAATTTTTATTAAAATATATCTTTTTTTAATTTAGATTTATAACAGTGGATTTGTGCCATCGTGTGTCGCTAGCATCAGCGACTGATCTAGAGATCGTATAATTTAGGTAATAGGTATACAATATGATATTTAAATTGAGATGAATTAAAGTGTCCACCTGACCGATTTGAGCCACGGCAGCCAATCTCACTAACAACGTATCGATCGATCCGACTTTCTTACTAGAGATAAGAATTTGGCATCTAGTTTTTCCAACTAGAAATGGCATTTGACATAAGCTCCATACATATGTCGAATTTTTATCTCTGAACAATAGATACGTGGGATTCACTGTAAGTCGCCGTCAACGAAGAACTCGTATTTACGTACTAATCCTAAGTTGACTTGACGAATCGCTCATCGATTCATTAATATTAATAAAAAATTATATATTAGTATACTATTTTACTGGAATGTTTAGAATTGGAAGTAGTTCAAAAACATTAATCAAAAGCTTTTTACAAGAGAAATTAGCACTTTGGCCTCTGCAGACTGGTCAATATGTTTTTGGCATAAATTCGGGTTTAGATAATAATATGAGGTACTGCTCATATAGACTTTATTCTCCATGTTATTGAACACAATTTAAAAACTTAATTCATTTAATTACTTTTGCGCTCGTGTGACAGGTAAATCAATAAAATAACCTTAGATATGAGATAATAACCAATATTTTTATCCTATATATTATAAGCAATAAACAATCTGTTTTTTTTAATCCGTTGATCTATGATAGTGTAAAAATTTAAAATACACATTACTCACACAAAAAAAAAACAAAAATTTATTTCTTGTGTAATTTTATGTTATAATTTAAAAAAGGATATCTGATTCATTACTAATATATAATATTACTTTAAAGTTATAAAATTTAAAATATGAAGAATTGAGGAGGTTCTTTTCAAAACTTGACTATTCCACTTTTTGTGTTTTTTCACAATCTGAAAAAAGTTTTGTAGATAAGCAGCTATGTTTTTAACCCGAAATTTTGATGCATTATTGTAGACGACAACCATAGTCATTGCTTTGTACAGGATTCAAAAATTTAGCAATAATATTTTTTGAATAAATCCAAAATTTCAAATGGAATAATCTAGTTTTGACGCGGCTGATTGGAAAAAATTGGCTAATCGAACCAATGTGGAATAATCTTATTTTGCTGAAACTAATTAGGTATCAGTAATCTCATTTTTCTTATGATTATTCCCGAGGAGGGTTGACGTCAGGCAGGCGTGAGGCGGCCGGTCGTAAAACTTTTGCCAAATCCTATCAGCAGTACAGAAGATGTACTGCGCCGACCCCAAGTGATTGGGAAATGGACAGGGAGAAGAAGAATCTCATTTTTCTTAAAGGATTACTGGCATCTTTTATTTTGTTGCAATTTAGATTAAAATAGTTAAATAACTTCTGGATTACATAATCATATTTAGTTCCAAAAATGTGTATTTGAAATGGTTAATGTCATTTTGACGTCGCATCATCTATGCCTTTTAATCTTTTTTTTTTCTGGTGTAAATATCAAGTTTTGGGCCAATTTTATTTTCACGGAGTGTAAATTTTAATATTACCAAACAAAAATAAAAAAAAACTAGTTTCATCAAAAGTGGAATAGTCAAGTTTTGAAAAGAATCTCCTCAATTGATCTATTAATAACTCTATGGCTTACCTATCACTTAAAGTAAAAAATAAGTAAAGTGTTTTAAACTGTTGGATAAATAATTGAAGATAAGGTACACTTAGAAATTTATAATTGTTTTTTTTTATTATTATTTATGTTTTAAGACTATTTCGTCTGAAGTTTACAACAAACAAATATTAGTTAAAAATTGTCGAGCTTTGATAATTGCTTTCGCGAGAAACCAGTCTAATTTAAATATTAAAAACATAGCCGACAGTATCATCACGATTTTTCAACTTTCTAACTTGAATTTCGTGATCGACCGATCACTAGAGAATCATCGTTTTCATTTCAAGAAACATTCATAGATAAGGCTCGTATTTATTTTAAGGTCAACATTTATTTGCCATTGATATTAATTAATGTATAGGTACATTGTACAGCCTTTTTAAAATATAAAAAAAAACATTTATTACTAATATATATAATTTGTAAATAAAAACTTTTGATACAAATACTTCTACGAGTCTTTCATTATTAATAGTGGAGGATAATTATTATAATACAGGCATTGCATTCTAAGTTCTAAAATTGTTAGGTACGTTATTTTGTTATTTGTTAAAATATTCGACTAGGTTTTACGTATTTTTATATTATAAATGCGGAAGTAACTTTGTCTGTCCGTTTAGTATTTACCACAGACAATAGGTTGTAATGTCTGTGGTATTTACCTACGGATAAACGAATAAACCGAGTTCGATGAAAGGTATGATAATGGAGATACTTTAAACTGTTTGTGGCCATTGGCTACATAAAAAAATATTGCTTTTGCCTTTTTTAGTTTTTTAAGTACCTAGTGATAATGATTTACAACTAGAAAGAAGCCTTATTTCGCACATTGTAAGTTAGGGCTTCGCATAAAATTTAAATAATAAATGGAATTAAATATACTTTATTACCTTAAAAATATGTTATATGGCTATTACAATTGGTGATTTCATAAATTAAAAAATAATGTTACAAAAATACAGCTTACCTGTCATTTAATCCATCCAATAAACGACGAATGAAAAGCACAGCACAATTTAATTTTCTATTTAATTTTTTATTGCGCCAGTGTTAGAATTACTATTAAAAAAATTCTTAACAATAGTGGTATCGCGAATATTAGCGAGCGTGCGCAAACTTTGATGCGCGTGCGACGTTTGAAATGCATCGATCGCATGCCTGGTGCTTACTAGTGTGGATTTACATGGCGTTACATATTAGATAGCTATTTTTATGGTATTATATGAAAGTTACTTCTATTATCATCGTTGCCGTAAATAACGGTGACGTCGCCTTTACACCAGCTTTGCAATTTGACACGATTTTGATGTGGACAATCAAATAATTTAATAACCATGGAGCATGAATATGAGACTATTTAAATGTTTTAACGATCTTTTGTTATTGGGAAGAATTGGACTTAACATAACTCTATCTATTTCTGTATTCTTGTGATCTTCATAATTTATTTGAAAAACTTTATTAAGTTAAATATTTTTATTTGAATATGTTAGGGGAACATAATATAGAACGCAATGAAACGAAATTAGCAATTTTATTTTTGTTTGTTTAATGGCATATTAATGGAGAACTTCTAGACTGGATAAAAAAGAACTAATTTCATTTTATGAGTTCTAGGTATTGTAATAATTAAAATCTACCTAAGTTTTATTAGAGCCGATCAAGTAGATTCAAAGCAATGCGTCGTCGGTCTTACGCACTTATATGTTAATATTTAGTGGCTATTATTAAACACGATCAAGTCGAACAACATTTAATTGCTAGTCACTAAGAGTATTATAAGTCCGAAAATAAAGTATCATAGATCACACAATACTATAATTTACAAGTTACAAACACTAATAAACATAGATGCCCGCCCAGAGTATATTGTACCCCATCCCATACAAAAAACTTGGACAGTCATCGGGCTATTCTTCGAGCTATTTTTGTGTTCTTATACAGACGATGTAGTGACCGTTTTAACTGTAGTAAATCATTATCTGTAGAAAATGTTAACAGCGCCATCTATGATTATGCAGCATAAACTCCTAAGGGCTGACTTTACAATTCTCAGAAAAGTTACGAAAATTATTACTTTTTTCATTTAGAATATATTTTTTTAAAACGGAATATACTTTTTTAAATGTATTATTTTTCTTTTACTGATTTTACACGTGCATTAATAACAAATTATATGTAACACCATCTATTGACATATAATTGAACTATTGTTTCTTTATTTATTCTCGACGAGTCATGTACGGGGACTGTGCGCGAAACGTAGAGGGCATCACTAATGTCCCTTTAGTGTTTTATTCTCGAAGATAATTGGATTAAAACATTCATTTGTAAACATAGAATATTTATAAAAATGGAATATATAATAAAATACGGATTTCGAAGTTCAATAACATTTATTTGAAATATTGTTTTTTGTCACTGATAAAACTTCAAAGCAGTGGTAGCCCAGTGATAGCGCGCTCGCTTGGAAACCGAATGAACCGGATTCAAATCCCGGGTCTCGCGCCTGATATTTTCATGTGCGAATTATTTCCAGAAATGATTACTTGTTTTATGGTGAAGGAAAACATCGTGAGGAAACATGCATGTCTGAGAGTACCTAGCACCAACCAGCACTTGGCCGGAGTAGTGGACTATGACCTGATCTCCTTGTAGTAAAGGGAGGCCGGTGTCTAGCAGTGCGACGTTAAAAAAAAGGGCTGAAAGCCTAATAATACTCGAGGACTGCTTCGGGTCAGATGAACATGATAAAAATCTGACGTAATTACTTTATATATTGTTAATGCCACTTATTAGGTTGCAAATTATTCAATTTTAAATAAGACTATAACTAAGCAGTTTTATTTTATTACCAAAAAAATTCAGTTGGAAATGAAACAAGTAAGCTAGAAAAATGAAATTTTATTAATATCATGTCTTATATTAACAAACTAATCTATATGAAATGTATCTTCCTGCTGTTTCTGATGATCTTATAATTTTCACCACCTGGAAAAAAAATAAGAATATTACTAATTAAAAATGCTTTGCATTCCAATATTCCCTTCACGAACGCGGACACCACAAGGTGTCAGTTAACAATAGATTTCTTAGAATTTTAATTAATTTCTTAGAAATTTTTACCTGGAGGTGATATAAAAAATCTGTTGAAAGCTTATTGGCCAAAAATCCGTAAAGAAGTAATATGTACTTGATTGTAGAATTTAAAATCTATACTAATATTAATAAATGTAAAACTTTAGATGTTTGAATGGATGTTTGTTACTCATTCACGCCAGAACTGCTGAATGGATCTGGATGAAATTTTACACAGGGATAGACTATAGTCTGGAATAGTACATAGACTACGTTTTACCCCAGAAATATATACGGTTTTATATAAAATATATGTAGTTTACCTGTCCTCGTTTAAGTCCAAAGTACCTCGCAACTGGATCTCCTGCCTGTATTCTCATCAACATGTTTTCTTTCAATTTACTGTGTTATTGGTTAAGGATTATGTAACATTATAATAGAATAATTAATAAGCCTAAAATAATAATCATCATAACATTTTAAATAAAACCATGTTTTTGCTTTTTCGCTGATTTATTATGGTTTTTGGTCTCCGTCGGTACAAATGCTATAATCCACATGCTACAAACTTCAAATCTTTGCAAACGCACAACCGTGTGGATCACTTGTTGCAAAAATCTACATGATTGAAACAAACATTAGTTGCAAATATCAAATATACCCGTAAATCTAAAAAGTACTAAGCCATCATAACAATTACATTAACAGTAAGAGGTAAACTAAACTAAATCTTCCAGGACACCGGCAGCCTGATAGACTACTGGGACGCTTTGGGATGTAAAGAATAACACACACAGCGGCACAAGCTCACGCACAACGGGTAAAGATGCCTAAGTGCGGAAAAAACCGTGTCTGAAGAAGAAGAAGAAGAAGAAGAGGAGGTAAACTAAAGAATGTATTATCACAATATCCATTTAGGATTTCATTGCTTTTTATATGATTAGCTATTTTATTTTATTAGGCGCCAAATCGTTATGTAATTGATTTATACAATTAAATTTTAATTATAACTCAAAATAGCTACAGACAAATAATAAAACCCTGGATTCAGGTACCTGGTCAGATGAAAAAAATATTTTATATTGAAAAAAAATGAAAAATACTAAAATATAGGCAAAAAAGTCAGTAGCAAAAAATTTAAAGTTTTGCCTAACATTACAACGTTAGGTATGTCATGAAACAAAAGGATACTATCTCGCTAACAGTTCTTGCTTCTCATCAGGTGTCAATACAATGTGTTCTGGGACCAATTCATGTTCAGTTATGTTGATTAATAATTCTGATTCCAAAAATTGTTCTAAAATATACTTTGGAGCCATATCAACCAAAGACTGCTTTGCTGATGGAGTCATACCTAGAAAATTATAATAAATAAGATTTTATTTATATAAACTACTTATGGGAAACAATTAGAATTATAAACAAAATCTTATGAGTGGTTACCTGCTTGAACAACAACAATAGCTCTATGAATATTTTCTTCTTGCATTCTCGTACAATATGTTTTGATAGTTTTAATACCAATTTTAGCTTCATCAGGGAAAAACACAAACATCTGGTCTGTTGGATCATCATTATGAGCTACTAACACTATCAAGTCACCTCTAGCTGGCCGCTTCTCACTAAAATGAAGGATATTTTTATGTAACATTAGTATTTACTGAGTATAAAGGAAACATAAGGTATTTCCTTGGTCCTTTAGATACAGGAGCTCAATTCAAAATTATTATTGAATACACAAAAGTAAATTATAGTTAGTAAATTCTTATTTCCCTTATAAAGAGCATACTAAAACTAAAATGTTTTGTGTATATTAACTTGACATAAAAAAGCAACATACTAAAAATGTTAAATTATATCAATACCTCAATTTCAAATTTTCAATACATTATAATATAATATCTTGTATGCAAAAATTATTGATTCAAATACGGTCAACAGGTGTTTATAAGGTGGTGTTTTTTTTAACTAACTAACCTAACCTAACCCAACAAAGCCTTCCCCCGTCTTAATGGGGCGTCGCAGGATCGCTTACGCATTCAACTACTCGGCCCCGACGGCAGGTCTGCCGAAGCAGACCACAACAACCACGGGGTTGCTCCTAGGTCCACTCTGCTATCAGAGAAGTACCAGGAGCAACCCGCATGGTACACCGCCCTTTGAAGAGGGCCACCTTCCACCGTCCACCGAAGTGGGCCACCACCCTGTGCAATTCTTAGCTTCGCGCCCTACTGAGCCCTCCCACCACGACAAGGTGAACGCACGTTGGGGGGGATAAGGTGGTATACCTTATAAACTGGTCAAGTCAATCATGGAACGGGGAAGCGATATCTTTATAGTGTGATTCAATCATTGTGTCAACAGCGCTACTAGCATTATTGTTATTATTTCCCTAATGATATTAATAATTACTACATTTGATAAGTTCATCTAATTTTCTTCATGTGACATCAAAAAATAATTTTACCAGTGGCATGTCACCCTAACAATAAGTAATAATAATGTGTTTGTAAATTATTGTAATCTATTAGCCCTGTACTCTATAGAAAAGTTTTTTTAATGATTACCTGTCAATAATAATCTGACAATGTCAATCATAAAAAAGTTATATTTTATACAAAAAAAATCATTATTCATGAACCATTTATGTATTATATATTTAACTGCAGTATTAGTAAAATTTGTTTAACTCAAAATTGTTACATATACTTCGAAAATGCAAGCATTGGATAAAAAAATCAAGAAAAATCTTTTTGATAGAAAAATGTCTGAAACTACAAAACTGTTATTAGGTAAGTTATTATTTCTTTAATTTATTGTGTTACCTTATATTTTTAAATATATTTTGATTTCACTCAATAGCCTTAAATATGAAACAAAACTATAAGAAGTTAATTAATATAATATAAACTGATTAAAATTAATCTTAGCTGTTTTTTAATCCCATGAAATTTATCTAGGCAATTTCATTTCCGTACTCTACTAATAAGTTACAGTTATTTTTTTGCAAACGCAGCTCTAAGCCATTAAGAAAAAAAAGTTACAGTAATAACAGTCTATTAATTAAAATAATTACATACATAATATGTTAAGAGTAATTAATTGTGATTTTTATTCAAATAATCTTACCTAGGTTTGTCACCAAATTGTTCTTTAAATTGGTCTAAAGTTTGATCCAATTCATCTTGTGTAACTAGGTAACCACGGTCATGACATAACTGCAACAATATATTTATTTATTAGCAGAAACTACTTAAAAATGATATCAGAAAATTGATTTCAACATCTATAACATTATTTAAATATTATTAAATATAATACAATGCTTTAAAATTATAGAGTAAACAGAGTAGTAGAATCTTAACTTATAAGAGCCCTATAATTGATTAGGCACAGTTGGCTATGTTCTCACAAATACTTCTTCTAATATATAACCTCTTGACTAACCTGCATGACTGTTTTACGGATTCTCCAAAGTTTATATGTTTCGGCATCATCATCCATATTGTAGTATATTTATGAATTAAGCTTAGAAATAAGTAGGTTTTATGTAGGTTAAATGTTATGCATATAATAATTATTATTTACCAAATCTATACTTATTTTTACAAATGCTAACCAATAACACAAATCACAATACTAACAAGTGACAAGTGACAACTGACATCTGCGAGTGCGGTCTGACAATTTGTCAGTGACAAAAGCACAATAATTTGGCCTCAAGCACAGACCAGCCTCAAGCAATATATATTTCTATGACAGCAGACTAAATACCACAGACTACATTCCTAGTACATGTTCCATGAATGCAAAACATAATAATGATAATTGATTGGTAAATAATGTATGTTTGAAGTGTGCCAGTATTCATTCAGATTATAAAATATTTATTTTCAATTAAAATAACTTTGATAATACACCACTAACATGATCATATATATTTTTTGGTAATAAAAAAATATAACAATATGAATAATATGTACCTACCTATACAATATGAGGAACTTGACGTTTTCGGTCACTATGAATAATGACCGGTATATGTACATGACGCCTGTATTAAATGGGCAATGTAAGTAAAACTGGATGACTCGTTACTTTCCCGGTCAGTAAAAATTATCTATTTAGATAAAAATGAATGTTGCTAAGCGCAAAACTCGAGAACGGCTAGATCAACTTTAAAGATATTTGATTTTTTGGACTTCTCTAAGTACCTCGCGGTTAAATTCTAAGAAATTAATTGTTAACCGAGCCACCTGTGGCTTCGCGTGCTTCGAAAAGTTAATCCAAAATAGGATAATAAGTATTAAAACGTCAGAAAAATTAAACAGGAAAAAATATATATGGCTAACAATGGTTAATAACTATTTATATCTATTTAAAACGTACCTAGCGATGAACCCGAGCGAAGCGAGGGTGAGCCGCTAGTCTATTATGTTTTTATACTCTTAAGAAATAAGAATGGATTAACACTTACAACCAGCTTAACGTACGTAAACCATCGATATTAATGATTAAACTTATCTGTGATTCTGACAGCAATAAGCAATTTATTATCTGCTGCACTGCCTGTGTCTGTGACTTTTCCTTCTGATTTCTGAAAGTTTTTTTATAAAATAAGTAATTTAGTAGATGTAAGAATTTAATTAATATACAAAATTATTTACTATCAACGATGGCTGGAATCAAAGGTATATATATCGTAGGTCTTTTGTTTAACGTAAATATAAAAAAAATCATTCCTTTTTTATTTGTGTGACTCATTGTATTTGTTCTATTTACAAACACAATTTTATGCCGTTTGAATATTAGAATATTATACTAAACTTTACTTTTTTCTTTCCACGCTCCCATAATGGATTATTTAAAGGGTAAGTGTTATTTTTAAAATTTTCTTATTATAACAAAATCGATAAATTGCAGGTAGATGTAGTTACATACTTACAATGTTGAACAAAATGGAACACGATAATATTGTTGTTGGTTTTTAAAGTTATACTTGTACAATATTATTCAAATATTTGTAAATAGTTTATGCAAAATAAGTTTAAATAAAACCTGGTATTGGAATTTTGGTATGAAGAATATTTGTTAAATTGATAAAACATACTTTAACCCCATTTGAATTAGTCTGTAGGAAAATAATTCTAATCCTATAATATACATACAATTTTATTTTAAGATTAGATAGTGACTTGCTACTTTTATACATTTACTCCATAAACATCTTAATTCTTTACTATCTATATTGAAATATGGATTAATATTAATGTCTACCAGCTGTGTTTTTAGAAGCACAGCTATATAAAATAAATAAATCCGCGAAATAATCTGAAAAGATAGTTTTATTTAAAATCTCAAATATATACTTTCTTAGATTTATGCATAAATCTAAGAAAGTATTAAAACTGAATTTTAGATCTTTATAAAAGATATAATTTATATTTTATAGATTTTAGTCTTTAGAGTTCACTTTACTAACTTGTACTTTAGAATAAATAACTGTCATTTTCTATTTAAACTTATAAACAAATAAAATTTATTAATTGCTTGCAAATATGTGGGAATCAATTATAAAATTTTTATATTCCTGTTGTTTCTTTAGCACCTAATCCCTGAGTAAAATTGGTTATATTGATCAATACAATTTGCTAGTGTATTTTAAAAAATTATTATACTAGTTTTATAGATAAAAATGTATACATACATACATCATTTTAAATAATAATTGAAATTTTTAATTTCTAGATTGGTGTCCTTGGCATTTGCGGGTTCAATTGGAATGACTTTTGTTATATTAGCTTGTGCCTTACCACAATATAAGTAAGTATACATATACACATCCATGGTGAAGTAAAATTCTTAAATTTAGAAAAATGTCTAAAAATTAAACAAGAAGTTAAAGAAGAAGTTCATTTTTTTATAGTTTATTACATAAAGTTTGGCATTTAAAGAATATTTTGACTGTCTCTATTTGTATTACCTAATCTATGAAATCTTACAGCCAATTCTTTTACAAATCTACACTACTTGTTAAAGTTTGATGTGAAAATTTTACTCCAGCATGTATGTAAAACTATTACCATAATGAAGAAAAGTGATCCTTTGAAAGTTTTTGTTAGTGTTGAA
This sequence comes from Brenthis hecate, assembly GCA_951806755.1. Lineage (NCBI taxonomy): Eukaryota > Metazoa > Arthropoda > Insecta > Lepidoptera > Nymphalidae > Brenthis > Brenthis hecate. The sequence goes on from OX638255.1 coordinate 556,988, forward strand.
GAGTATCATCTATGATACTCTTCAGCCCATAAATTATAACAAGACAAATTAACAAACATTTTGCACTTATAATCTTAAGTGCAGGTTATGCTAATAATAATCTAATATGGGTCGGCCAAAGTAATAAATTTATCAATTTGAGTGATGCTCTTGGTCATTATTCACTATGATCGGTCCATATTAATACTTCACGAATAATCAAGTTGCTATACAGTATACTATTTATATTTCAGGTTATGGTGGCCATTCTTTGTTGTGCTATTCTATATACTTTGCCCGATTCCCACAATGATTGCACGAAGGCATACAGACACTGCTGGCGGCACTAACTCGCCCTGTATGGAGACAGCCATCTTCATTACTATGGGTATTCTTGTCAGCTCATTTGCCTTACCAATTGTGCTGGCAAGGGCCCATGCGGTATGTATAGTTTTAATTAATACCCTTTGTCAATGTACATAATGTTTAAATTTAGAATATTTTTAGTAAAGCTTTACTTAATAAACACAAATTTCAAATATTTTTTTAAATATTTCTCCTAATATTTATGTAAAAAGTAGATGTAATAGCATGTAGGATTTTTCTCAAAAACTGTTGGACTGATTTTGTTTACTAGAACATTTATTACTGGTATTTCTATTTATTACTCATGTTATTATACAATAATATATTTTTATTTGTCAAATATGAAATAGGTACAATTTTTGTGTGCTTAAAACTGATATTGCAAGGTTAATCCCTAGCAAGATAATGTAAAATTTTATCTGTTAGCAGATTATATTTTTATCTTCTGACAGAAAAATTGGTGTCAGTCATACAAAAGAGAAAATATATTAATATTTTTATATAATATATATATTATTACATTTATCGTAATATGTTGAAACATTTAATAAATAATTTATATTTTATATTAAATAATAATTATCTATTTTTTATAATTATTAAATCTAGCACTGCCCGAGACTCCGCGAGCGTTCAGATGACCAAAAACCAAATTCTTAGGTTTTACATATTAGTATACTCTTACATTGTAGTTTTTGTATTTTTTCTCAGAAATGAGAAAAAGATTTTCCCGCGGTAAAAAGTATCCTATATGTTGACCCAGATAACCAGCTATCGCCATACCTTTCATCAAAATCCCTCCAGTGGTTTTTCTGTTATGGGGTAACAGACAGACAGACAAAAATTCTAAAAACTATAGATTCGGCCTCTGTATCGATAATAATGTTTATTTCAATAAGATTTTCCAAAAAATATTTAATGTACAGATTCAGCTTAGTTACAATTTTATTATTTGTATAGAAAATAAGATTTTATAAAATGAAATAAATTAAAATATTATTTTTTTTACTTTGTTTTTACAAAACCTTTGATGTCTATTTATGATTTTGATATAGTGCACAGCCATCTGCGCAAAGACAAGTGCATTCTCTATTCCTTGAGTGTTAAGGCAGAGGACTCGAGGCTTAACGTGTTTTCCGAGGCACGGGGTTGAAATCCCGACAATATCCCAACTCCAGGCTGTTACTAAAAATTCCTTAACAGTAAAGCTTTAGTTAAATTTGGCCCGACCTGAGATTGGAACCCAGGCCCTCGTGATCTAGGGCCATACATGCTAGCCACTACACCTCCGAGAGAGTTAGTTACAGTGTTGTCTGCTTATAACATAATGTGCTCATATAACTATTGTTATGGTTTTTTTGTTATTCACATAATAACATCTCATTTAATTATATTCTTAACTTCTTACTAGATGTAAGAATTAAGTATAAGGCTAAAAAGTTGGTAAAAATTATAATTTTTCTTTCAGATACTTTGGGGTGCATGTTATTTAACTCTAGCTGGCAATGTGATTGTATATCTGACCATTCTAGGCTTCTTCACCATCTTTGATATGGACGACTCAGATTATGCAATGTGGTGAGAAATTTAAAAAATTGTCTTGAAATAGACAATCATAGACTATTGCAATTGCTGATTTTGTATGACTATATAATATATTATAATGTTGTGGTTCTGTCTACCCATTTATGTTAAGTCTGATGTAACGATACTGATATTAATATGAAAAAAAAATGTTTTTTTTTTTTTTAATTAAGTTAAATATTTAGTTAACTTTGTTCATTATTTGTTGTAAAGATAAATTGTTTTGAATCATATTTATGCAGGTTAGCCTACTTAATTAAGTGTATGAAAAAATATATAGTTGTATTTTTTTACAATTTAGCAAATTAACCCTTGTGTAACCTAATAAATAATATAACCCATAGACAACCTAGTATGTGTGCACCTACGCAAAGCAATATCTCCATATTACAATTACTAATTTGTTATAAGAATAGCTTATTACTAATTTTTATTATATCAAACATTAACTGTTTATGAATGAAATATATTCAATAACAAATTTTAACTTTAAACTGAATGTGTATTTACTGCAGTAGCAGATCCTATTAAAATCTTTTCAGTACAAAATTATTTGTAATGTATTTGCAATTTCAAGTAAATCTTGAATTACAAATTGAAATAATATTTTATTACATTATTATTTAAAAAATAATTAAATATTGAGAAAGCTTAAATTGTAAAAAAAAAATATTCGCTGCTTTCTGCTTATATTGTAAGATACGCATTACAGGATTATAATCTTGTTTGTTTATGGTTTAGGACATATGTTATAATATATTTAATTATTTTATTCATTCAGTGGCGGCTTTGACAAAAAATATATTTCTGAAGACCTACAAAATTAATACTTTATATACAGTAATGTAATCTTAACTTTTATTTATAAACTTCTCCCGATTTAAGTCAATATTTAAACAACAATATCTGACTTTTCCATATAAAATCTGTCAAAAAGTATTTCTTTAATTAAAGTAAACCATTTAATAATATGAGAATATTATCATAAAATACTATATTGACTTATATTAGAAAAAAAATGAAAAGGAATTTGTGAAGTCGCTTCTGGAATTAAATAATCTTAATAAATATTAAAATATTTTTGGCTATAAAAATTATAAGAGAAAACGATACATTTACATTCCTGTAATGTATATTGTGTAAATATAGTAATAGAATCGGGTCACAATAAATATGTTACTACCTGCTTTTTATTTAGTTTTATTATTAACTAGCATTGCCCGCGGCTCCGCACGCGTTCAAATGACCAAAAACCAAATTCTTAGGTTTTACATAATAGTATACACTTTGCAGTTTTTGTATTTTTTCTCAGAAATGAGATATTTTCCCGCGGTAAAAAGTATCCTATATGTTGATTCGGATAACCAGCTACCGTCATACCATCAAAATCCCTCCAGTGGTTTTTCTGTGATGCGGTAACAGACAGACAGACAGACAAACAAAAATTCTAAAAACCATAGATTCGGCTTCTGTATCGAGAATAATGTCTATTTCAATAAGATTTTCCAAAAAATATTTAATGTACAGATTCGGTTTAGTTACAATTTTATTATATGTAGACTAGCGATTACCCTCTCTTTGAATCAAACTTTGAATTCAAACGAGGTCAATTGTCATCGAAATCTATTTAACCTGTATGTATGTATGTATAAATGTATGCCCAACCCTATGTTCCCTCGTAATTACTAAATGGCATAACCGAAATTGATGATTCATACGTTGTAAGATTCGTCTTGATGTAAATGTCAGGTTACATGAATATTACTAAAAGTCAAAATGACTGATTCTAGGTTCCAATTTGTGTCTTGAAATAAAGTTTCTTCCAGTTTGAAAGTAAATCTATCGAGTGAGGGTATCAATGGGATTTTTTTAAGAGCCGATCACAAAACGTATTTGAGATACCAACATTTTAAATAAAACTAAAAGTTTAACTGGGCAAAACTAAAAAAAAGTTGCGAATAAAAAATAAGTGAAAATAATATAATTAACCGACTGCGTAAGAAGCAAACTAATAAATTGGAACAAGTTGACAAACATAATTTAAACATTATACTTACATGTAACGACACTCGCACCATAAATATTGAATAAAACATCTCAATTTCTACTTTAAGTGCTTTAATAAATCATAATTCTTGAACTAATAAACTCCTAAAAAAGCTTAATAATAGTCTTTTAAAAATTATTATTAAACTAGCATTGCCCGCGGCCCCGCGCGCGTTCAGATGACTAAAACGAAATTCTTAGGTTTTATATATTAGTATACTCTTACATTGCAGTTTTTGTATTTTTTCTCAGAAATGAAACATTTTCCTGCGGTAAAAATTATCCTATATGTTGACCCGGATAACCAGCTATCATCATACTAAATTTCATCAAAATCCGTCCAGTGGTTCTTCCGTGATGCGGTAACAGACAGACAGACAAAAATTCTAAAAACTATAGATTCGGCCTCTGTACCGATAATAATGTCTATTTCAATAAGATTTCCCAAAAAATATTCAATGTACAAATTCGGCTTAGTTACAATTTTATTATATTGTGTCTAGATTTGACATTTAAAAAATCTAAATTCTTAACGGATTTCGGACGTCGAACTTTGCAACCTTTATTCTCCTTCGTCAAATAAGTATATATGAAAAAATGTGACAGCATAGAATGAATGGGCATTAATTTTAGACAAACACCTCCCACGAAGCCAAAATATGAATTTGTGATTTAATTCTCGTCTTTGTGTACACATACATAATATGTAATGGAGCCAAGTCTTTATAATTATTATAATATGAAATACTAGTGACTCACCCTGGCTTCGCTCGGGTTCGTCCCTACTTACGTAATACGTTTTAACGATTAGTATCGATTTCTCAGAAATGACATATTTTCCTGCAGAAAAAGTTTCCTATGTGTTGATCCGGATAACCAGCTATAATCATCATACCAAATTTCATCAAAATCCCTCCAGTGGTTTTTCCGTGATGCGGTAACAGACAGACAAAAATTCTAAAATCTGCAGATTCGGCCTCTGTATCGATAATAATGTCTATTTCAATAAGATTTTCCAAAAAATATTTAATGTATAGATTCGGCTTAGTTACAATTTTATTATAATATATGTATAGATACGATATAATAAAAACAAAATTTAAGACGATATGATTTTAATTTAAAACTTTCTTTTTATCAACAATCAATTGTTGCTCGCAATCAGCTTTATTATTAGTAATCTTGAACTTTATCAGCAAAATTAATTGTTTTTAGCAATAAATGATTTTACAAATATAATGAATAGTAATATTTTATAATATACTAATCTAATAAAAAACCGTACTAAATGTTTTGTGAAACGGAACGTTGTATTAATCATCTTCCGTTCGCTGACATATTGGATTTGTCATTCGAAGTGTTGTTTTCCCACGTCAAAAATATTGTAAAATAACGCCGCACCCATTTAAATAACTTTATTAATTGAAAAAATATGGGTGACCACTTGCCAGCGTGTGTTATTGATGTAGGTACCGGCTATACCAAATTGGGTTTCGCCGGTAATAAGGAGCCTCAGTTTATCATTCCATCAGCCATAGCGATAAAAGAAACTGCTAAAGTTGGTGATCAGAGTACTAGGCGTATGACTAAAGCAGTTGAAGATTTAGATTTCTTTATTGGTGACGAGGCATTCGAAGCAACAGGATATTCAGTGAAATATCCTGTTCGTCATGGTCTAGTGGAGGACTGGGATTTAATGGAAAGGTACATTGAACAATGTATTTTCAAATATCTTCGAGCGGAACCAGAAGATCATCACTTTTTAATTACCGAACCACCATTAAATACACCGGAAAATCGTGAATACTTAGCAGAGATTATGTTTGAATCGTTCAATGTACCTGGGTTGTACATTGCAGTACAAGCTGTTCTCGCACTCGCCGCATCATGGAAATCGCGTACATCGGCTGGCCGCACCTTTACAGGAATTGTTGTGGACAGTGGTGATGGAGTTACTCATATTGTGCCTGTAGCAGAAGGTTATGTGATTGGGTCGTGTATTAAACATATTCCCATAGCTGGCCGAAATATCACATCATTCATTCAGTCTCTGCTTCGTGAACGTGAAGTAGGTATCCCTCCAGAACAGAGCTTAGAAACCGCAAAGGCAATAAAGGAAAGGTATAGTTATATTTGCCCTGATATTGCAAAGGAATTTGCAAAGTATGATTCTGATCCAGGTAAGTGGATGAAAAAGTATACGGGGACTAATGCAATTACAAAAAATCCTTTCTCAGTTGATGTTGGATATGAAAGGTTTTTGGGACCAGAAATTTTCTTCCATCCAGAATTTTCTAATGCTGATTTTACTGTGCCTTTAAATGAGATGGTAGATGAAGTAATTCAAAGTTGTCCTATTGATGTGAGACGAGGTTTATATGGAAATATTGTTTTGTCTGGGGGTTCTACTATGTTTAGAGACTTTGGGAGAAGACTTCAAAGAGACATCAAAAGAACTGTAGATGCTAGATTGAAACTATCTACAATGTTGTCGGAAGGACGAATTACACCCAAGCCAATTGATGTTCAAGTTATATCACATAACATGCAAAGATATGCTGTGTGGTTTGGTGGAAGTATGCTGGGTTCTACACCTGAATTTTATCAAGTGTGTCACAGCAAACAAGCGTATATGGAATATGGTCCTAGTATTTGCAGGCACAATCCAGTATTTGGTACCATGACATAAGTTTAAATATTGCCAGTATTGAAATTATTTTACAGTCAATAATAAGTTCATGAATTTATAAAATTTCTTTATATAAAAAATATTTTGATAATTGTATGTAGTAAAAGTTAAAAAAAAACTTAATTATTATAATTTTGTGTATATTCACAATATTTTGTCACTAATTTTAATTTTACTATTGATAAATAGGAGATTCTTTTTTATTTATAGCTGGATTAAGAATATTAATGAGCATTTAATGTATTGCATTCCAGCTTTTTACCAAATATAGACTTGCTACAGATTCAATTGTTTCATTTCATAAAAAAATGTTTTCAAAATATAACTATACTTTTTGTGTGACATTTTTATGCATATGATTAGCTTATTGTTTATAGATTAAAAAAACCATAAGATTTTTTAGGCTGTACTCAACATCCACTTTCTTTTCAAGCTTTCATTTACTTAAATGTAAAAAAAAAATTAACAATATCACTTCAAATCCTATGTCTACTTTAAACTTCTTTTAATACTCTGTATTATTACTAAAATACTTATTATAATAAAAATTTTTTAACAATAGTCCATCATTTATAGAGATACTGGTGATTTACTCTTTGTGGTGGTGGTTAATACTATATTCCTGTAACTTGTTCTCATCTTTTTAGTTTGCTTTTTACGCAGTCAGATTTTTTTTATTTTTTCCTATATTCTTTTTGTCTAAGACCAATATTGTATATAAGCTAATAAATATTTATTGCCACCCTATATTTTTGGATTGTTGCTTGTGTTTGCTCGAGCTAGTGTCCGAAACTACAGTATACCTCTACAAATTACAATAAATTTTTTGTAAAAGTAATAAGATTATACTACGTCTACTGGTATGATGATATTTATGAACAAAGTAGGAAAAAATCTTCTCTTCTAGGGGCATACAGAAAATATTCAAATTGTGCTGATTCAAAACTGTGACTCATGGTGCAATAATATTGTTTCTTTTGCCTCGCAGGTGTCAACGATTAATAACATATAACAATATATTATAAAAAGTTAAAAGATATAATAATAAATATACAGGTTCTAGCTTCACATGGGTGCATGGTGACACTCTTATTAAATGGGGAAGAATATTGCTTTTTCTCCTGCCAGATCCAAATGATATTGTAAATCCTCAGTATAATGTAAATCTCTAGTGTGGATGGAAGTTTTTTAATTTTATTTAGAACTAGCATTGCCCGCGGCTCCGCCCGCGCTCAGATGACCAAAAATCAAATTCTTAGGTTTTACATATTAGTATACTCTTACATTGCAGTTTTTGTATTTTCTCTCACTAATGAGACATTTCCCGCGGTAAAAAGTATCCTATATGTTGACCCGGAAAACCAGCTATCACCATACTAAATTTCATCAAAATCCCTCCGGTGGTTTATCTGTGATGCGGTAACAGACAGACAGATAAAAATTCTAAAAATTATAGATTCGGCCTTTGTATCGATAATAGTGTATTTCAATGATTTTCCAAAAAATATTTAATGTACAGATTCGTCTTAGTTACAATTTTATTATGTGTATAGATTTAAAGGATGAATTTCAAAAAAATCGAATAAATATATTTCTTATCTTGTATCTTAAAGCTAAACAACATTTTCTGTGTATTTCATATTAAGAATGACAGACTTTCATATAATCTTTAATCCCTATCTATCTACTTAGGGTTAGGATAAATTTCGAAAAATCCTTTCTTATCCGTTGCCAACATCATATAAGGAATACGTCCTCCAAACACGTTTGTACGACTAGCGGTGTAGGCTGTGTGTTGATCCATTAGTCAGAACCACCACAGGATACACCTTTCGTTCTCGATTCCTCCTTGATCCTTCAGCTGCTCTATCTTCCATGTACAACACATTGCATAGGTATGATGCGAACACAATAGAAGCGAAAAACCTGGTACAAAAGAGACCATAATAAATTTCTTAACCTCAGATTGAATGTAAATAGATCATCCATATAGTTTTACTATGTATTTTCATAATCTAAATTGAATATTTTCCAATCTCTACATATAGTATTTGATATATAAGAGATCGTTTGCAATAATACTACAATTAATTATTACCTCGTCTGTCGATCGACCTTTTAAAGGTCGATGTCAAAAAGACCCCTGTCTGTCAAGCGACCTTTTAAAGGTCGATTGGTCCCGATGTCATTTAATGTGTGATTTCTCGCATTTAAACTATATTTATTTTTATCTAACTTTTGTAACGTGTAAAGGAAAATACAAGCAATAATATCATACTACATTAAAAGAAAGTAATAACTCCAATAACATAATTTTTTGTAATTTGTGCAGACAATTTATTTAAATTTTGGCGGTCTTCGAACTCAATACTTGTGAGTAAAAAATTAATAAAATGGTGTAAAATTATTAGTATAAGGATTGGAATATGATGGAAGGGTAAGTAATTAACAGTTTGTATTTCATAGGATGTGTATTGAATAAAGATTTTATACAGAAATTGTTATATTTGTCAAACATCGTAAGCATTCACGCGCGCTAAGTCCTTATATTTTCACTTTTTCTGAATAAAAAATACACTAGCGAAAGCATTATATTTTTATTAACATGATTTAAATTTATAACTAAATAACTACGTATAATTGAATTTGTAAATTTTCTATTGGATTTTAAGTAATTATTAATATAATAACACGTAACCCAAATTCGAGCCGCCATTTTTGACCGCTGTTGGATAGTATGGGGAAGGCTTTTTTAATATTGATTACAATATTCAGATTGATGTTTTTTTAGCATTATTTGAAATTTAGTATTTTATAAAATTATTTTAACTGTTTTCCTACAAAAATAAAAATTGTTTTTTTTTTTAAACAGAACGATTTTTATTTTACAGATATAATTTCAACTTACAGATTACTTTGAAACATTATAAAAATAAAAAAAACCTAACTGCATAAAAGCTAACTAAAAAGATGAAAACAAGTTGACGAAGGAATAAAGTATTATGCAGTTGGTGACATACATATGTACATCTCGCGACAAGAATGAAACGTATTTTTTTATTTACAGCTTTTTAATTTTATTAGACATTTGAAGTTATAATAGGTCTTTTGAAATTGCCGTTCTACAATACTTACTGGCCATTGGAAACGTAATTTATGAATGGCCGGCAATAAATTCTATATTCAAATGTATTTTATTTTAAAAGTATGGAGTTCTATTTTTGAATTCAGACGTTTGTTTATTAATTAGTGTTTTGTTTTCACTACATTTGTTTGTTTTTCATCAATATGAACGCAATAAAAATACGAGTAATTATGAAATACGAGTTCCATCGCGGTAGCAATCCCGCACAAACGGCTTGCAATATTAATGACGTGTACGGAGTGCCGAGTGAACACTACAAACGAACGCACGACTCGTTATTGGTCTGAACGCTTCTAACATCGAAATTTTTTTCTTAAAAAATTAACCCCGTGGTCGCCCGAAAACTAAAATCAGTAACGACGCATTAAAGGCGATAGTGGAAGCTGACGATACTCAATCTGTGGATGAGATAGCAGCAGCTTTTAACGTTAGCGTCAAAACAATATTGGTACATTTGCATCAAATTGCATCAATAGCATGGGTGCATATTTTGATTAATAGAAATGAAAAATATTTATAAAAAAAAATACTTTAACTTTCTATATATTAAACGACAATTTCATAGGTATAACCTAATATTTAGCAATTTCTTATCCCAAATTACCTCTAACATGTAAGTTGTGTTCTTTTAAATTTTTTTGTGATCACCAAAAATATTTATTTTGAGACCCCATTCGATTGATTTGGAAGATTTTTTTACAGAGACACAAATTGGCGCCTGATATCCGCCATTTTAATTTTCAACTATTTTTAATTTTTAACTATAATGCGAGTATCGTAAGCTATATATAGCTTATAGCACTCGCGTAAATACGACACTAACGACATATGAATCATCAAAATCGGCCCACGCGTTTGGTTTCTAGAGTGCCACAAAGGAAAAACATACCTATGTATTTCCTTACATACATAGACTGATAAACACATTACCCTCCTTTGCGTCGCGTTGTCGGGTAAAAAATATGTTTATTTGCATCTCTTACACTAGTATCATGTTGCACAATTGTAGGCAATGTAGAGCGGAAGCAAACAAGGGTGTAGTATAAAAAACTCTATAAAAACTTAAAAAAAAATATAAACCGACTTCCAGGCTCTAAAATGTAAAAAATAACTAAACGGAGGTTTTCATTTAGAATAGATACCTAATCAGATATTTTCGAAGTCGGTGCCAGCCGACAATATTGAAAGATATAAATATCTAATAAGTAAATATATGTTTTACGTATCGAAATATATTAGATGTGCTTTGCATCGGCTGGCACCGACTTCGAAAATATCTGATTTATATATTATACAACGCCTGTGTTCGTTTCGACGACGTGACTGAACATCGAAGACGTGCTGAACTTTATATGGGAGGAGGTTAGTATAGCTACGTATGTATCTTTACTTAGTGATAATTAGTATTTGTTGCTTTTAGGGTAGATGCTCATCTTTTTTTTTTCAATTAAAAAAATATGTATAAAAGCTTCTACCTGCCAGCAATATTCATTAAAAAGTGTCCTTTACTTAACAAAAGGCATCCAAAATTTTCAAGTTCAGATTTAAAACATCTGTGAGTACTAATTACAAATTTTTTATACTCTACTATAATTTTGTTTACTACTATAACTACGGAGTCCATTAAATACTCAATACAGTAACTGGCACAATACTTCAATCTTATAAAATTTAAATTAAAAATTTAAAAGTAACCCCGACATGTAATTCGCCATTTTGTGGCGGCGGCCATCTTGGATTTGAAATTTATCGTAGTGTGTATTATACTAGTCAACCCTAATTCATTTGATACCCATATTGAGGGAGTTGTGAAATAATATGTAATCCGCTATTTTGTGGCGGCGGCCATCTTGGACCGATTTTCATCAAACATAGCTAGAACACTTCCGAATAATTCACCTTTCTAAGAAAAAACAAAAACAAAATCGGATCATCTCTTCCGGAGCTACTATGCCACAGACAGACAGACACACACACACAGCACGTCAAACTTATAACTTCCCGTCGTTTTTGCGTCGGAGGATAAAAACAATTGAAAAAAAAATAATTCCTGTCCGAATTAATATTTGAAGTTGTTTTATTTTTTATTGATGTTTTTATTATCATTTTATTTCCATAACGTAATCTGTTCAGATGTGATGGAATTGGTCGTATCCATACTTTTTTAGCTGTCCCTTGTAATTCTTATAGTGAAATTGTTAGTTTTCAGAATTGATTTCTGAAATATTCTAATAAGGCAACATGTCTTTTTATTATATTTTTCTAATTTTAAATATCACTAAATTGTAAGATGTTCATATATTTTAATGAAAATTTAAACAGAATTTGCTCTGCGATCCAAAGTTTGAGATGACGTTTTTTAGTACTTATTTTAAAGTGTTTGGTTTATTGTTTAATTCTCGTAAACTAAATAGTTATAAGAACTCAAACTATGTCAGTATAACGTATGTGGACTATACTATAATATAAATAATTATCCTAAATCTCTTGATCTTCAATGCTCTCAGAATTAAAGTATTAAAAAACCTCTTTTTTATCCAGCGCTAAGTCGCTATGATTGAGACATGTTATTGTAAAAGCTTGTGGTATAAAAAAAATGTACAGTGAGTTGTGTTGTTTTAATCAATTAATATAAAATATTTTATCAATTATTAAATTAAATTATAACTTTTTAAAATAATAGTTTTATTTTGTAATAATTCCTGTTTTCATACTATATACTGCTAAAAAATCACTTTCAGTAATTTCAACTTAGAATTAACTCTATATTATTAAATACAATTGAACTCATTTATATATATATTCTTAGTTTATTTTAAAACGATTCTAACGATATAAGCTTTATATATAGTTTATATATAAAAATTTTAAGAAATATTGTTATTTTAATGATGCGTACATATTTCGCGCAGGTCCTCGGAAAGTAGCCGACAGATGCGCCATATTCTTGTAAAATGACAGCGACAGTTGAGGGGTTATAACGTGATCTTATTTCATTCAGCGCCATCTATTATTAGAATGGTTAACTAAATATAAATCATAAATTAGAAACTTCTGAATGACTTTTTAAAAGTTGGTCATTTTAAATATATCTGAGTCAATGTTTAGGATACTGTTTATCCTGGAAAATTTAAAGTTTCCTAGGGGATATTAGGTTTTCCGTATTATGTATTCTATTATTATACAAAAATTACTAAATATATTGAGTGGTATCATTAATGCTCTATAGAGTATGATAATGCGTCGACCTGCAGCACAATTTTTATTTTTATTTTCGATTATAATAAATATAGTCACGGTACATCTAAAACATTCCTACTGGATAAGGAACAAAAATAAAAAAAATATATAATCATTTATTAATATAATCATAGTATTATTACGACATAATGCACAGAGAACAATATCTAATATGGATATATTATAAAAAAAATTATGTTTTTTTTTAATTTATGAAATAAGTATTTTGTTTCAACTATTCTCCAATAGATGTCGTAACGTGTTAGTATTATAATTATTGTCATTTCAATAGAGGTAGATAATTTTTAGTCCAGTTTATGTAAAAGTTTTCTTATATTTTTTTTTATTTAATGAAAAAGTGATTTATTTGATTCATGTCGTATAAAATGCGTTGCTTATTACTTAAAGTTTAAGCAATATTTAGCATAAATTCTATTCAGAAATCAGAAGTAGATTTTTTTTATTCTAAATATGATTGTCTATGTATATTTTTTATACTTTAAGATATGAATGTCTATCACACAATATGAAGATGACTCATTTTTTAATGGGCTAATAATTTCTTAACATTTATTTGACCTTTTTATTACTTTTAGTCTTAAATAAAACTAAATTACTACGGACTATTAGGTTGACTGGAAGAGATCTCTTCTAGAGATAAGCCCACCTTTGCTAACTAATTTTATTGTTTGTTAATGTCTGTATTTTACGTATAAGTGCAATAAAGAATATTATATACAGTATATATAAAAGTCATAGTCACGGGAGAGACCCGTCACCCGTGGTCATGTCTTCCGTGACCATGATTGCTGTTAAGCATTCGAAACGTCGGAAACTAAAAATCAAAACAAATCAGGCGCGGATCCAGAATAAAATGGGGGGGGGGGGGGGGGGGGGGTCATAGGCTGGCATTATATACATATAATAAAACAGTAACTTAGCAAAATCTGACCAGGCACGGATCTAGTTTTCAATTGGGGTTATATGGCTTTCAATTAATGTACATATTCGACTTAGTTACAATTTTATTATATGTGTATAGATTTCTGCAAAAACTTTTTGATATTCATGAAACTAGGAATATAATCTTCAAAATACATATAATAACCATTTTTTTGAAATCGAAATGTTATCCGTTTATTCCTTCCTTTTTGGTTTTGGGAGGGGGTGGGGGGGTCATGACCCCCATGACCTCCCCCCCCCCTGGTCCGCGCTTGAAACAAATTCGCGATAACATGTGAAAAGATAGTTTATTTAAAATGCCAAATATTTGCTAAAAAGAAAATATTACTCTTAGTTTCAAATAGTGCCACCCTTTATCTAATTGTTTACCGAATAAATAATATATTATACAAGGTATATTAACTAAGTACATTATATATTATTTACAAATTAATTATGTTTTCACTTTCCCACCCGCTTTCTAAGTAACATTTTACATTTATTTTTAAGGAAGTTTCACACATTTGCTAATAAAATATGTACATAAAATTTTCGCGGAGACCGTGATAAAATTGCTATATCGGTCTGCTTTCTTTGTATACTATAACCATGTAAAATATGGTGAATATCGAAAAGATAATTTGTATGAATTATGAAAATGAATTATCAAAAACATACATAATATTATAAACAAATTAATAGTTAAAATTTCTATTAATTATATCGGTAATCACTACATAGTACAAAAAAAAGTCGCTTCCCGCTGTCTGTCTGTATCTATGTATGTTTAGATCTTTTAAACTACTCAACGGATTTTAATGCAGTTTTCATCAATAGATAGAGTGATCAAGAGGAAGGTTTATATGTATAATACATGCATATTATAGTACAGAAAAGCCGAGAAATTCAAAGATTTGTATTTCATACTAACCGTTAAAACGTATCGTACCTAGGGACGAACCCTAGCGAGGCGAGGGTGAGTCGCTAGTAAGGTAATAAAGAGTACGTCAAAATAATGTTCAAAATATTTTTTTAGATATTAGAACGATTTTATTAATATTTTACAATTGGCGTTCCACGCGAGTGAAGTCGCGGTTTCGGAACTTATTTTGTTTGGAAAGTTTGAATTGGAAAGGAAAAGGTAGTTACTTAAATTTTCATTCAACTCCTTATAAGAGCAGTGACCTATATTTGAAGGTATTTTAAACTTTTGACCAACCGAGTATTTATTTTGCAAAATATTACTAAAAATTTTGAACAAATAGTTTCAACAAAAAAAAAATCTATTTAATCTTTTACAACGTAAAGCTTTTTTATACGAGAGCGTAGTCATGCGTAAAACGTAAAAACGGGATAGGTATCGACGTGGCAATATGGCTGGAACAGTTAACTGTATCGTAGGGTGTTTTTACAAAGCCGTCTAATTAGTCGGCGCCCGCCCCGGCTTACACGACGCGCACAAAGAGCCGATTTCCTAACTACCCGCGTCGATTGAATGCCTCGTTGCTGCCTCTACGCAGGGATTTAAAAATAATTGGAAAAATTGCCTCCGTGTCTATTAAATATTACGATGCGTGAATCTCTAAAAAATGAAATATGCAGTTTTTCCACTTTATTGGTCATACATTTTATTTCAGGATAGGTATAATACAAAAGGGTATAAGTACACTTGGAATAATTTAATTTAATTTTTTGTAAAGGCCATAATTGTATCTTTTTAAAGTATGTTTTAAGTCCTGAGTACCCATCACCGCTTCTACTTACTATGGTAATTAAATATTATCTATACATATAATAAAATTGTAACTAAGTCGTCTGTACATTAAATATTTTTGGAAAATCTAAGTGAAATAGATATTATTATCGATACAGAGTCCGAATCTATAGTTTTTATAATTATTGTCTGTCTGTCTGTCTGTCTGTCCGTCCGTCCGTCCGTCCGTCCGGACATACTTACTAGCATTGCCCGCGGCTCCGCCCGCGTTCAGATGACTAAAAACCAAATTCTTAGGTTTTACATATTAGTATACTCTTCCAATGCAGTTTTTGTATTTTTTCTCAGAAATGAGATATTTTCCCGCGGTAAAAAGTATCCTATAGCTGGTTATCCGGGTCAACAACCCGGATAACCAGCTATCATCATATCAAATTTCATTAAAATCCCTCCAGTAGTTTTTCTGTGATGCGGTAACAGACAGACATACAAAAATTGTAAAAACTATAGATTCGGCCTCAGTATCGATAATAATGTCTATTTCAATAAGATTTTCCAAAAAATATCTAATGTACAGATTCGGCTCAGTTAGAATTTTATTATATGTATAGATATTTTATGCAAATACAGTATGGCGCATACAACATATATACGTCGTCTAAAGTGTCTTATCTTCATTTCCAGTTGCATCGCGAAGTATTTGCTTCTCAAGGAGTGAGAAAAGTAAATAAAACAGCCGGATTCAGCGGCACGAAGTTCAGACCGTGGAAATGCGGTAATAGGAAATCTTGCCAACTTTTCAAAGGTTAAACGAATGTAGCTTCCGGCTTACGACTAACTTTATTAAGTGCAATTAAATAATACATACCCTACTTCTTTAAAGAATTAACCTCTTATAAACGCAAAGAATAATATAATTAGATAATGCAGATGAGATTGTTTTATATAAGTTTATTATATAATTTTGACGACACGTTTGGCTCAGTTTGTTGTGACCCTACTTGCTATGCCAGCGGTCGCGGGTTCGAGTCCCGCTGGGGGCATCCATTTGTGTGACGAGCACGAATGTTTGCACTCCAGTCATGGGTGTTTATATTTATAATATGTATGTATATAAAGTTATATATGTGTAGTGTATAACTATCTGGTATCCATAACACAGGCCTCGTAGCTTACCATGGAACTAGATGGTGATGTGTGTTAATGTCCCAACATATACATACCTATATATAAAGAAAATATATAAATTAATCCAATATTGGATATTTTTTTGTTATATGATTGATACGATGATTAATAACATTTACAAGAAATAGTATAACAATATAAAAAAAAATGGCTGGGGCTGTTTCGGGGCACACCGCCGTTGGTTTAAAGTGAAACGTCTATTTCAGCGAGTCGTGTTAACGATTGGAATGAAAACAAAATTGACTTCGTTCTAATTGTTTTAATACTATACTGACACTCAATAAGTACCTACTGGGTAGTTCATATAAAGTTTTTTCGATTAATATTGGACAACAATTTTGTTAAAAATTGCTCTGTGATATGAGAAATAAGAAACATATGGCGTTGTTTACTAAGTGAGCCTTGGCAGCTTTGGGACACTCTCAGAACCGCCTCGCTCTATCAGCACCGGACATTGGGGTATCCATCCCCCATAACCCTCTCTTTCCGATGACAGCCGTGATTTATATTTCCGGTTGGTTACAGCACAAGCTAAGACCGACATTTTGAATTTTTAGATTTTTTATACACTTCTTGGTTATTATTTCCTATAAATTTTGTCCAAATTACACGTATTTTTATTTAAATTGCTCGGAATATATTAAATAAAAACATAAAATTACGGTGCTATCACCTGTGATTCGTGAGTTACATCGAATAGAAAGGAGCGAGAACGGTGATTTCAGTTATTCTGCGCAGTGCCCTATCCCAGCGATCCCGCCCAACCCTGATGAAAAGTTAAGGTGACAGCGAACTGACTATGTAAACTAAATAATTACTCTAGATTTATGTTTCTAAGACCAATAGTTTTGTAATTATCAAGGTAAGATGATATAGACCATTTTGTTACAGTCCATTTTTCTGACTCGGTACCTACCTACCCGTATGTTTTGTTGGGATTTTAAAGGCATTTCATGTCAAAACGTAATATAGGAAAAAAGATAAACAAATAAATAGTAATAAAATATTATAATAAATAAGATATTCCTGAATAAAAATTAGGCATTATTTTAAAACTAACTTACTTTGTACTTTTATGAAGAGTGATTGATCGATTTGGTTTAATGATGAAATGAAAGTTTTTTACATTCAAAAAAAAATGTATTGTATATTGTGCATTAACCTGTTGTCATTAAAAATGAAATAAGTTAATATACTTAGAATATAAAGATATTATATTATTATCATAGTGTGTGCGCAAGCAATGTTACTAGACCCCATTGTATGGTAGTGATAGAGTTTCGCATTAGGTTTTAGTTAGTAAGAATCTCACAGTCCCCTGTCTGTTGATTCCATGATAAGTTTTCTCAGCGACAAAAATAAAACAAAACGCCTATGTCTAGTAGTGTAAGAAAGTAGGCTGATTATGATGACGATGATAAGACCGACGGGTACTTATTTTCCATTTACTCTAGAGAACGTAAACAAAACTACAATCAACAGTAATCACTTTTTACTTTATCATTGCAATTCTCACTTAGCTAATAACCCCTTTATGATATTGTATGTAGATAAAATACATAAAGTATGACTTATTGTTCGATATAGTTAGTAAATATGTATCTAATATATAAAATTTCCATGTCACAATGTTAGTTACCGTACTCCTCCGAAACGGCTTTACCGATTTTTACCAAATTTTATATGCGTATTCAGTAGGTCTGAGAATCGGCTACTATCTATTTTCCATACCCCTAAGTGATAAGGGTGGTCCACCCCAAAAAAAATATTATTCGGCATTAAAAAATACATACAAACCTAAATTTTCCCTCGCTAGTAATACCTATATATGTCATATTCTATCTTAGTACTTAATAATCGCGTGATGATTTTTAATATTAGTATTTAAAATAAAAAAGTTTTGATCGCACAATATGTTTTTTGTAGTTCTGCAATTTGTACATGTTCGTATTGAAGATGTCAGAACTTTGATTTAAATTAAATGTTTTAAATATCAAATGCACAGTCCTACAGCATAATAATTTAAGTATTTATTATAAAAATATTTTTATCTCTCCACGATTAGTCATTGACGCGCAAGCCTCGTTCCTACATAGGTATAAGCTATGAATGCATCTTCCGAGCGGGTTCCGTAGTTAATTGCAAAGTGCACCATTGTTTTTGCCTTGCCCTTTGCGCTCCTACGGCGTACTTCCCATCTCTATAATACATATTTTGAGATAATTTTCCACGCAGACAGTTTTTTCAAAAGAATTTGATGGGAGACCGAGTTTTAAGAGCGAATATCTCGTCAGCTTTAAGGTAATATTGTTTTGAGGAGGAAATGAAAAACTTGAACAAGAATTCACGTTTCCACCACTCTAGCTTTTACTGCGTTAGGTATTAAGAATAAAATTCCATAAAAATGTGTAACCGAGTTTGTTATTTGCCATACTTTTAGAAAATGATTGTGAAACTCACCATCTTAAATTTTTTTAAACACCTAAACTTTTTATGGTAGTACTAAAAAATTCCATAATAATATCTTTATCATTCAAAAGTTGTTAAATAAATGAAGTGAACAATAAATAAATATTTACCTATAAGAATATTCCCTATTGTAAATATCGTAATTTTATCATTACAGCTCAGGCAGTTGACACTGAATGAAATAACCTTACAGAAATAACTTGATCTATACATATAATAAAATTGGAACTAAGTCGAATCTGTACAGTAAATATTTTATGGAAAATATAATTGAAATAGACATTATTATCGATACAGAGGCCGAATATATAGTTTTTAGAATTTTTGTCTGTCTGTCTGTTACCGCATCACAGAAAAACCACTGGAGGGATTTTGATTAAATTTGGTATGATGGTAGCTGGTAATCCGGGTCAACATATAGGATACTTTTTACCGCGGGAAAATATCTCATTTCTGAGAAAAAATACAAAAACTGCACTGTCAGAGTATACAAATATGTAAAACCTAAGAATTTGGTTTTTGGTCATCTAAACGCGGGCCGAGTCGCGGGCAATGCTAGTTTGCTATAAATTATTATAGCGAAAAGCTTGTCCTTTCTACTAAAAGTAGAGCAAGCTAGTATTTTTTGAGCTTTTCTAGGTTAATTGCAAAGCTTAACCTAAAATTTTAACTAAATATTACGTTTTGCGCCTAAATGCAGCAAGAAAATGTAATAAAAACTAACATTGTTATAAGATATGGTCAATAAACAACGGAGCTATTAGGCAAAGTCACTTTAGAATATTTTTGCATTAAAAACCTCTATTCTTTATTAATAATAATTCATATACTTTATTTATTAATATTCCATTGGCAAACTTAAAGTATCACCGAACATCACACCTACATTGGTCTACCTTTGGTCTTATTTTAGCTCAGTCTAAAATATCTTTTAAAATCAATACTGAGCGGGAAGCCTGGCTCGTTGAGTTCATATGCATTGTTAGAAGTTACTAGTTAGGTACCTACATGTTTAACATATTAGTGTCTGAGAACTCGTTAGGTACAAGATGCAGCAGAAACAACATATTCCGAGTAATAATAATTATTTATTTATGCATTCAAAATAAGTAATTCAGCAATATTACGATAACTTAACTAAGAAAAACTTAGTATTTTTAATTTTTCATAATATATTATATATATATATATATATATATATATATATATATATATATATATATATATATATATATATATATATATAGATGGGCAAAAATAAAATAGTTCTGTGTCTTTTCCCCACTGTTTGTCAACCGATTTTTTCAACCGATTTTTTTTTGTAGCTAATAAACATTATAAAGGTTATTGTTAAAACGGAAAATGCAGTATAACAAAATTAAATATGAGATTAAAGGAGGGACATTTGTGGCATTGTCATTGTCAATCACCATTAATTTTTCTAAATCTTGTGGTGCGCAAAGAAACTGGTATATGTTAATTAATATGCAAAACCTATGTAAGACTTTGATTTTCGGTTTTTTTTATGGGACTAAGGGGACATACGGGCAGGAGGCTCACCTGATGGAAAGTGGTCACCGCCGCCCATGGACATCTGCAACACCGCAGGGCTTGCAGATGCGTTGCCGGCCTTTAAGGAAAGAATACGCTCTCTTCTTGAAGGTGGCCAGGTCGTAGCGGTTCGGAAAGACCGCCGGCGATAGCTGGTTCCACAGGGTGGTTGTGCGGGGCAGAAAATGCCTTAAAAGTCGCACTGTTGTGGAACACTGGACATCGAGGTGGTGTGGATGGAATTTAATATTTTGGCGCGATGTCCGATGATGAAATTCAGCAGCCGGGATCAGTCCGAACAATTTCTCGGAACACTCTCCGTGATAAATGCGGTAGAAGATGCAGAGTGATCCAACATCTCTACGCAGAGCTAAAGGATCAAGCCGATCGGAGAGAGCTTGATCGTCGATAACTCGAGCCGCCTTACGTAGAATGCGATCAAAAGGAAGTTGAATCGGTAGTTTGAGGCGCAGCCGCGGGCAATTCTAGTAGTGTAGTAGTAGGTATATGTTATTAGGATGTTCGAAATGGAGTGATGAATGAATGAAACAAAACAACAGCGCAGTATTTTCCAATATTTGCTACGAATGTAGAGTAGATAAAAGCCAAAATAATACACACGTATCGTATGGGTAAAAGATAGAGATAAAGGTATTAATATTGCTTGTAAATTAAATATAATATTAGTATTATCTTATAATATAATAGTACATATAAAAAATGTTTTAAAAGGCAACAAAATCGAAAGTGAATAATAATAACAAGACTTCCGCGATACCATTCAGACAAAGAGAGACAATACCGCTCGTAAAACTTTTGCCAAATCCTATCAGCAGTACAGAAGATGTACTGCGCCGACCACAAGTGATTAAATGGGCAGGGAGAAGAAGAAGAACTGTTGTAGAAGGTTTGTAGGTTCAAACGGTTGACAACCGTTAAAAATTATAAAACTACTGAATCAATTTTAAAACAATTTCACCGCGAGAAACAGAGATTAGCAGAGAAGTACATAAGTGACTCTTTATTCTGAAAAAAATTAAACGTTTTTTTGACACGAAGTTAGAGCCGAATTGAAGCTGGGGCAGATCGCTATTATTTTAACAGTTTGCATTAAACAATATTGCCCGTAAATTACACTTAAGTCTGACATCCGCTTTTAAATTACTCTATATTTCCGGTTTATCTTCATTGACAGCCTTAAATAAAACGGAGCTTAAACAGTTCCCACCATAACTAAGACTATCTGATCGTTAAACCATCCCTTCTGCCGTTGAATTGTGAAAGTGACGAGGCTCATATAAATCGGTAGTTTGAACAATGTGCAGTAACGGCCTATAGCGGGGGCTATAAAGCTGTATATTGGTTAGCTCGATGAGATCACCTCATGAACTGTCCATATTTGGTAATCGGGTATTTCTATTAGATCGGCTTAAATGAGTTTTGCACGCCCAAATGGCTTGCGCTACGCTTGACGTAGTAATTTATGGTTGTTTGTGGTTTCGTTTAATTTTTACAACCTCTACGTTAGTACGTGTTTCGGTTTAATGAGATAAAGAGAATATCTATACATATGATAAAATTCTAAGTAAGCCGAATCTGTACATTAAATATTTTTTGGAATATCTTATTGAAATAGACATTATTCTCGATACAGAGGCCGAATCTATAGTTTTTAGAATTTTTGTCTGTCTGTCTGTCTGTCTGTCTGTCTGTCTGTCTATTACCGCATCACAGGAGACCACTGGAGGGATTTTAATGAAATTTGGTATGGTGATAGCTGGTTATCCGGGTCAACATATAGGGTACTTTTTACCGCAGAAATATCTCATTTCTGAGAAAAAATACAGAAACTGCATTATAAGAGTATACTAATATGTATGTAAAACCTAAGAATTTGCTTTTTTGTCATTTAAACGCGGGCGGAGCCGCGGGCAGTGCTAGTCTGCTATATAAAGAGATTTTAATGTGGTAGGATGCAAGAAATATGTTGTTTAATAACAATTAATGTTTATTAAGTATATAATAATATTTACAGTCTGTGGTTTTGTATGATTTGCACAGTGTGATTTTTTAATTGCATTCAATGTTTTTAGGACTTACTATCATATAGGTACCGTGTTTAGCTATTTTCTGATATTATTATCTATAGACTATATTTCTAGAAATAGAATATATTTGTTTCTATGTTTGTGTTATAAGAGCTTACAACATTTTTTAAACGATAATATTACTAGCAGAACCCGCGGCTTCACTCGCGCTAAAACTATTAAAAACTCTAAAAAAGTAGGTTCCATACAAACTTTCATCCCTTATTTTACCCTCTTATGGGATGAATTTAATAATAATATATAATAATATAATGGAATAATAAAATGCTAAATTACGTATTTATTTAATTTTATTAAAGAGCATTAATATCGAGTTTCAAGTAATTCTGATCATTAATCATTTTTTGGATTGTATTATAACGTGTTTTTCCGTGGGAATTAGATAATCTCCCGCGGTAAAAGGTAGCCTATGACACTCTCCAGCCCTCTAACTATCTCTATACAAAATATCACGTAAATCCGTCACAAGCAAACACAAACAAACACACTTTCACATTTATAATATCAGTATGGATTTATATAATAATTATCAATTTACTAAATGCAAATACTTTTACAATATTATAACTATGAAAAAATTGTATGTGGAATTAGTGGATAGCCCAAATATGTTGCGTGTAAATATTGTATTAAATGTTATCTCATATCATTTGTTACACTAATCGTTTTGGACAAGGGCCTTAGTTTGATATATTGTCTTAAGTATAGCTTCGGGACGTGCCCTTCATATCTTATGAGATGTAATTATGATAAACGTCACTAAAATATATCATAACTAGCAGAACCCGCGGCTTCGCTCGCGCTAAAACTACAAAAAATATCTAAAAACGTAGTTTCATACAAACTTTCATGCCCTATTTTACCCACTTATAGAATGAATTTCGAAAAATGCTAAAACACGTATTTATTTAATTTTATTGAAGACCAATAATACCAAACTTCAAGCAATTCTGATCATAAATATTTTTTTGGATTGTATTATAGCGTGTTTTCCGCGGGAATTAGATAATCTCCCGCGGTAAAAAGTAGCCTATATCACTTTCCAGCCCTCCAACTATCTCCACACAAAAAATCACGCTAATCCGTTTCTCTGTTTCGACGTGAAAGAAGGACAAACAAATAAACACACTTTCACATATATAATATTAAGTATGGATTTTGTGTTAAAAATTGTTACAGATACTTTTGTATGTGTAGCTTATTGAACAATGCAAATTTATAATTTTACGTCAGAAGCTATAAGCTGTAATCCAGTGAAAGAACTTAAATAATACATAGGTATAATGAAGTTATAATGAGGTATACCACATCTATTTGTATTAATTAAAATTATTTATTAAAGGTGAAGAAAATGCTTTTGTGATATTTCTGAATTCTGTGGTAAAATATAAGTAAAATAAAATATTTAAACTGTTTACATATAATTCTAAAAAACCGCACGAAACTCATTTTATCGTGCTATAGATAATAGTATACGAAACTTCATAAAATTCCATTTCATTGGTTGAAAATATCCAAAGATTTGCCATGTAATGCCTGCACACAAAGCTGGATTTAGGGAAAGCTAAATAATCGAGGGCTGCATTCTTGGGATTTTATAATAGAAATTTCTATGAGAATATTTGCAAAATTCGATTTTTAGCAAAAAAGGCCATTCTAACAATCGACATGGTAACATATAAATGAGGCATTTTACGTAAAGGGAACAACGAAAAAAAAGAGGTTCTGACATTTTTGGGCGTTCATTTTAGGCACATTTGTACTTCAAGAGGATAATACGAATATGCACACATAATATTTCGAAATTTTTATTCGAAGTTTAGTTGTCAAATTATAGTATTCTAAAGAGTAGATTTGATTGATGTGTTTCTTTGAAGTATTTAATACTAATAGTTATTAGCTGACTTCTTTGGTTTATTGTTAAAGGCCATCTTCCTTGTTCCATGCCATGCCCCCTGGGCCCCCACACTAATGAATCCGGTTTTGCATAGATCATGCCGCAAGCCGTAGTTAATACTAAAAAAATACCTATGAGTATTCCACACATGAACACTTGCCACAGTTTATCGTTTTCGCATAATACTTCTCATCCATTACAGATTTTTGCATTTTTGGATAATTAAATAACCCGTACAACTAGTTAAATGATCTATTGTCTGAGCTTAAAATGAGGTAGGCATATAAATGTATTGAAAATTATAGCTATTTTCAGTATTATGGAATTTGCGAATAAGAAATATATATTTTAATACTAATACGTAAAGTTTGTTTTTAAACAGTACGCAACTACAGTACACATTAATTACAAATCCAGGTCAAAATTTTAACCCACTCTTTATGTATGTCATACCGATTTAAAACTTGGCTTTATAAATACGATTTTGATTGCAACATTGATAGTCATTATAAATCGACATAATACCTGTTTTATTCATTGATAAAGAATTGTTAAAGAGCATTTTCTGGTTTTGTTTTTAATTTTTTAACTTCAAAAGCTGTTAATAGAACGTTATGTCGTCGTATCTCATTTACTTTCTGTTAAAGTATACTATTAGTTTTTAAAAAGTTGAGTTAGTTTTTATAACCATGTTCTAGGCTTTTTTCAGAGTTTATCAAAATTATTTACGTATATTATTTTAATTATTATAACTTATATACTTGTCGTTCCATGCATCACTTACAGGTTGTTACGATACATTAGTGACAAAGTGATTAATCACTGAGATCTAAGCTCGAAACAAAGTTTCCTACTAACGATTACTAATGATCGCACCTCGGTAACTCGTATGGCTTCGAGGTTAAATCTCAAACTCTTAAATGTCTCATACAAGATTTTAGGTTTTAGTATTTAACTGTAGGCGTTTGTTGTCAATTTTCTTTTTTTGAAGATCTGTATTAATTTTATTTACTCATATAATACTAGCATTGCCCGCGGCTCCGCCCGCGTTCAGATGACCAAAAACAAAATTCTTAAGTTTTACGTATTAGTATACTCTTACAATGCAGTTTTTGTATTTTTTCTCAGAAATGAGATATTTTCCCGCGTTAAAAAGTATCCTAAATGTTGACCCGGATAACCAGCTATCATACCAAATTTCATTAAAATGTGTCCAGTGGTTTTCTCGTGATGCGGTAACAGACAGACAGACAGACAAAAATTCTAAAAAATATAGATTCAGAATCTGTATCGATAATAATGTCTATTTCAATAAGATTTTGAAAAAAAATTTAATGTACAGATTCGAGTTAGTTACAATTTTATTATATGTATAGATTTCAGTCCCATTTTAAGAGAATCGTATCCATTTATCCATTATCATTTAACAGACAGACATACTGACACACAGTGCTATTTTTAAAAAGTTTTTTTGCCTATGATAATTAAATAACAATATAAAGAAAAGCGTAGAGTGTGCTACATATTTAAGCATCAATCCATGACTTTTAAGTATACGTGTGATTGGGCATCGTACCATGAAGAAAAACTTCATTGTAATATGCATTGATGGAAGAGGGCGCTGACGCCTGACATACAGGTTTATATTTGGGAGTCAGAGGCTTCAACAGGCTTATGTAAAAACAAAGAATTGTGTCAATACAGACATATTCTAAAGAATATATTCTAAAGATTTACAAGCACGTTTTATTTTACGAATATTGTATATTCATGAAATTGTAAAATCAGTCCACGAAGTAGACCACTCCGGATAAATATTTAAAATGTTTATATACATGATTTTTCTTTATACTAACCTGCGGGAGTCCTGTTTATTTTCTGGAACAAAATAGTTTCAGTGGTCATGCACGGTCGGAATTTATCTTATTCGTCCAGTCATCTGATTCTTGGTCTATTGGATTGAATCGCTTCCCTGGTTTTGTGGTAATTAAGGCCCACGACATACTAGCTTTATGAAAGACGTCATTGAAGTTTAGTGTAACCTTTCGAACTCTACGCGTAAAATAATACCTTAAAACACCAACATACGATGGTAAATCGTATGTTGGTTGGTTTTCACTACAATACAACATGCTATGAAATTTTATTTTCTTTTATGGTAGCAAGATTGTGGAATTCACTGCCTGATTATAGTATGTATGTATATGTAAGTATATATGTATGTGTATATACATATATATATATATATATATATATATATATATATATATATATATATATATATATATATATATATTTGTATAATCATAATATTTAGTTAATATATGTATTTAATTATTAAGTCAATTCTATTTAATGCTGTACTGTACCTACACCGCACTATATTAACTTATTTTCTCACTTCTGTAGGGTTTCTGAAAGAAATCTCTTAAAGAGATAAGTTATCCTTTGTCAACATTTTGTTACTTTATTTTGTATAACATATATTTTATGGTACATAAATAAATAAATAAAATAAATGAATTCTAAGCGTTTATTTGGATATTTGTCAAAGACTGAATTTTAGCCTCATAATATGTCAGAATAAAAAATATAAATCCCGCTAAAACTGGATCATCCATTCCAGAGATTAGAGGAAACAAAATGAAAGGTTTTTATTTGTATTTGAGGCTTGTTATCGTCTCTACAAATAAATATGGGGCAGATTTTTTAAAAATCATTGACACTTCCATTTTATAAATTATAAGTAAAGCATTCATTAGCTTTACTTTGATTATTATTAAACGTAAATATACGACTTTATTTTGTAAATGTATATATTAAATACTTTAATTATATGTGTAATAAGCTAAAGATAATAAAATTTCATGAAAATTTCGCTAAAAATAATAACTATTTATTACCAAAGTATTGAAATTCAACTTTACCACCATGAGTGTTCAAAATTTGCGATAAGAGCTTTCGATGTCCATAGATTTTTCAATGAATGGGATACCTACTTAAACATTACACCATATCTTGGGTTCCATGCCCAAGGGGTCCGGTCGGCGTTCTATTGCTGTCATTGCACTTTGTATAGTGTCTGCCTTGCTCTTTTGTTATGCTTTTCTATACTGAATATATAATAAAATTACATGCTTGTGTTTCTCTTAGGAATAAATATTATTATTAAGACAAAATTTTGTAATTATTACCTCCTCGTTTCATTATTAGACCCTCGATCCTGAGTTTATGTATTGAAATTCTACACTAAGTTAATCACACCAAATCAAAACGGTTTAGTTATTTTGGTTCACTTAGTGCGATAGTACTAACGTGTTTAATTTCATTAGATTATGTTTAAAAGAGCAACATATTAAATTTTCAACGGGTAAAATCTATAGGTACATATAATAAAATCGTAACTAAGCCGAATCTGTACATTATATATTTTTTGAAAAATCTTATTGAAATAGACTTTTTTATCGATACAGAGGCCGAATCTATAGTTTTTAGAATTTTTGTCTGTCTGTCTGTTACCGCATCACGGAAAAACCACTAGAGGGATTTTGATGAAATTTAGTATGGTGATAGCTGGTTATCCGGGTCAACATATAGGATACTTTTTACCGCGGGAAAATATCTCATTTTTGAGAAAAAATACAAAAACTGCATTGTAAGAGTATACTAATATGTAAAACCTAAGAATTTAGTTTTTGGTCACCTGAACGCGGGCGGAGCCGCGGGCAATGTTAGTACAACATAAACAATTTGAAAATGACAACTGTATGAAGAAAACAGTTACATTGTTTTATTAATTAAAAAACAGTCGTTAAAAATTCTGGTTTAACTCAAAAGGTTGGTATTATAATTAAAAATAATAAATAATTTTCTAAATACTTTCGTAATGAAGAAGAAAATTCTTTTTTTTAATATAAATGTATTAACAGACATGTACTGTGTGATTGCATTTTACTTGAAATTCCAGCTAAGTTTGTAGAATTAACTTTAAAGCTGCACAGAGCTTTCAGCATGCGGGTGTTTAAATCTTAGATAAGACTCCGTTATCACCCACCTATTACGATGTGCAGTATTTATTAATTATGTATAGATCACCCATGTTATTTATGCTATGCATGCACGCTATGTGATCCTTCGTAATTTACTATAGAAATATATGTAAAAAAGTTTTATATATAACTTAAATATAATTTTAATCAGAATTTATGATTCTTACAGTATCTAAATATATCTCGACAGTTTAAGAAGCGAGTTATTTACTCTGTTCTCTAAATGATACTCGTAGAAGAAATAAAAATCGGACTCTAGGGGCTTAGACAATATATAGAATAACATATTGTGATTCTATGTCAGAAAGATTTAATATGTCATTTCGATACAATTTTTAAATTTTCTATTCTTTATCTATTGTAGAATCACACTTTATCTAAACCCCATCGCTATATTATAAGCTAATATTGATGGTTTGATATATTATAAAATATGTACATCTTTTTTTTAATATAATAATTTTGATATGTATGTATGCATTCAGCCCTTTTTTAATGTCCCACTGCTGGACACGAGCCTCCCTTCAATACGAGGAGGATCAGGCCATAGTCCACCACGCTGGCCAAGTGCGGGTTGGCGGACTTCACATGTCTTTCGTAAACTTGCTAGGTTTTCTCGGACATGCAGGTTTCCTTACGTTTTCCTTCACCATAAGAAAAGTGGTAATCATGTTAGAAATGATTCGCACATGAAAATATCAGCGAGACCCTGGATTTGAACCCGCTTCACTCGGTTTTCCAAACAAGCACGTTACCACTGGGCTACCACTGCCTAATTTTTTCTATATAATAAAAGTTATATATGTAGATAGAAAAGCCTTAGTAGAAAACTATCACTTCAGAAAATGCTTATTAGCATTTAACTTCAGTGAGAAGCTAAAATATGCTAACAACGTAAAAAATTCTATCACACTTAAGAGCCAGTAGCTCTAACTCTAGACCCTATCCTTTTATAAAAAAGGTTAAATACATCCGACCTTTACCTGAGTACAATGGGTCGTCCATCGCAGAGGGACTCGTGATTTTTTCTGGTGTCATCGAATTTTGGATATATATATATATATATATATATATATATATATATATATATATATATTTATATATATATATATATATATATATATATATATATATATATATATATATATATATATATGCATTGGATATACATAATTCTTATATACATTACATAAAGTCGCCGGCGAGCGTCTGTCAATACATACATACATAGGTATGTGTGCGCTGTATCTCCAAAACTACTAGATGATTTTTGGACAGTTTTTGCTGTAATGATCTGCATTTCTTTGAAATAGTTTTAGTGTAATAAAAATTGTCCTATTATTTCTAAGCTAAGCATTGACAGTATTAGCGAGTCAAGTCGGTAGAAAAAGGGCTGCTTAGTTGCTTTATCAGCGTGCGCTATATAAACAGTTGTACAGGAAAAGTGATCTATAGCAAAAATGTAGACTTCTACTACAAAAATGTCCACGATTTCATATACGTATATAACTTTTATAATTTAGTAGAAGTAGTTGCTTTTATAGGTAAAAAACGTATTTTTGACTGAGTAAAGTTTAGATGTCTATTTGAAACACAAAATATTATTTCTTACAAAAATAAATCATTTTATAAAATCATAAGTTCTTGCTAAAAATAAAATTTATCCTCTATAGCATGTAGAATAGTTTAGGAGAATCTGAAAAATGAAAATAAATCGCGACTTGCGAGAAGTTATTTAGGGGCGCTATTATAGGTTAAAAAGATGTCTCTTAATGAAATATTTCACAGGTTTAAAAAGAAATATGTAACCTATAGTTAGTATGAGAAAATAGCTTCATACATACATACATAATTAATTGGACTATGAGTAGTAGAGACTAGTGGTATTAGTGTTTGTGTGTATGTGTATGTGTGTGCTATATACTATTTAGTATTTATAAATATTAAATAATTTATTTAATAATCTTGGGTAATTTGAAAGAAATATATTTTAATACTTTCTTAGATTTACGCGAATATTTGACATTTTAAATAAAACTATCTTTTCGGATTATTTTGCGGATTTATTTTGATTTTTAGTTCCCGACGTTTCGAATGCTTTACAGCAATCATAGTCACCGGAGAGACCGTCAGTCTGCCGAATAAGCCCGAAATCAAAATAAATCCGCGAAATAACCCGAAAAGATAGTTTTATTTAAAAATATATTTTATTAAGATGTGATCACACAATTCCGGAAATTTCTTAAAGCTAATAGATTTTTCATATGATAAGCTATCTTTAAATAAAAAATATATATTATTTTCTAAACATATTTCTAGAACACTTTTGTAGAGAACTTTTTTGTAGTAACTTTTTTGTAGTAGTAAACTTTTTTGTAGAGACTTATAGATGTAATGAATAAAAAGTTTTATAAACACAAACAAAGAAACACCGTTTTAACATCAGATATAGCTGTTATTTTGCCAAAACATTAAATTCTGAAGGAGTTGAAGTAAACATCTATTCTATAGCTTTAAGATGGTTAAACAAACCCGACCCTCCTTACTCGACAACAAAGAGCCTCCCTCACCAACGGGGGACTCATCATTTGCTTCGATCTTGAACTATAGATCTAAAAATTTAAAGCCTGGTAAATTTGTTCCCGTCCAATATTTTGTTGAAGTGTTCCTGATCTTGTATTACTTATAGTTAAATGAAGACAATTATGTTTAATTAAGCGAGAGTAAGTGTGCCCAGTGGTAACGCGCTCGCTTGGGAGACCGAGTGAAGCGGGTTCAAATCAAGGGTTTCGCACCCCGATATTATCATGTGCGAAGTATTTTCCAACATGATAACCACTTCTCTTACGGTGAATGAAAACATCACTAGAAAACTGTATGTTTGAGAGAACCTAGCAAGTTTTCGAAAGACATGTGAAGACCGCCAACCCCGCCCGATATGGCCTGATCCCCCTCATATTGAAGACCCTTGCCCAGCATTGGGACGTTACAAAAGGGCTGTATACAAATAAGAATCCAGTTAGTTTGATAAATAGTAAAAAATGTTAGTGTAGCGAATTAGATTCCAGTTTACATCGCGTGAATGTACGAGTATTTTTAAAGTAATTTAACGGCAAATATTATGTATTTCTTAACGATCAACTTTCTTCTCTCTTGTTTTCTCCTACTTAGATTTATGCATATAATTCACATTTTGAATAAAACTATTTTTTTAGGATTTTTTCGCAATTTTATTATGACTTTTTACTGACATTAAAAACGTTGAAAGCAAAAAAAATTATATATACCTAATTAAAAAAAAAATTAAAAAAAATATATGAAAATCTAGAAATATATATTTTTTAATTCTACGCCGCTTCTAGGAAGTCTTTTTACTCTATCTTGTGTTTTGTAGAGACAGGCAATCAGATATATTTTATTAGTGGTTGAGGAAACGGTTTCATTGGATTATCATTCTATTTCTAAAAGCTACTTACGCTTATAAAAATTGTTCACACAAAGACTTTAATGGAACAAATTAACACAAGATAAGTGGTGCTAAGTAGAACAAGTTCTAGCCGAAGGTTATTTGCTGCTGAACTACTTTTAGTATAGATTTGATTGAATTATCTGTTGGTGATAGAAAGGATTATTGAAAATTTCGACCATTTTAGGAATAAAGAACTTGAGCCTGGGTAATGAAGCAAATATTTCTAGAGCGCTAGTATCGAGTTTGCTCGCTTTGTTTGGGCATTAACAGGCCCTCGTATTTTCCACAGCTTTTTATCCCACTTGATGTTATAGCATAAAATTATTATTTTACATACTAAAACATATTCTTGACAAATACTATACTTCTTCTGACTTCTCAAAACGAATGAAATGATCTCAAGCTAGAAGGTTTTAGTCGGAGTCCACTTTTACTAGAGATCCACTAATTACCTGACCTGCCTCGATCGTATTGAATTGTTGTATCTCTAGGTTACTCAATGCTTATACTGAAAAAGTTTCAAATTACTACATACAAAAATAATAACAATATTATTTATAAAAAGGGGATAAAATGACCAGTTTTATATACTGGTCATTTTGATATACTGGTCATTGTTATAATAAATAAATAATTATGTTGGGACATTACCATATAGCACCACCTAGAAAAAAAAAAACACTAAGTATAGATTATTAATCAATATTTACAAACGTTTAAAATAAAAAAATATTGTAAGGTACTTTGGTGTATTTTTTCAATTTTTTGAATTCATTTTGTTATTTGTATGTAGGCTGTATGTAACAACTATATAATACCTTTGAGACATCTAACACCTCAGTCTCTCCCGTGACCATGGATGCTGTAAAGCATTCGACACGTCGGGAACCAAAAATCTAAATAAATCCGCGAAAAAATCAGAAATGATAGTTTTATTTAAAATGTCAAATATTCGCGTAAATCTAAGAAAGTATTATAAGATTTATTAGACTTATAAACAAAATAACTTGAATACAAAAGAAATACAGAATATATTCTAAATAATTTTACACATTTCTACCGAAACTGTAAAGCTTTTAATAAGAAATTCTTATACCTTATTTAGAGGCGCATATTGCAACCTAAATGTCTTACATAAATTTTCCTAACGATCACACAGTGGTTTTTGTGTTCTACGCTTTTAACAGTATGTAATAAATATGCTTGAATGAAAATAAGTACTTACAAAATATACATAATTGTAATATACTCTATTTAACACAATATCTATACATATAATAATATTGTAACCAAGCCGAATCTGTACATTAAATATTTTTTGGAAAATTTTATTGAAATAAACATTATTATCGATACAGAGGCCGAATCTATAATTTTTAGAATTTTTGTCTGTCTGTCTGTTATCGCATCAGAGAAAAACCACTGGAGGGATTTTGATGAAATGGAATTTGGTATGGTGATAGCTGGTTATCCGGGTCAACATATAGGATACTTTTTACCGCGGGAAAATGTCTCATTTCTGAGAAAAAATACAAAAACTGCAATGTAAGAGTATGCAAATATATAAAACCTAAGAAAATGGTTTTTGGTCATCTGAACGCGGGCAGAGCCGCGGGAAATGCTAGTATTTCATATATATGTGGGATTTGCGAGATTATAAAGTATGCGTGAAATTATATTTTTAGAGTAAAAAGAGACGTACATCCATACTTAATATTATAAATGTGAAAGTGTGTTTGTTTGTTTGTTTGTTTGTTTGTTTGTTTGTTTGTTTGTTTGTTTGTTTGTTTGTTTGTTTGTTTGTTTGTTTGTTTGTTTGTTTGTTTGTTTGTTTGTTTGTTTGTTTGTTTGTTTGTTTGTTTGTTTGTTTGTTTGTTTGTTTGTTTGTTTGTTTGTTTGTTTGTTTGTTTGTTTGTTTGTTTGTTTGTTTGTTTGTTTGTTTGTTTGTTTGTTTGTTTGTTTGTTTGTTTGTTTGTTTGTTTGTTTGTTTGTTTGTATGTTTGTTTGTTTGTTTGTTTGTCCTCCTTTCATGTCGAAACGGATTGACGGATTGGCGTGATTTTTTGTTTGAAGATAGTTGGAGGGCTGGAGAGTGATATAGGCTACTTTTTACCGCGGGAGATTATCTAATTCCCTCGAGAAAACACGTTATATTACAATCTAAAAAATATTTACGATCAGAATTACTTGAAACTTGGTATTATTTCTCTTCAATAAAATTAAATAAATAAGTGTTTTAGCATTTTTCGAAGTTCATCCTATAAGGGGGTGAAATAGGGTTTTCATCCCCTATTTTACCTTATTGAGCAATCACTTGTTGGCAATAAAGAAGGTGAAGATGCAAAACAGTATTTCTACTTATAGTATTTTAATAAGTAATAAAAAAAATATTTTTTAAACACACATGTAACTTACGAGATGTAAAGCAGTTTCTACATTAATACATTGTTTCATTTTATAAATGTTTTCATTAATAAATATCTATACTTCAATCGTTTCTAATCAAAGATCTGACTCAAATTTAATTATATTTCGAAATATCAATAAACATTCGGCAGAGCTGCAAGTTAGTTCAAATTGAGTGTTCAGATTGTAGCTTGGTCGTTGCATTTTAAAAGATGGGAGAGTTAAGATCGCCACTTGACGTATACCCTACGCGCATGCGCGTCTCAGGGTCGCCTATCAAAGATTAAATTAATAATTCAATTACGCGAGTTAGCTTTAAGTTTTGATGTTACTTCATTGGATTAATTTGAAATTCTTGTAAGTTCATCGGAAGGTACTGTAAAACGATAAGACTTAGTAAAAGAGAGATTTTTTATATAAAAGTCTGGCAATATTATAAAAATATAAACTCATTAAAATCTACAAATTCTTTAGACGAAATACTTAACAATTTAAGTTTCTCTAATAAGAAAAATATAAATAAACCTTAATAATATTTAATGTCAAAAACATTTTAAAAAATGGCAACTATGAAAAGTAGTAGTAGTCCCTAAGACCACATAGCGGCATGTCTCATTGGTGGATCGAGCAACGGTTAATGTAAGGAGCAGTTGACTCATCCTCCCTTATCACTGGCGGCGCTTATCACTGGATTTGCTAATTTACAATCCACAAATGAATATTTAATCGGTATGTGTCACCCCTGAAAATTCGGCCGTCGTACTACTGTCATAGAGTATTTATTTGTGCTAAGCCTGCAGATATGGCATAAGTAATATTTTTATTATTAGCACAAATATTATGGATTTGTAACGTCTGGGCTAACATGGCAGTTAGGTTAAAAGACATCCATGCATACATGTATACGTAGTCATACAAATAGATATTTATATGTGCGTGCAAAAAAAATATCCGAAAATATATTGTCTATTCATGGATTATAGTTTATTGTAGAAATTCAATTTTATACAATAAACTTTAATTCGTAATACTACGTATATCTATTTGTGTTTGGAGAACGCTTCGATCAACAATACTTGTTGATCGTAGCGTTGATCACGGAGAACGTCGTGATTTTAAGTTTCATAGTTTTCGAATTTCAATAGTTCCTCTTTAATCTATGAAAGGCTGAATAAATATAACAACATAGCAAATAAACATATCAACGAGTCTTAAATATAATATTAATTGAATGCAATTAAAGACCCCTATATTTCAATAATTAATCTATATTTTTAAAACATTTAAAACCATCTCTCAATGATCTTTCTAAGGAACATTAATATTTCTGAAAAGTTATTGGAAAGTTATATCTATATGAGTTAATGCCTACGTGCGCATCTACGATACGTCTGTAGGCTACGCGCGGGGTTGGGGGGTACGGTGCCACGCAGCCTCCCTTCCCGGCAACGATTACTGATTAGTGAGGCGGCCTGAGCGGCGGGCCCCGCACGAGCCCCAGCCGCGTGCCGCCATCAAACACTCTTGCCCCCGAAATACCCCGCGCTATCACCGATTGATTATCGCGAAGAACAGCTGATCACGTGTAAACATGTGCTCTGTACAGTGTGACTTGAATGTATTTGGTTGATGCTTGTGTGTTACGGCCGCGTGGCATAGGTAAGTGACATTTCGGACGTTGTCCCCTACATTTGCAGTTCTAAATATATTTCCTACTAGGTAGTTATAGCGCTAAAAATCTCCTCAGTAAGGTTTGTGGTTAAGGTAAGGGAGTATGAGTCAATAGTAAAGCGAGTGATCTAATCTTGTTTTAATCACTTAAATAGTTTTACAGGTGGTAAAATAAAGCTAAATGTATAAATGTACAAATTAAAAGCTTGTAGTTTATCAAAAAAGTGTGATTTCGAGCATGCTTTTACTGTACTTGCATTTTTTCAGATTGAGGTTATGTACACAACAAAGCTTGTCAAGTTTGGTACGAATGTTGTTTATTAATTTTATTTACGTTTACGTGTTTACGATTAATAAATGATATGAATTTAATTATAAAACTGTGATTTTTTTTGTATTTTAACTTATTTAGAAATAATTATAATTTCTAAAATATTGTCATTGTAATTTAGCGGTATTCATGATAGTAGTATTGATAGAGATATTAAGCTATATGAGAACTTATAAAGTTTAATTCAAATATCTCTATTAAGTTATTATTTAAACTAAACATACACAAATTTATAATTTGTGTTATAAAAGCTATTTGTATTGGTATCTTAGTTTCAACTGCAGGAAGGATATAAAATAAAATAAGGTACATTTGTAGAGATCCCATAGCATTACTATGAATTTACATAAAAATCTTTTATTTCTCTCGGCTCGAAAAATTCTTTGTTTCGAAATCCCTGTAGAAATTTGATATGAATGTTGTAAAGACGACTTCTTTTGAATCCTATGAGTTATTAAAACTATATTATTATGGATAAAATGGACTTAAAATATATATAAATAATAAAAATACGTATGTATTCCACTTTATAATTAATTCTATTGATATACATAGATTTATTTAATAAATACAAAAAAAATATATTATGTACTTCATATATATAGTACGAGAACTTATAGTTATTATGACTTAAGTATTAGGTATTAAAATAAAGGTGTACGTTAATTTTAAATTCTCTTAATTAATTTTTAATTCTCTTTTTCTTAGTCTCACTCTCTTTTTCACTCTAAGGCATAACTTAATCATTTATTTAATAAATTATTCAGTGTTACATAGTCATTTAGCTCTTTTATATATACTTACAGTATGGAAGAGCATTCATTTTGATATATAGAGTTAGGTGACCCAATATCAGGCAGATAGCGAAAATAAATGAATGCCGTTGCTAGAGCTTAATATTGGTGGACTAGCTAAAGAACGACAAGAGTCCATTCATTTTTATAATATATATGGATCACTCCTTCAGGTAAGATTTGTATTTGATCTATGTATATTACACAACTATAAATTTAACTAATTGTGTAATACTTTCTTAGATTTTACGCGATTATATGACATTTCAAATAAAACTATCTTTTCGGATTTTTTCGCGAACTTATTTCATTTCGATTTTTCATTCCCGACGTTTCAAATGCTTTATAGCAATCATGGTCACGGTAGAGACTAATTATTGTAATGAAAATTTATAATATATATTTATATAAAAGCCAAAACTTGCTACAAGAGTAAAGTAGGTTATATATATATATATATATATATATATAACCTTTTAAAATAAGAGCAAGGATTTATGAATAATAAACTGTGTTTATTATATCTACATATACATAAAATATGAGTAAGATTGAAATGAAGAACGTGAAATATTAAAGATAAACAGGGTAGGCAGACTGAAAAAATATAGCATCGTAAATCTAAACGAGGTTTCTTTTAAGTGTCTCTACAGATTTTCTTTTACACACTACAAGTTTGTTCAATAAAATCGTAAGTTCTATTTACTTTATAATAATTGAGTTGTTTGTAACAAAAGTATTTTGTTCATTTTTATATTAAACTAGCATTGCCTACGGCTCCACCCGCGTTCAGATGACCAAAAACGAAATTCTTAGGCTTTACATATTAGTATACTCTTACAATGCAGTTTTTGTATTTTTATTCAGAAATGAGATATTTTCCCGAGGTAAAAAGTATCCTATATGTTGACCCGGATAACCAGCTATCATCACACCAAATTTCATCAAAATCTGTCCAGTGGTTTTCTCGTGATGCGGTAACAGACAGACAAACAGACAGACAAAAATTCTAAAAACTATAGATTCGGACTTTGTATCGATAATAATGTCTATTGCAATTAGATTTTCCAAAAAATATTTAATGTACAGATTCGACCTAGTTACAACTTTATTATATGTATAGATTTTGTTCTAACAATAGATGAAATTTTTTACGATGAAATGCTTAGAATTTTCTTGTAGGCAATTTTGGAGCGTGAAGCATCCAATAGCGTAGCCTTGATGTAGCTTCGCAGCATATCGTAGTATTTCGTAGACATATAGAAATACATGGATAGATAAGATTGCTCTACGGACATTTAAAAAGAAAATTATTTTTTTTGTGTGTATTTTAATTTAAATAATAAATAAGCACATGTAGTTTAAAATCTGTTTAATTCTTAAAAAAAAGTATTTGACTGTAAATAAATTAAATAAAATTGAACACCAAAAGAACAATGAAAATATGAAAATATTATTTTACAGTATAGTATTTCAAGTAATTTTTAATTATATATATACCTTAGTACATATGTGTTTATGTATAATATAAAACTATCATGACTTAAAAAATATATTAAAGCCATCTTCAAATTATATTTTAGAGCGTTCGTGGCTTATTTAACTTGAAATCACTTTCTAAATAATAAATACTCTACTATTTACCTTGCTCAGTAAACTTAAAACTTATTTTGCACTTCTTATTATGATTTTATTTTGAAAATAAATAAAAAAAGACATTATGGTACTTCAAGTCTAAGCTTTCAAGGAAGCTTATATAAGCTTTTCGATAAGTTCTCTTCATTTCACATAAGTCTCAAAATAGTAGCAGGAAGTCGATATAGGAACCTCTTGAATGTTTACCTCTAGTTGCCTAACGTATCGATATTTGGATGATTTGATTTATTGCGTGATTATGCCAATATATGGAACTTCAAATGCGGCTTCAGACAACTTTATAAAGTGAAAGTATAAAAATAAATGTCAAAATCGTAATAATTTTTAAGAAAATATGGTGCTAAAAGAAAACTTATTTTGTAAAAATTGATCAAGTACATATAAAGGTAGAATTCTGCGAACGTCTTTCGTATTATTTAGAAAAGTAGTTTTCGTCATAATAATTCTGTAAAGTATACCTAAGTATAGTTTCGGAGATAAGGATGTGATTCTCATAAATGTTCTTAATATCTTTAACTGTTTACTTTTAAAATCTATTTTATATTTGATAAGCTTTATAATTATACAAGCGACTCACCCTCGCTCTGCTCGGGTTCGTCTCTAGTTAAGTTTTAACGTTTAGTATAGATTTTTCAGAGATGAGATATTTTCCCTTAGTAAAAAGTATTTTATATGTTGTCGTTGGATAACCAGCTGTCATCACACCATATTTCATCAAAATCTGTCCAGTGGTTTTCTCGTGCATTCCTAGACAGACAGAGAAAAATTCTTAAAACTATAGATTCGGCCTCTGTATCGATAATATTGACTATTTCAATAAGATTTTCCGATAAATATTTAATGTACCGATTCGACTCAGAATTTTATTATATGTGTAGAGTACATCACGTGTTACATTTGATGAAAATTTTGTTTAATTTTCAAGTATTATCCAAAATTAGAATTCATTTATTCAAGCTCTATGGCCGTCATTGGGTCTCTCAAGCTTAAACAAATATACATACTGTGTACCTACCACATTTCAATTTCAGATTTTTCTTTAAGTATATTAGGTGTGATATTTCGATAAATAGACCTACAAAGTGATTCTAGAATCCTTCAGTTTTCTTCCTTATAGGTACGAATTTAATATTATATTATCAATGCGAAAGTGTGTTTTTTGTTTTGTCTTCCACCGTCGTATGGTATAGTGGCGATGAATAGACGTGTTTTAATACTTGTAGATATTAAAATGCAAGGATTTCTTATTAAATTATTATTAAGTTTAGTACTAAATTTTAATATTTAGTAACCAATATTAATACTTTTTTTAGATTTACGCGAATATTTGACATCTTTTCGGATTTTTTCGCGGATTTATTTTTTATTTTATTTTTGGTTTCCGACGTTTCGAATGCTTTATAGCAATCATGGCCACGGGAGAGGCTAAGGTTTTAGACGTCTCAAAGGCGTTAGATACTTGTTACAGACAGTGCCTACCCACAATTTTTATTTTACAAAAATGATTGCAAAAAATTTTGAATTTTTTTTTGTGACAAATATTAGTTCAAATTATGACCTGAATATTAGACACCTATTCTAAAAATAATATTTATGTTTTCTCTACTAAAGGTAAGGTTCTCTGGTTTTCTGTTCTATACTATTACTAAGCTATTTTATTATATTAAATAAATTGTTATTAAAAAGAACTGAATCCAAATTAAAATATATTCAAAATATTTTATAACAGAAACAGAAATTAAAATTCGGTTCATCTTATGCCATTGCCTCCAACTTAATTCAATGCTTTACGAAACACGATAAGAGTTTCACCGCTCTTAACGACGCTTTTGGAATATAAGCGGCCTTATCATCTAAATATAAATATTATATAGGTACTACATACTCGTACCTGTAATATTAATACTTATTCTGAATATTTATATTTCCATAAAAAATATTAGTAATAAATAATTGTAGTTTACTACTAACATTTATTTAACTTAATAATAATATCAAAATTTTAACTATGTTTTTTTTTTTAATATATGTCACAGAAATGTAACCTAAGCAAGTTAAATATATCTTAAAACCAGAAGACTGATTAGAAATATTTATATCTATTTCATACCATTTTTCGGTTGTTTTTAAATATTCAAAAAGGTTAACATTTAACATCTTAGTTTAGTACAAAATAATCGTCCTTTGCGGGTGTCAAAATCCTTATCTCGAGGATAGTGACTATCTATTACAACATACAACTACAAACGCAGATTAAATACTTCGTACTACGAGTTGTACAACTTTGTGCACATACAGACAGTATTTTAGCCTTAATTTTTTTTAATTTTTATATGTATTTCGATAGCTAAATACAAAAATAAAAACGTATTACCTAATTGGTATTTCCTAGCAATCACTGACGGCTTAAGTTAAATTAAACTGAAGACTGGCTGCCACTCAGTCTTCAGATTAATATAGCTTAAGTTCATATTTTATTTATTCATTGGTATTAATCGACAGCTATTAATAAATAAGTACAACTATATATGTAAGGTTGTTTGATCTCACTGATTCATGAACGCTTAGATGACACCGCTAGATGTGAAGGGTTGAAAATTTTGACACCCTATTCCTACTCAGGCGTACATACTACATACTACGTCATACATATATGAGATACCTAAACCTCGTGTAGGTACTACAGCTATACTGTGTATATCATACTCATGTGTAGGTTGTTACAAAAGGATTTTTTGAAATTTAAACCTTAAGTGAATGGCAAAGTTTCTATGAGAAAATATATATATACTAGCGACTCACCCTCGCTCCGCTCGGGTTCGTCCCTGGGGTGGGGTCTGGGAGGACCACCCTTATCCTTATCACTTAGGGGTATGGAAAATAGATAGTAGCCGATTTTCAGACCTACTGAATACGCATATAAAATTTGTTAAAATCGGTAAAGCCGTTTTGGAGGAGTACGGTAACTAACATTGTGATATGGAAATTTTATATATAAGATTACGGGTGTCAAATAAAAAAAAAAACAGCAAAAAAACGAGGGCAGGCTAGTTATGAGTATTTATAATATTACAATATTTATATCGTTTAGTTAATCTCCAAATATATTTGATTTTCATCAACACTAAAATTATATTATTATATTTTCTTTATGCTACGAGCGAGAAGCAGTTTACCAGATAAAAATATTTTCACAGCTAAAAGTATTTTTGGAGTTATTTAGATTGCTTCTGGTTTCGGGGAATATTAAAATATGAAAATGTTTACATGCATTTTGTTACGGTTATTACTGTTTCAGAGGAATTTTGTTTAATTATTATTGAAAATTTAAAATTTTATTGGGAAAATGTTATATTTTGTGTTATTAAATAACGAGAACTGGAATCAAATTATCTATAGATTATTATGAGATCTGTCTTACGGGTCATGTTTCTGAATGCCTATTAAAATGTTCGACACATCGATTGGTTCCATGTTTGCATCTGTTTGGATAAGTATAAGTTCAGTATAAATATTTGTATCTATAAACAGAAATCGATTGTTAGAATGTTTTCTGTATCTTATGTAGTAAGTAGATATTGTACGTAAAGTTAAAAAAAATTGTTCCTTGCTTAAACTAGACAATTCTAGGCAATAAATATAAATGATGTATTTTCATTAAATCGAGACAAAAATGTTTTGTCTAGACGAGAAAAAATAGGTCATACACGACAGATAATCGCTCGTACCTATTTTTTTTTATAATAGTAATTACTTTAGCCGTACCTACTATATAAAATAATTTGTTGGTTTAGCAACAAACTATACAAAATTGACAAAATGCCTTCTTTACAAGGGATTTTAGTGTATCATTTTATTAATTTTTATCTGTGATTTCTGCTCTCAAGTAGAATTTAGAACGTCAAACAGTTATTATCCATACTAATATTATAAATGTGAAAGAGTGTTTGTTTGTCCTTCTTTCACGTCAAAACAGAGTGACGGATTGCCGTGATTATTTGTGTGAAGATAGTTGGAGGGCTGGAGAGTGACATAGGCTACTTTTTACCGCGGAAGATTATTTTATTCCCACGGGAAAACACGTTATAATACAAACCAAAAATTATTTGTGATCAGAATTGCTTGAAACTTAGTATTAATACTCTTCAGTACAAATTAATAAATACGAGTTTTAGGATTTTTCGAAATTCATCCTATAAGGGGGTAAACTAGAGGATAAGAGTTTGTATGAAACCTACCTTTTTAGATATTTTTGTAGTTTCAGCGCGAGCGAAGCCACGGGTTCTGCTAGTATAATATAAATAAATAAATTAATTCGTTTTTATTAATTAATATTTCTAGTCGGTCATAATTTTAAAGTATTTGTGTGTAACAAGTATATGGAACTTGCATACTAATAAATAAAATATAAAAATATTTCGACATTGTACTTTTCAAAGACTGTCAGTTCTACAGAGTTTTAAGAATCGCTTCATTTATTTTATACATCAACAATAGCATTGCGTTAGCGACTGTCAAACCTGCTATTTGTTTACGATAAACGATCTACATGACAGAAACGATATCTTTTTATTCTATCACGTCGATGGAACATTTGAACTTGTCTATGAGATTTTCCAATTCTACTGCACTGAACACGTCACCTAATACCTATATACTTATGTTTTATAGAATTACTAGCATTGCCCGCGGCTTCGCTCGTGTTCTGATGACCACAAACCAAATTCTTAGGTTTTAC
This sequence comes from Brenthis hecate, assembly GCA_951806755.1. Lineage (NCBI taxonomy): Eukaryota > Metazoa > Arthropoda > Insecta > Lepidoptera > Nymphalidae > Brenthis > Brenthis hecate. Next base: position 601,020 of record OX638255.1, read on the forward strand.
ATATTAGTCTGTTACCATCACGTCACATCACGGGAAAACCACTAGATAGATTTTGATGAGATTTGGTATGATGATAGCTGGTTATCCGGGTCAACATATAGGATACTTTTTTCTGCGGGAAAATATCTCATCTCTGAGAAATCTACACTAAGCCTTAAAACGTAAGCAGGGACGAACCCGAGCGGGGCGAGGGTGAGTCCCTAGTCATAGATAAAAAATAAACGAAATATGAAGTATTCCGATAGAATTATATTGTCCATCGTAAGTAGAACTGAACTTAGTGATTTGCGGTCGTTGGTATTTCAGGCAGGAATACTGAACTGTGTTGTGGTCGTTGTGTGCTGTCTTTGTTCATCTAGCTGGCTGTATTTATATTATTGTAGAGCTTAGTTTCATTAAATATCAGCTATTGTCCGTAGTTAAACTTGTATTAAAATATTTTTTCTACATTAATAGTAAATAGGTATTATATGTTGTGAACAATTACCTATATTTACAATAAACTAACAGAATTATAGCTTATGTTTCTCTTATGAAGTATAAATATGATTACATTTCACATCTTTTTCTGTCCTGGTAACGAATTTTTATAATATGTGTTATAAAAATTCTATGTATTAAATAATACAAATAAATATGCAAAATGCAAGTATAATGAACTTGTCATTATGTCTGTCATCTATAACGTGTAGATTATAAAACGGACGTAATTCATTATAAGGTCGAACAATAGCTCCAATAAATTGAAGCCAGTATTAAAATAAAATAACCGCTAAATAAAGGAGGGAATTTAAATAGAAAATCGTCAACGAGCTTGTCAGGCGTCAGGCGTCACGTTTCAAGATGGCGGGCGTCGGCGCCAACCACTTTGGCGGGAAACATGACAGCTCGGTTCATTCGGAATTAGGATATAAAAAGTCTAGTACGTAAATAAACAAGTTATTATTTTGCTAAGTTTATTTAATTTATTATAACCATCTGGCAAATTAACAATTCATATATTTTCGCTAAAAACAAGATGCTGAAACTAAAGCTTTAACAAGTATATTCACTGTCCGTATTTTACATTAAATGACTTGAATGTAATATTTATAAATTTAATAATTATATTTAGCAGCTACAGGGAAAATTTTTATGAGAATTAATATGTAATATAAGGGTCGCGTTGCTGTAATTAGATTTTTTTATTGAGTTGCAGCGAGCAACGCAATAAATTTCACACCTAGTAATGAAACCCACGACAAAGTACAGATGTTTCTCTGCATTTTTTTAGACTTACATAGTGATTATTTTTCATTTATAGGTGTATTAAAACATAGATCTTCTTTTATTTAATAACCGACTTCAAAAAAGGAGAAGGATCTAGGTTCGTCTGTATGTATTTTTTTGTCTTACTTCAACAAATTGTCTATTATGTATTAAAATTATTTAAAAAAAAAACAATATAATTTATTTCTTTACTATAAAAAATCTATATAATTTATGTTTCAATGTCGACAAATAGTCGTCTTTATACTTTATCAAAATTGAAATCTAAAAAAAATGTTACATTTACAAAAGGTTCGACAAAAAATGATTAAGTTCTAAATTTTTTAACAGTCATCTGTCTATTTGAAAATATCGAGATAAATTTCTGACAGATTCCTTTCGCACGGCGCTGGTAATACGCTGTTTTAATAAGTAATGTATTTCAATTCCCTCTGGCACGTAATGGCTGACGATCGATCACCTGCCATATGGTATTTCGTTATGATTTGTTACATACCTGTTACGATTCGATTCCTATGATATATATGATTGTGTTTTTAAGGCTTTATTCACAAATGACTTTAATACAACGGGAGAAAATTTGTATCTATATAAACATGAATAATATAAGCATATTTTATAAAGATGGCTGTGTATGCAACTAGTATAATTAATTTTTATATTTTATTATAATTATACTAGAATTTGATGTTTCAATAGCGCTAAATCATTAAAAAAATATTACTAAGTGATTTAGAAAATAAACTAATCATTTATATACTTGGTTAAATTCACTGTTTTCTAAGTGTAAAGTTATTATTACGTGGATGTAACACAATATTGAGAAAATAACTGCGGGCTTCTTATGTGACTACTCATTTATTATGTTAGACAATAGTTAATTGTATTCAGCCCTTTTTAACGTCCCACTGCTGGGCACGAGCCTCCCTTCAATACGAGGGGGATCAGGCAATAGTCCACCACGCTGGCCAAGTGCGGGTTGGCGGACTTCACATGTGTTTCGAAATTTACTAAGTTCTCACAGTCATGCAGGCTTCCTTACGATGTTTTCCTTCACCGTAAGACAAGTGGTAATCATGTTGGAAATGATTCGCACATGAAAATATCAGAGGTGCGAGACCCGAGATTTGAACCCGCTTCATTTGGCTTCCCAAGCGAGTGCGTTACCAATGGGCTGCCACTGCCTCTAGACAATAGTAAACAGCAACAGAAAATCTTTAATTAAAACTCACATTACTTTATATTACTGAAGTTCAATCATATTAACTGAAGCGCCTTTTGGTCCTTTTCAAAGGAATTTACTGGCCAAAACCAAATTAATTACAAAGTTCGTTCTAAGACCTGTCAAGCAAGTTGGTAAAAGTTGACTTGTTTATTGCATTGTATTTCAGTTGTTCATTTAAATCGAACAAATAATTATGTATATGAATGTTTTTATCACGTTGACGTTTTCTGGTAATACATAAATTCCCAAGAAGCTGGTTTATATAAACGTTAGGGATACCATTATAATTAAATTCTGTAAAGTTCCCATCGATCCCATGTGTGCAAAAAAAATTAAACAAGCTTAAAGTTCGCGAATTTCGTATTTTTGGATTTTTTAGCGAAACAGAATACAACTTTAGTACAATTTAGAAATCGCATAGCATTTTATCAGAAAGAAAGGGGAATCTTAGGAAATTAAGCGTTTCGCTGAAAAATCCAAAAAAAAAACTCATTTTCGCGAACTTTAAGACTAGCACAGTGGATTGCATAATCCGATAACATCTCTGCACCTTGGTATGTTAGTTTTGTTTCCCAACGCTGCCTTTAGACCTCATACTTATATTATAATAAGTACGTATATTCATTATTTAATTACTTTTCACAAGAAAACCCAAAACCGGATTTTTATGAAATTTGACACGAGTACAAATATTTAGATCATGTAATAACATATAGCTTATTTTTTATTATAGATACTGAAGCCGTAAATTTTAATATAATTAGATGGCATTGACCTGTTGTAGTGTTAGAATAATTTTGTTTATTAAAAATTCATGATGTAATATTTTTGCCATTTATTAGAGCCATTTGGCTCGAGGCTGAACCCTGATAGACCTCTACTTCTGTGCAAAAAGGTTCACTGAGACGAGCGGGGCTTTTGACACGCGTTTTGGTGTTATTATACATGCCCTGGACTATTGCTAGGTAGTACTCTGAGATATCTTGGGCTCTCATTGCTTGCCATACTAGGCTTCACGGCACTCTATCGAAGACCTTTTCTAGGTCGATGAATAGGAGGTACAGATTCTCTTTGTTCGAACGATGCTTTTCCATAACAACTCTAATAGTTTGTACGGCAACGATAATTTATTTACCAGGTATATATGGATAAGTATATGAATAGTAAAACAAAATTTAAAACCTTCTTCAATCTGACCTATTTCCTGTAACGTAATGATGGCTATTTGGTGTTATATTAGATTTTTTAGGCCTACGGTTTCTCGTTTACCGCTTATTATAGAATGTTTATTAATTTATGAATATTTTTAGCCCACTTTGAAACAAAGGTTACCTACATGGATTAAAAATCGCATGATTTTTAACAATATTGGGTCATCTTTACGTTTTTGTCACTACATTACGTGATTGATTTATTTTATTATAGGAATATAATAGGATAAGGAAGTTTCTTTAAAAAAATCTTAAAAATCGAATTACTAAGTCTACTGCATTTACCTATAATTCCTAATGATAACGTAGGTGACGTAGTAAGCTAAGTAATGAAATAATGATGACATAATGAGAATTTTATGATCATTTTACCATTTTGAATGAAAGTTCTAAAGTTCTACATTCTTCCTATTGATTACTCTACATAGTATGATAAAAACAAAGTTTATAATTCAATTTGGTAAAAATACTTTAGGGAGAGTTTAAAATGTAATAAGTAATAACGTATATATAATATTTACGACCAAATATAAATAAGCAACCATCCCATGTAAACAATCGTGTTGTGGGTTATGTACTCTATAAATTGTTCATACTGTTTAATATGAACGTACAATGTCTACGGGAATGTAACTTGACATGACAGGGGGTTCTGTTCACAAAAGAGGTATTCACTGGCAGGCTTAAGCCAAGATTTCAAAGCTAACTAACAATTTGAATAGATAATGCATGTTAAACAGATGTTTATGCTATTGTCGTAGTATTGATTTCGTTAACACCCGCGTTGGTCTAGTTGTTAGCACGTAGCATGTAGAGTTCAGAGATACTAGGTTCGAAGTCTAGGTCAGGTAAGTATAGTTATTAGATATTTCTGTCAAGTGGTTCTCAGTAATTACATCCCTTTATCTGGGTCAAATTGTCACCATCGACCCCACCCCACTCGTGCGCTGTGATATCTCACAGATGACGAGTGCCAGTAAGATTAGCCGCCATAATCGAAATTGGGATAGATAGAAATACGGAGAATATGAAGCGAGAAACATGAGTAGCTGCTAATTTATTTTACATTTGCTATTAGTGTACTTGTAGGTACAATAAAAAAGTCTATTAAAATCGCATCTACTATATCCAAAAAAAAAACTTAAAAAAGATATGAAATTTTAACGTTTTTACAATTTTTTGTTCATGTTTTGAGTTTATATTTATTTTATAAGATGTGAGTAATAATGTCTTATCAAAAATGAAACATTTGCTTTTTATATTGCAGACGTATTTTTTTTTAATTTATAGAAAAATAAAATAAATACAAAGAGAAAACTGAGAGCATAATAGCATTTTCTTTTCCTCTGTTGCCTCTCAAAAGCTCTCACAAAGTACCAAAGTCTAATTTATAAAGTTGCGGAAAAACCACCATTCTCGTTCTCCCAAACAACTTGAACACAAAACAATGTAAAAACAAGTCCGATATTTACTTTAACATTATCTTTATATATTCGGTACAACGTTAATTTTCGTACAAATCAATAGCTTTTATTTATTACACTAGCATTGCACGCGGCTCCACCCGCGTTCAGATGAGAATAACCAAATTCTTAGGTTTTACATATTAGTATACTCTTACTTTGGAGGTTTTGTTTTTTTCTCAGAAATGAGATATTTTCCCGCGGTAAAAAGTATCCTATACGTTGATCCGGATAACCAGCTATCACCATACCAAATTTCATCAAAATCTCTCCAGTGGTTTTTTCGTGATGCGGTAACAGACAGACAGACAGACAGACAAAAATTCTAAAATCTATAGATTCGGCCTCTGTATCGACAATAAAGTCTATTTCAATAAGATTTTCCAAAAAATATTCAATGTACAGATTCGGCTTAATATTTTCTTAGTTACAATTTTATTTTATGTATAGATTAGACAAGAGCAAAAAATTTTAGAATGTTTTACGTAAAATGTCAAAAATATGTAATTGCACTAAAAATAAGATTCTACTTACCTTATTAAGAAACAGCTGAAGCTTTTTAAATAAAATATAAGAATTCGAGGAGAAATTTAATGAAATATGTCCTCGGTCCATAATAAAATATTCGTTTTCCTTATGTACCTACCTATTGGAATTACGTTTTTTATGTAGGAAAAGTTACTTAAGAGACGGCTTGTACAAAATATATTAAAAGATAAATAAACAAAAATATATTGCTGTCTCAGCGCGTTTTGCTCGACGTGTTTAGTTTAACAACGAGGTAATTTTACGCAGCTCGTACATTTTTTTGTAAATTTATAAAAAGCGGGCTAATATATTATTTGAAATTGTATTTTTCCTACGATATATTTAATTTAATTTTTATTTAATTTAATAAATCATCAATATTTGAGAATCTAGACCTATTTCTAATACTCGATGATTTTTCAACCGACTTCAAAAAGGAGGAGGTTCTCAATTCGACTGTGTTATTAACCGATTTGGACAATTTTCGTTTTGTTTGAAAGGGTATACTTCCAGATTGGTCCCATTTAAATTTCAAAAAAAAAAATACCACCCCTAAGGGTGGAAAAACAACTAATGATGAATTTAACCTACTTCTAATTGTCATATTGACTTGAAACTTTGCAAGTATTTCTATTTCCGTTGATAGTACAGTGGTTCGGTGTTGTTGACCTGATCTGATGGCAAGGCCAGAAGGTGGATAGGTGGAACTCTTCAACGGCTAATAGTAGATACTTTGAGTTTGGGCTTATTTTGTTTGATTTGACAAGCCTAACACGTTAGGATCCTTACTTTGCTACTACTGTCTACACTAAAAAGGGAAAAATAAAAACTTTTTAACAAAAAAATAAAAACCGACTTCAAACAAAAGCACTAAAAAGTAAAAAATAACTGATTGGTAGTTTTCATTTACTATACATACCTAATCAAATATTTTCGAAGTCGGTGTGCTTTGGCTAAGTAATTAAAGCCTACCTATTAAATACATACCTAATCAAATATTTTCGAAATCGGTGCCAGCCCATACAAAGCAAAGCACACCGACTTCGAAAATATTTGATTAGGTATGTATAGTAAATGAAAACTACCAATCAGTTATTTTTTACTTTTTAGTGCTTTTGTTTGAAGTCGGTTTTTATTTTTTTGTTAAAAAGTTTTTATTAAATATATATAAGAATGGACTTGTTACATATTATATTAAGGTTGCCAATAGCTTAAAATATCTTTACTATGCAGCCCCATATAAATTTGTAAAATTTTAATGTCTGAATTTAAGAATATACGTGCACATTCAGAGATATCTATATTTTTTATTTTATACACTACTGCCATAAACACGAAAGTTAGCACACACATGTAGTGAGTGCACATTTAAACTCATTCACGCTGAAAGGGCTGGACGGATTTGGATAAAATTTAGCATACCGATAGGCTATGACTTGAAGATAGATTGAAGATACTTCGAGGCGCATCCGAAACTGAGGGTAAGCTAGTTATATTATAAGTGTGACAATGTGATTGTTGGTTTAAACATAGCTTTGAAGAAATAAACCAAGCAATGAGCATGTGATTTTTAAGATTGGACTGGAATTGATTATTGCCATGGGATATTATTCCATTTAAAGCTACACTGGCATAAGCTATACTGCGTCGGTTCCGTAGTACGAGTTGGTACTTACACAAATATATCAATAAATAATATGATTATTGAATATATGTAACTGTACATTAAAGTTTCATTTTCACGTGCACATTTCTCCAGAACATTTGTCAGTTTCGAAGCAAAGCAATTTCATAGTAAATGAAGCATTAGTTGGAGGAAATACATATCAAAGAATGAATAAGCAAAAACACAGTGCTTTCTTAGCTGAATACACCCGACGTGTTTCGTTTTACAACGAGGCAACTTTACGCAACTTGCTTTTAAAGACTTTTTGTTATGGAAAAGAACTTTGAAATATTTATAGTTTTTGTACTGGCAGATTTATGTGAGGATTTTCTATAAAAGAAAAACCAAACCTAATTTATAAGTGGATTTCTTACGATACACTTCAAAAGAACGATAAAATACAAGGAACTTGTAAACTATTGATATAAATATAAAAAATATATATTTTCTTTAAAACATTGTAACTAAAATAAAGCTAGAAAGATACAAAAATAGATCTGTATGCAAAACATTGGGATAGTATCAGCATACATGTAATGTTGGTATTTGTTTCGTTCGCTATCGCCCGCATTTACCCGGTTGACTGAATACGTAGCGGCAGCAATGTGCCGATAGAATGTGCTCACTAAAATAAACTAAATTATATTATGTAAATTGTTTGTGCATTACATTTTATGATATTGTTTCCAAATAATAGTGAATGAATTGTTTACTTTGTCACTTTATGATATTATTCTGATTTTTATTATGCAGACTTACATAGACTTTTCATTTTAATTTCAACTTTTCAGACGGTAGCGGATTTAGGTTCGATGACGCCCTAGGCCCAAGTCGATATGGCGCCCTTTTTCTTTCTGTTACGAAAATATTTAGAACTAGCGACTCACCCTCACTTCGCTCGGGTTCGTACCTAGCTTGATACCCATTACAAACTTTCATTCCTATTTTCACCCCTTTAAGGGATGATTTCCGGGATAAAAGTCCTATCCTATATCTATCCCAGCGTCTCAGACTATCTTCTTAACAAATTTCATCTAAATTGGTTCAGTAGATCCAGATATTATCCCCTACAACGTCACAAGCTCACAAAATCACAAACTCACAAACTTTACCTCTTTATAATATTAGTATAGATTATTATTGATAATGATAATAATGAAATGGTAATAAGTCTGTGATAATTTTTAATTTTGTATAAACGATATCGATTGCAATAACTCAAATTATCATGAGTCTATTTGTCTATTTAAATATGTACTCTTTCAATATTATAATTATATCTTTGTACGCTTTTGCTTAGTTAAATAATTAAATTAAAAAAAAAAAACAATAGCGAACTTATAAAGCGACAAGGTATTTTCATCTGGTACAAAGTATACACTTACATATACAAAAATAATAATACAAAAAAATTATATTCGTTTTGGACTTTCGCAGATCAAAGGCGAGTAATATGTATCTTATAGTAACGAGTAATAGAATATTTGAAAGATATTTTTTATGATGATGGAATTTTATTTATTAGATATATTTTTAATTTGCATTTAAATTGCAAAGTTTAAATTTAAATTTAACCAAAGTACTTTAAAATTTTGATGCTGTAGGGTAATACAAATATTAATTGTAGCTATAAATAAAAGGCAGTGGTAGCCCAGTGGTAACGCGCTCGCTTGGGAAACCGAGTGAAGCGGGTTCAAATCCCGGGTCTCGCACCTCTGATATTTTCATGTACGAATCATTTCCAACATGATTACCATTTGCCTTACGGTGAAGGAAAACATCGTGAGGAAACCTGCATGTCTGAAAAAACCTTGCAAGTTTTCGAAAGACATGTGAAGTCCGCCAATCCGCACTTGGCCAGCGTGGTGGACTATGGCCTGATCCCCCTCGTATGAAGGGAGGCCCGTGCTCAGCAGTGGGACGTTAAAAGGGCTGAATACAATACAATAAATATATTTGTGGTGGTAGTAGATTTAATTTTTAATGAGAATCTTTTACTTATAGAAAAATTTTAATGTTTCTGCTGTTATTGTATAAAATCGGATGTTATCGCTAGTGATTTCCCTTGACCTAGGCATTTACGGGGCTAACGTATGCATTATAATTTTATGAAATAAATTAATATCTCACGAGTTACAATCCGACTAAATTATTATTTGTGTACATTTTGTATCAACCATCTTTCATAATAGGCCGGACTCGCATCGCACTAACAGATATCTTTTAGCTGGAGGGCTTATATTACATATTTTAAAAAGTTAGTATAAACTTGTGTGTCTGACTGCATAATACTTATATGCATAATATGTGTAATAATTTTCCTTCGTCAACTTGTTCTCATCTTTTTAGTTCGCATTTTACATGTATGTACATTGTACATGTATATGTGGGTATGTATATACATATAGGTCAAACACATAACCCTCCTTTGGGTTTCGCCGCAGTCGAGTAAAAATAAGCTGCAAGTAGCTGGGCAGTAATCAACTTTACTACCAAAACAGTAGTTTACATTCGCGGAAAGCATCACTGACACGGTTCGCGGAAGTCTAACAAGTCTAATTTTAAAACGGCTCAGCTATATTAAGAATACTCTAATGTAATCTCTAATGTTAAAATAAAATGTCCAAACAGTGGAGAGGTTTAAATGAGATTAACTTCAAACATATAAAACGTGCTTGAAATAAAAGTGTAGCGATTTAAAATACATTTTGGTCCCCATCTCATTTACAATTGTACTCGTTGTCTCAAATATATATGAGGAATGTCCCAAGACATTTACTACATCTCTTTAATAATAAAATGCTTAGTAACATGCAGTCTATACGTTGAATAATTTTGGTTCAAAGAGAATAGAGGACGAACATGAACGAATAAACCACTATTCGTTCATGAGGACGAAGTAACGTTTGCTAGGATTTAATTATTTTTATTCCGCCTCTATAACAGAAATCTGGCATACTAATATTAATTTAAACTTTTTATTTATATCACTACATAGTATAAAACAAAGTCACTTTCTCTGTCCCTATATCCATATGTATGCGTAAATCTTTAAAACTACGTATCGGATTTTGATGCGGTTTTTTTAATAGATAGAGTGATTCAAGAGGAAGGTTTAAGTATATAATTTGTTAAGTTTTTGTATACATTGGCTAAAATATAACGATGTTTGTTGGAGGTGTTGGAAAAAATAAGACGTCTGGGAGCTTTCAATGAAAACGCTGCCTAAACCCTTTGAGATATAACAAAATAATGTATGGTGGAATTGTGTATCTTATATAGGTCTACAGAAAAGTGGTGGCATATGTCTATCTCTTAAGGATAACATACTATATCCATTTTAATTTAAAATGTACCTATATTATAAATGTGAAAGTTGATTTGAAAGAAAGGTGGATCTGGATGAAATTTGGCACAGAGATAGAGATAGATTATAGTCTAGAATAGCAGCACATAGGTTACTTTTTATCCCGGAAAAATCTATAGTTCCCTCGGGATAGATTTATTTTATTTAGGGAAGTACTCGAAGCGGAGCGAGGGTGAGTCGCTATTTTTGAATACAAAGATACCGACAAACTTCCACATGCTATGAACCACATAAAATATAAAAGAAGGGCAATGTTTAGTACCTATTTAGTTTTAATTAATATACGAGTAAATACGCAGTAGTTAATAATAGTGAGTCAAATATACTCGTACAAGTTACCATGCAAGCATACCAGCAAGATGTGCGAGAAAAAGGTAGGTCTAAAGAGTATTATGGAAAAAATGTATGTCAAAACTAGTTTACTAATTGCATATTTCCGGATTGTGTGTTTTCATTTACTCGGCCTACTGAAAACATGGCTTCTGTCTTGACCACTGCAGTGTGCCCGTACAAATATGGTGTCTTTATTTTGTTCTATTTTTGATTGAATTTCCGATTAACATTTATAAAAAAAATTAAATTACAAGACAATTAATCTAAAACAGCAAGTGCAGATAAGAAATAAATAACTAGATTATATTGAGTACTTATACTTTTTTAACTACTTTGGTTGGATTTCATTAATAAGTTCGAAGCCATTACCTACTTACTATTCGATCGGTGCTCATAGGTAAGTAATTACTTCTTCAGAATACGTATTTGATCTATGTTATTACAAACTAATGCCTAATGACTTTTCTATTCGCGTAATATTTTATCCTTTATTTAAGAATCAATATAACAAAGCATTATTATTTATTTAATAATAATAAAATTTGGTAAAATTAAAAAAAAAATTCTCTTGGAACTTTGAAAAATACTTAGGGCTAAATCGCATACAGAACATTTAGAAATCATCAGTTAAGCGATCACAGAAGTGAATTTAAAATCCTTCAAATTTCAATCTCCAGATGGAAAAGTGTAATATCAATAATACTTGAAGCATTCGCAGTACAAACATTCTATTCACAAGCGATAACCAACTGACGAGGAACGCCGCGCCCCTTGTATTTCTTTAGTCACCAGATCAAAGAAGGGTGAAATGGATATAGTTCGGGGTTCTCGATAAATTGGTCGAGTTCTAACCCCCAAATGGGTTAATCGGTTAGAGTCGTTGGTGGCAGCTGCACCTGACGGTCTGAATTACGATATTACCGCTGTAATAGGCACGATACGGATATAAAAAGCAGCTGGCGAAAACTTGTACATTTTCTGCTTTGCTTTTGCTTATTTTAATTTGTACTTTAAGTAATACGCTTGCTAATGGTTCAACTAAGATGAATCTTGGTCATAATAAAATTAAGTTTTCGTCAAATCTTTCATCTCTGATATGAGTTATCACTTTTTACTATGATTGCGATACATAATAAAGTACTGTCTATTACTTACTGTATCAGTTACAAGTTTAATTTCATTATTTGTTTGCTTCCCACATAGATGTGGGATTTGTTCTAATTTGTTTGTATTAAAGATGTCCGAATTTAGTATAAAAGCTGAGATTCGAAGAAACTCTATTCATATAAAGTACTAGCATTGCCCGCGGCTCCGCCCGCGTTCAGATGACAAAAAACCAAATTCTTAGGTTTTACATATTAGTATACTCTTACAATTCAGTTTTTGTATTATTTCTCAGAAATGAGATATTTTCCCGCGGTAAAAAGTATCCTATATGTTGACCCGGATAACCAGCTATCATCATACTAAATTTCATCAGAATCTGTCCTGTGGTTTTCTCGTGATGCGGTAACAGACAGACGAACAGACAAAAATTCTAAAAACTATAGATTCGGACTCTGTATCAATAATAATGTCTATTTCAATAAGATTTTCCAAAAAATATTTAATGTACAGATTTGACTTAGTTACAATTTTATTATATGTATAGATATTGAAGATAATCTACCTATCCCATACGCTATAAGTAGTATAAATGTAGCTTATAGTAATTATCTTTAAGTCATTTTCTTTATCAACAGCACTCTGAATAAAGCTAATAAGTTAAAAAGATAATTAAGTGACATAAAAAATTAAACCGTTTATTTAAAACGTTAAGTTTTATCTTAGCTCCTAAAATATCTGAATTTCATAAAAATATACTTTAAATTAATTTAGCTCGACTTGGTTTAAAAGCCTTCTGGACATGTACCAGGTACCTAATCATAATTAAGTTTGACCTCTCGCGTGGATTGAAGGTATTTAATAGGAATTCCACATTTCGCATAATATATATAATCTATACTAAATATTATAAAGAGATAAAGTTTGTGATATTGTGAGTTTGTGACGTTGTAGGGGGTAATCTCTGGATCTACTAAACCGATTTAGATGAAATTTGGTAAAAAGATAGTTTGAGACCCTGGGAAGGACATATGATACATTTATCCCGGAAATCTATATATTACATATTTTTATCCGAATATTTATATATTTTTATCCCGGAATTATCCCTTAAGGGGATGAAAATGGGGATAAAAGTTTGTATAGGGAAGCAAGCTAGGGACGAACCCGAGTGAAGCAAGGGTGAGTCGCTAGTGTTTTGTATACTTAATTAGTTATTTCTGTTTTTTTATTGTCCTATTCTTCTGTTCATAGCCATATGTTTGCAGCTGAAATGTTTTCGTAATATAAAATATAGAACAATATTCGTTATATCACAGCCGCGAGGTAGAGTTAGCCGTCGCTTTATTTAATCAAATATTTACATCATCTGCACACAACGTGGGTCTGACGTTTTTCTCCTTTCAGAATGTCAATAATGACTTTTATACGAGCGCCTGACAGCTGCCATTGCTTACTTTTAAACCGGGATTTTATGAAAGGTGCGTTGAAAATGGAAGCTCCGCTAAAATTAAATGTGTGTCACGTTTTCGAGCTATTATGTTGTATGAAGGTTTGAAATTTTCTTTATCAAAAACCTCTTAAGATTTTATCTTTCAATTTTCTTAGTTTTCTAATATTACAATTTAATATCCAAGAGAAGAAAATGAAGGATTATGTTAAAATAATTGCAGTATAATAAGGGTATTTGGTACTTAAAATTATAGAAATGCTTAAAGACAAAAATATTTTAATATGTATCTGGTACGGTTCAGACGAAGTATGGTATTTGTATCGTCACTCAACTTTCATTCAGGAATAGTGGTGGAAATCGGGGAATTTGATATAGAGTATTTATGTTATCTCGTTTTTTAAAGAGAAAGTGGGAAGATGTTTTAATGATGATGTTCTCCTGACCGATTCCGGCCACAGCGGCCAATCTCATTGAGACTAGCCAACTGCGCAGGAGATATTATAGTGCACAAGTGTACGCGCAGACACAACGTGCACTCTCTATTTCTGTCACTCTCATACTCCGGTGGGACGACCAGTGAGAGTTAAGGCGCAGGACCGACGGCTTTACGTGCTCTCCGAGGCACGGGGGTAAAACACCGCCAATTTCCCAACTCCGGGCAGCTACTGAGACTTAATATACAGAAAGACTCAATAACTAAACTTGGCCCGACCCGGGACTCGAACCCAGGACCTCCGGGTGTGCAGCCGTACATGCTAGCCACTACACCACCGAGGCAATTAGGAAGATGTTATAATGTAGTGACCAGCGCTGACTTCGCTTATGCCTTCAATTCGTAAGTAACAAGAACCCTTCCCTTAATACAGAATATTTTTTAAACAATCTTTAGTTTAATTCTAGTATAAAAATTTGTTTTTTTTTATCTAATTATCTTTGTCTGAAATCTAGTCGGAAACAGAATTCCAACCATTCACTAAATAGACATTAAGAAGTAATATCACGTTTGAGGAACAAACGTTTGTTCAGATTGTGGTTAATGGATACAGTGCAAATACGAATTCTAAACGTTCTATACAGCGAGATAATCTTGTAAAATAGTATTTGAATTAGTAAAATGGAATGGACAAACTGGCATTACTATCACACTACTACAAATTATAAATGTAAAAACATGTATGTGTGTCTATTTGTTACTCTTTCACGCTGAAATTACTGGATAAATTTTGATAAAATTTTATGCAAAGATAGAATTTGGCCTGAAGAAAAAAAGTGTGCTTAAGTTGTTATTTAAAATTCATATGTTCAATTGCGCATAACTCAAGCAAGAGCGTAACATATTATACAAAAGCACAGGTACATCTATGCATACCATTGACCTATGTAAGGTCAAATCAAGTTAAAAATTATATTTTGACTACGCTCGTACAGGTAAATTTACATATTATGTAACAAAAATAATCATTCAAATTAATATTTATTATCTACAAGTACAGATCATATAATACTATACTAGTAGGTACTACAAGTAAGAGTGTAGTTAAATCTTTTTGCGCTTAAAAGGAGGTCCCAATCACTTATCAGCTATAGTAAAATTTTTGAGATACCGAATAAAGATTATTATTATTATTATTATCTTTTAGGTCGAATAATTAATTATAGAATGGACAAACAGTTGTTATTTTAAAATATGTTACAAAATCTTTTATATAGGTAGTTTACTTAAAAAAATTCACACGTGAAAAAAAAAACTTTTATAATTTTCGTCGACCTAAATTAGAATGACTCGTGGTCCTATTTCCAGCCTCTTACGACTCACAAGAGCTCCTGTTTCTTAAACAAAACACTGAACATTTTAGAAGAAAAGCAGATTTTTCTTGTTTAATAAAAACATTGTTGAAGTATGTGTCGCTACTTTTTTAATTATTACGTTCACCTGACCCAGTTTTTAGGAGTTTATCTTCTATCTACAAAGTCTACTAGTTTGACACCTACATTAAAAGATTGTTATTATGTTCGACTTATCATTTTTTATTTTTTTATTTTTAAAATATTTGGGAAACATACTGTACAATAACACTTAGAATTAATCAGATATAAATAATACATAAACCAGCGAAGTTTCCACTTAAAAATATATCTCAAATTAGAGCACAAGTGACAAGACAAAATTGGTATAAGGCAATTGATTAATTAAAGTTAAAACTAAAAATAATAATAATAATCATATCTTATTTTGATCACAACACAGGTTGGTCCAACAACCTGGTGATAAGTCGTGTTCCCTAAACTTCGGTCGGGGGTTCGTCTCTGGGTGCCTAGTGTAGTAGCCCATGTATTTATTACTCCAGGTCATGGTCTATCTATGTACCTACCTACTGAATTTTATCAAATTGAAGGAGTGACATGTGTATATTACATACATAAATAAACTTTTGCATTTAAAATATTACCAATTTTGTTCTAGGTATGTATATATAGAACTTGGTTTTCTGTACTACTCTAAACTAGAAGGAATTTTAAGCAGCAAGCAAATGTTTGATTGTTGTTTATGGAATGCGTAGATTTTCAATGCGGGGTAAAAATTCCAAGAGCTATCAGTACGCGGCTAGCGACCACCCAAGGTATGGAATGAAAAATGTAAGTAATAAAACGAGGTGATGCAGAAGCACGTAGCTTGTTAGGGAATAGGACGTGAGCTCGATGCACTTATGTATGGTACTGTAAGGGTAAATTGGTAGATATGTATATCAGCAATACAAATGACAATTTATGTAAGTGACAATGTATATTTATGTTATCATAAACTAATATGGACTTTTAAGAATAGTGCCTTATTATATTGTGAGAGGTTTTGAAGAAATATTAGTTCAACGATAAACTGATGATATATGCAAAAAAAAGAAGAGTCGTTTCTCACTAGGCGTAAATTATCCCAAAAATTTTATACATATACTTAGCTGGAACAAACAGACAGACGGACAGACAAACAGACAGACAGACAAAAATTTTAAAAAATGTGTTTTCTATTAGTAGGTACCATACATATTTTCATACGCATTTAATAAAAAGCTGTTATTTTGACAATAAGAAAGACACTTCAATTTTATTTGTCTGTATGAATAGATTGGTTGAAATAATAATTAGTAAGAAAAATATAATTATATCATCATAAAAAATATGCAAAATTGATTTGATTATTACAGAGTCGTATGACTTGTTGATGGAGTATTCTGAATAATAATAGACAGTCAAAAATTTTAAGACGGTGGCAGTCACATACTCGTATGAATAGGATATCGAGTTAAGAAGAAATGAAAGTGGTACGAATTCTTAGAACGGGTACATTTATGCACTTTTTATGATGACAGCAATCAACAGGTATACACACACTCGTATATATCGTAAAAATATTTATTTCAAACTGAAGTACATAATATAAAATTACGTTTTACTACAGCCAGTACACTCGTACGTACTTAGTTCATACTTGCAATTTATTTACATGTTTCAAAGCAACTTGCTAAATTAAGTATGCATTTTAATGTTCTCCTGAATAGTATGATTAAAGTTGTATTTACCGTTTTTATTCAATGTTTCCTAGCTTTAATTGCTTTTGAAAAACTTACAGTTGCGCGCTTTTCTTTTTTTTAATGTTACATAAATAACACTAATAAGTATTCATGCTAATGTAAAATTATTTATGTTTTGTAAGCTGACGTCTTCTCATGGCACTGGCATTGTAATATTTTCTTTAAAATGCTGCGTAATATACAGCTTTAGGTGTATTATACAAATGCGAAATATCACTCATAAATACCGAGCACGAAATATATTCTCTTCTGAACTCACTCTTCACTGATTAATCACGAAATCCCAAAAAATATAAAAGCTACAAACTCGAAGGACAGGTAAATGTCTTATAGGGAGTAAGAATACAATACGCTTGTATGGAACTAACTTGAGCGAGTGCATTAGGCCCCCGGGGTGGGTCTGAGTCGGGGTTGTGGGTACCTAAGTGAAGGAACTGTCTAGACTCTAGAGAGTATAAGCAACTAGGGATTGGCCAAATAGGGGTCATGTCTGATAGTAGGGCTTGAGTTTATGCTGTCAAGGCCGCGTTTTAATCCCAATAACTTTTACTTAATCCGCGTTGACATGATCAAAGTCTAATTTGACAAAGTAGTTTTGATGACTACCTTGACGCAACTTTGATTTTGTAATGGAACAATCAAAGTGTCAAAAATTGACGTCGGCGTTCAATCAAAGAGAACTTCAAAGCTACTTTGTCAAAGCAAAGTTTGAGCGTGTCAACGCGGCTTTAGTGATGTACGTATCACTGAACTCATGCGACAGATCTTATAAAATATTAGGGAAATTTTGAATAATACAATTAATGTACTACTTACAATAATTAATTGATAAATAAAAGTCCAATTTCATATTTATTAAATTATTAACTCGTTAATTTCGTATCACTCTTAATATTTTGCCCTTTATTCGGCCCGTCATATTCAGTAACAACGACACGATCATAATAATTAAAGTTGTTAAATTACAATGTGAATAATAAACATCCGTTAACATAAAAATGAGTGCTTAAACCGTTCATTATTGGTATCATATTTAATTTTATTTATTTTCGTGATACTTAAAAACGATAGCCCAAAAACGTTAATTAAAGCTGTAACTCTCAAAATATCAGGTCAAATTGAGAATTTTATCATGATTATTTGATATACGAGTGAGGTTAAGGTGTTATAAATCTTATTTCGTATTTGTTTTCCACTTAATTTTATTCCATATGAGTTTGTTTTATAACAATAGGTATATGCGATGAAATGAGATTTATAAGTAATATTTTATTTGTATAAGAATCTAATAATCTAATATTAACAAATAGAATAATTAATTTAATGAGCAATTTTAAACAAAATTTAAAACGAGGAACTATTTATATTT
The DNA here is from genome assembly GCA_951806755.1 of Brenthis hecate. Taxonomy (NCBI): domain Eukaryota; kingdom Metazoa; phylum Arthropoda; class Insecta; order Lepidoptera; family Nymphalidae; genus Brenthis; species Brenthis hecate. Next base: position 619,598 of record OX638255.1, read on the forward strand.
GCGCTCATAAAATATAATTAGTATTTTAGTTTTAATACGATTTATTCTAAGGTTATTGTTCGCATGGTTGGTCTTGGTACTTCTATGATAACAGAGTGGACCGTGAGGGCAACCCCATGGTTCTTGTGGCTTACCTCGGCAGACCAGTAGTGGTTGAGTGCTTTAGTGATCTTGCGGTGTCCCATTAAAACGGGGAAGGTTCTATTGGGTTTTAGTGGGCAATACTGGCTCTTCTAGTCGATAAAACCCCACATAACCTATGTATATATATGCAGATGGTATGCGTTAATGAATTTTCCAACGTTAAATAGAGATTATTAACATGAAAAAAATCTGTTTGGATCTGTAAATATACGAAACAAGATGAGGATCAGTTAGAGAAGAGGATAGAGAACTAGTTAAATTGATCGTAATGAGATTTTCAGTAGCGAGTTTCCGTATGGGTGTTAGAGTAAGAATAACATGCTAATAGATCCATGAAAGAAAACTATTTCTATAGTATAATAAAATAGGGCCGAGTTCCGGGTGAGCCTTGGTTAAGAATATTGACCAAACACGTGTTTTCTCGCGGTTTGTTTAATATTGACTATGATACTGTGGGAGGCCGCCTAATACGCATATTTTCATGTTAAAAAGATTTCCCAGAGAAAGAGTGAAAGAAAAAGAATTTGTGTTTTAAATCAAAACCAAATAAGGTAACAACACATCTTTACTACATATTATAAACTAGCTACTCACCCTCGCTCCGCTCGGGTTCGTCTCCACTTACGTTTTAATGTTCAGTATAGATTTCTCAGAAATGAGATATTTTCCCGAAATAAAAAGTCCTTTATGTAAAATCCTGTGTGTAAAATCCTATATGTTGACCCAGATAACCGGCTATCATCATACCAAATTTCATCAAAATCCCTCCAGTGGTTTTTCCGTGATGCGGTAACAGATAGACAGAGAGACAAAAATTCTAAAAACTACACATTCGGCCTCTGTATCGATAAGAATGTCTATTTCAATAAGATTTTCCAAAAAATATTTCATGTAGAAATTCGGCTCAGTTAGAATTTTATTATATGTATAGATTAAAGTGCTCCGCCGTGCCTGTTTGTCTATCTGTTTGAACGCGATAAACTCAAAAACTACCGAACGGATTTCCATGCAGTTTTTCACCAATAGACAGAGTGATTCATGAGGAAGGTTTAGATGATAATTCATTAAGGTCTTGTGATTTATATGTGATAATGATTGTTGAAGATTTCGGAAAAAAATCATGCCGGCGAGGAGCTTTATTAGCGTGCACCGCGAAAATTATAAAGTTATATGAAAACAATGTATTACAGAATTATTCCTCTTAAAAAGATCTTTCTATTAAACTATAGCAACGCTATGTACACGTAACTAGTAACGTACCCGAGCGAAGCCAGGGTAAGTCAGTAGTTTTAATATAATTTCTAAGTTGGACTTAAGTAAATTAGTGTGCAGGGTGAATATTTCAAACGGCCTGGAATACGAAGTTCCATTGAACTGGTTCGATTTTTATAAAAACTAAAGGCGTACATTATTAGATATTATACAAAATAATTTTCCTAGCTGGAACAAAAACCCATTATTGTCTAGTTATAAAGCTTCATCATAGTTCTGTCATATGCTCTTTAGAACTTGATATAAAGAAATAGCAACGTAGATTCTTAAATATTCTATTATACTTTAAAATTTAGTAACTATGTTATATGTATATAGATTCAGTATAAAATTGCACCGTCTGTAAGTGTGCACTCGCTGCTTTCAATATAGAATGATGAATTCATTTAATAAAAGACCGTGAGCCGGCACGTACGCCACGTCGCCCAACACATTTGCTTCTAGGGCGTTTATTGTAGTATCGATGCATTCTTATGGTGTAAAAATTGAAGAGATATAGAAATTATGGCGGCTATTCATATAATTTAGACTAAAATGATAAGTTATGTAGCAATATTTATTGTTTTTTTTTACTATAACGAACTCTATATAATTAGTTTTTTAGTGTATTTAGTTCTTTTAGTATTTGAGTAAGCTCAAGATCTACCAGACCGTTTAAAAATTATATTTCAAGTCCGTGTAATGCATATGTCTGTCTGAACAGCTGGATGAATATCAATGGGACTTTTTTCCTAACAAAGATAGAATAGAGACTAAGATTCATTTCAATTTACGAGTTGATTCAAACCTGAGCGTTCTCTGCGTATTCATGTTCATCATATAGTGAAGGGTAATGTCAGTAGTTACTTCTATGAAGCCGCGAGAAGTTATTTGTAAAGTTTAAAGCATATACTTATTATACACTAGCATTTCCCGCGGCTCTGCCCGCATTCAGATAACGATAAACCAAATTCTTAGGTTTTACATACTAGTATACTCTTACATTGCAGTTTTTGTATTTTTTCTCTGAAATGAGGTATTTTCCCGCGGTAAAAAGTATCCTATATGTTGACCCGGATAACCAGCTATCATCATACCAAATTTCATCAAAATCCCTACAGTGGTTTTTCTGTGATGCGGTAACAGACAGACAAATAGACAGACAAAAATTCTAAAAACTGTAGATTCGGCCTCTGTGTCGATAATAATGTTTATTTCAATAAGATTTTCCAAAAAATATTTAATGTACAGATTCGGCTTAGTTACAATTTTATTATATGTATAGACATGCATGCACGTATGTAGCTATATCATTTATGGAATTACAGAGGTAATACATATGAATATACCTGCCTATTACAGGTGTTTTTAAGTTAATAGGCGTATAATAATTTGTTAATTAGTTCGTTCACCTTTAATGAGCTGAAATCTCAAAGCGCCTTGTAACGCCAATGTATTCAACATTAATTTTCTTAAATATCAGCAGTATTATTAATTTTTATCAAATCAAATCAAAATATTCTGTATTCAATCGATAGTCGGAAATTATTTATAAAATTTAAATTAAATGTCAGTATGTATGTTCGCGATGAATCTAGCACCAGTTTGTAAGGCACTTCTGCAGAGAAGAGACGGGTAATAAATATATACATGCATCTTATAAATAATTCTTATCAAAAGTCGCATTGAACTTTTACTAAGCTTATTGATTGGAACTCGTATGTTCAATGATGTTTAAAGTTCCGTATGAAGTAACTTTAGATCGAACAATCAAAGCTTATTCACTTGGCGTGGCATGAAAATGTTGACGCGGGTTATTTGGGATACTTTGCACTTTGCAGCTTTATTGAGTATGTTATAATGTATAATTTTAATCTGTTTAAAAAAACTGGTAAGTTTTCGATTGGTTTGTAAAAATTTTTTAATATAAATTCGCGCAGAGATTTTTTGTGTAGTAATATTCTAAGCAAGTTAATAATAATAAATTAAATAAAAATTGGTTATTTAATAAAAACAGTAGATTATAATATAAAAATTATTAGCTTTAAAATTCACAGTATTTGAATGATTGTTATCAGTCATATCATTTGAATGATTCTTTAAGAAATGATTTCATATTTTTGCAATACAATATTTTTGTCTCGTCTATCCTGCTTTCTTTAATGGATTTTAAATCCCGGTTGGAAGCAGATTACTATATAGTATTACCGTGTTTAAGAAGATATTTTAACTATGTAAGATTGTGAAATCAATTAAAATAAAACCCTTTAAATAAAACTACTATAATAACTGATTTATTTTGTTTTTTAGTTTCTGAGCAAGTTTACAGCAATCATAGTAACGAACCATGTCTCTCCCAAAATGTCAAATATTCGCATAAATCTAAGAAAATAAATCCTATTCCTTTTAGTCAGAAATATTTAATAAGAGTAAATGAAATGTAAAAGTAGCGACTAAATTGGTACAATAAAAGGCAACTATACTTCACTGAACACTACCTATTAGCCTGCGGTTGAAGGCGAAGCGGATTCTGTTAATTCGCCCGAAGAATGACCGTTAGCTTTTCCAATATAAAGAACGACCACGTTTAAATGTGCAAAAGCAAGGAAAGTTCAAGGAAAATTCTTACTATTTAAAATATTAACTTTGTGAATGTGCAACAACAAGCGGTTCAATCGCGTGGGTTTCAATTCGATTAAATAACTTTTGTATTAACAGTTTTGCCTTTAAATAGAGATAGATTAATTAATTTAAAAATATTGCAAGAGTTATCTATACCTACTATAGTATAAAGATGACATCAGTGGTGTTACTAGTCTTTTTTGGGACCTAATACAAAAAAAAATGGCAGTGAAAAATGCATTCATATAGGTAAAGGGAGAGGGGGCCCCCTTTCCCTTTGCCTATTATGAAATAAAATGCGGAACTTTCGGACATTTTCTTGCGGTTTTATTATGCTTCTATTAGGGCCGTCATAGAAAAAATGTTTTGAAATAAAAGGATCGTTTGTGGTCAGTTGAGACCCCCTTGAAGCAGGGACCGCAACGTGAGTTCACCTTGTCGGGCTTAGTAGCGCCCGGCAATCCAGCCGGGCGCGAAGCCAAGTTACGCACAGGGAGGTGGCCCACTTCGGTAGGCGGTAGGAGGTGGCCCTCTTCGGTGGGCGGTGTACCATGCGGGTTGCTCCTGGTACTTCTCTGATAGCAGAGTGGACCTTGGAGCAACCCCGTGGTTGTTGTGGACTGCTTCGGCAGACCTGCCGTCGGAGCGTCGTAGTTGAATGCGTAAGCGATCCTGCGACGCCCCATTAAGACGGGGGAAGGTTTTGTTGGGTTTTAGTGGGTAGTACTGGCTTTGCCGGTGAGTCCCACACCTCGTGCGTAAATGCATTTCCCAACGTTAAAAAAAAGGGACCCTATGTGACCGTATTGGTTGCATTGTCATAGCTACGCTACTGGATGATCTTATGTTAAAAGAACGTTGAATCACCTCACATCATAGCTTCGATACATAATATTTATACCAATATTAAATTACCACATGCTCGTAAAATTTATAAGAGCAACCCATATTTATACTCGTAATGGACGGGCGATTCCCTGACCTAATGTGACCGGGTAGCGTCGGCCCGAGGCGTCTATTGCCTCGTTAATATTAAGGGATATCTATAGTAGGCAGTGGAGCTTAGATTTGTTAAAGTTATGTTTTGATATAGCTTTTACTGTTTTTTCTTATGGGCATAATATGCATTAGTTTTTAACTAAAAAGGCACACTAATTCACTACAAAAGTAGCGACGGATTACTTACGACATTAGACGAGATTTTTCTTAAAATTTATAGGAGTGTTCCCATATATATTGAGTAAAACTTATTAATTAATAAAGTTGGCGAGGATATCGCGTAATATATAGATAAAAATATAAGTCCTTATATATACTTTCATTAGGGTTCCGTAGTCAACAAGTAACCCTTATACTCGTAGTTTCGCCATGTCCGTCCGTCTGTCCGCAGCTTAACTTAGATACTCTTAGTACTAGAAAGCTGTAATTTAGCATGTATATACATATTAGTCACACCGATATAGTGATAAAATAAAATCATGAAAAAAATTTTTTGGGGTACCTGCTAGTGCTCATTTTTGTTAGAGTCAAGTATCCTCAAGTCAGCTAAATGATTGTTTTTGGATATGTGAAAAAATTCACGGTAGTAGTATATACGAGAATAACGAAGTTAAAAGGAAAACTATCACAGCTAAGTAGACTTTACAAATTTACGAGTAATAGTCGACCAACTAATAAAATGTAGTATGTTACTAAGAGCCGAAACCGATAACGTTAAATGAAACAACAAAAAGCCCTTTTCTTAGTCTGCATTATTGTGTTGGGTATTTACGTAATCCTACACTTGGTATAGATATATTTGATATTGCATCAGTCAAAAATCTGACTCAGCTCTACAGTACAAGAACGAATCTACGCGACAAATCGTCGTAGATGGTTGGCGTAGTGGTTACAATAAATCCCCCCCAACGTGCGTTCACCTTGTCGTGGTGGGGGGCTCAGTAGTGCCCGGCAACCCAACCGGGCGCGAAGCCAAGAAACGCACAGGGAGGTGGCCCACTTCGGTGGGCGGTGGGAGGTGGCCCTCTTCGGAGGGCGGTGTACCATGCGGGTTGCTCTTGGTACTTCTCTGATAGCAGAGTGGACTGTGGAGCAACCCCGTGGTTATTGTGGTCTGCTTAGGCAGACCTGCCGTCGGGGCGTCGTAGTTGAATGCGTAAGCGATCCTGCGACGCCCCATTAAGACGGGGGAAGGTTTTGTTGGGTTTTAGTGGGTAGTACTGGCTTTGCCGGTGAGTCCCACACCTCGTGCGTAAATGCATTTCCCAACGTTAAAAAAAAAAGAAAAGTGGTTACAATAAATACCTCGACACCGGACACAGCATAATTTGTATAGGCCATAAATCTGTTTCTCGCGGTAGCAGTAAAGTTTTATTTATACTGTTAATTTATACTGTTGATTTTTCACGAATCTTTCATGCAAACGTTTCATCAAGTCCAAGAGTTCTTTATATTAATCCTTTTTTTATCTTAAGAATGCCAAGTTCTTTTATATTTATTAAATAAAAATAACATTTTCTTAAAAATATCGATTATTTAACTTTGAATTGTATATTACATAACCTATACTAATATTAAAAATGTGAAATGTTTGTGAGTATGTTTGTTACTTTTTCACGCCAGAATAGCTGAATGGATCTGGATGAAATTTGGCACAAAGATAGATTATAGTCTGGAATAACACATAATCTACATTTTATCCCGGAAAATGTGCGGTTCCCGTGGGGTAGATTTGTTATTGTTTTCCTAGAGGCGAACCAGAGCGAAGCGAGGGTGAGCCGCTAGTGTAATAATAATATTAATTCAAGGAATGAAAAGGGACCTCTGTTGAGCACGGATCTCCCTTCAATGCTAGGGAGATCAGAAATATAGTCCACCACGTAGGCTCAGTGCGGGTTGGTGGACTTTAACATATCTTTCGAAAACTAGTTAGGTTCTTTCAGGAATGCAGGTTTCCTCCTTATATTTTTCTTTACTGCGAGGCAAGTGGAAGTCAAGTTGAAAATGATTCTCACATAAAAATATCAAAGGTGAGACCCAGAGTTTAAACTTGCTTCACTAAGTTTTCCAAGTGAGCGCGTTACCACTGGGCTAAAACAGCCTTAATTGCATTGCATAGTTGGAACAAGTCTTTTTAGAATTCCCGGATTCTTACATCAATATAATATAAATATCACTTTAAGCTTTAAATTATTTTTTTCTTCATTTTCTTTCTCATTTCGTAAAACTAAATTAAAGTCTCAAATTATGTAAAGCTTAATAAGGAACCAAAATGTAGGTAGATTGCTAGTCCTTAAAGATGCTCAATTTTATTTCTTAATTTTGTGATTTTATTCAAAGAGCTAAATAAGCAAAAGGATGGCTAAAATTAATAGAACCAGTTTAATTTACTGCTATTTTACATAGCGGAAGTCATTTGAAATTGCAATTTAGAAATGTAGGTTAGGTTAATAAGCGGATCCTTAGTGAGTAATGTGGGCTTATAGGATGAAATAACTTGCCGTCATTTCACGGTAGGGCGAAAATATTAATACATTTATATATATAGTATAAATAGAAAAGAAAATAAAAATTATTAGTAAATTTTGAATGGACGTTTATAATTTATGAATTTAATGTTTAAATTTTTAAATTTTCGCGTTCCATAAGGTCTAAAATTTTGAGGTAGCAGACATAGTATATACTACCAACAATTGTTTTTGCAATGATATTTCGCATTAGTAATGTCATCTGATATTTTAAATATATATACATATACTAGACACTCAACTTGGCTCTGCTCGGGTTCGTCTCTACTTACGTTTTCACGTTTAGTATAGATTTCTCAGAGATGAGATAATTTCCCGCAGTAAAAAGTATTCCATATGTTGACCCGGATAACCAGCTATCACCAAATTTCATCAAAATCCCTCCAATGGTTTACCGTGATGCGTGCACAGATAGACAGACAGACAAAAATTCTAAAAACTATAAATTCGGTCTCTGTATCTATTAGAGGTGGAAATAATTCTCGGAAATGGTCTTAAGTCTAACGCAATTAAAGTGGTGCTAGCTAAGTAGTTAATGATGCGAAACCATTTATTATGTATAGTACCTGGGTTACCGAGCTTCGCTCGGAGTTTTTGGTCTTAAGTACAATTTTCTTGAAAAAAAAAAACAAAAAAAAAATTAAAGTAAAACTTTGTATGCGACCGAGATTCGAACCTACTATCACCATACCAAATTTCATCAAAATCCCTCCAGTGGTTTTATTGTGATGCGGTAACAGACAGACAGACAGACAGACAGACAGACAAAAATTCTAAAAACTCTAGATTCGGCCTCTGCATCGATAATAATGTTTATTTCAATAAGATTTTCCTAAAAATAATTAATGTTCAGATTCGACTTAGTTACAATTTTATTATATGTATAGATTTGTTATAATAAAATATAAAGCCTGCAATCATTATCTGCGCTGTTCTAATAATAACTTATTTCTAATAATAAGTTTTAGTTGTTAGAATTAAATTGATAACGTAAATAGTATTGAACAATTGTTATTTTTTCTAAGACGAAATTAAAAAAATATATAATACTGATATTTTTAACTGCTTCAACTATGCCAATAACAGTCAATGCAATTTATCACGAAAATATTTTATAAAATTTAATTGAAATTCTTCTTGTTACGTGCCGTCCGATAGCAGTGGGAAATATGTCAAGTGTTCGCACTCGACTTTTGTATTGATAATTAAGCTCGTTTAACTAAATATACCTGTTAATAAGTATTTATTTGGAGATTCCCTTATTGAGAGCTTACAGCAGATATAAATAATTGGTGCTAGATTTTATTGACATTTTTTCTATATAGTAGGTATGTATTCAGCCCTTTTTAACGTCCCTTTGCTGAGCGTGGGCCTCCCTTTAATACGAGGGGGATCAGGCCATAGTCCACCACGCTGGCCAAGTGCGGATTGGCGGAGTTCACATGTCTTTTGGAAAACTTGCTAGGTTCTCTCAGATATGCAAGTTTCCTCACGATGTTTTCCTTCACCGTAAAGCAAGTGGTAATCATGTTAGAAATGATTCGCACATGAAAATATCAGAGGTGCGAGACCCGGGATTTGAACTCGCTTCACTCGGTGTCCCAATCGAGCGCGTTACCACTGGGCTACCACTGCCTTGTAAAGTAGGTATAAGTACATACAAATACCCGTTTCTTCTTTGAACATATATACTCGTATGTATACGTAGGTACATGCTTTATTAAGCATGAACGGCAATGAAGCTATTTAGACGATACCATTTCTAATTCGTTTCCATTTGTTTATTATATTGTATATGACAACACGTTTGGCTCAGTTTGTAGTGACCCTATTTGCTGTGCCAGCGGTCGCGTGTTCGAGTCCGGCTGGGGGCATTAATTTGTGTGATGAGCACGAATGTTTGTACTCCTTACCATGGAACTAGACGGTCCTGTGTATGTCCCAACATATTTATTATTCAACTATAATATTCGACAAAGCAAAACTACATTTATTAAAATAAAATAAGTAGTGTTTTTCGCAATCTTATATTTTATTTTTAATGTGATATATGAAGAAAAAAAAATATCAACTTTAAGAGTTATTAAGAAAATATCATTTAACTTTAATATCGTTTTATTATAATACTTTCTTAGATTTACGCGAATGTTTGACATTTTTAAATAAAACTATCTTTTCGGATTATTTCGCGGATTTATTTTGATTTTTGGTTCCCGACGTTTCGAATGCTTTACAGCATCCATGGTCACGGGAGAGACTGAGATGTTACATGTCTTTATTTAAAAATCGTTTTATTACTCACAGTGTTGCAAAATTTAAGTGGCTTAGGTCTAAGGCTTTAGTCTGCGCGTCGATCAAGTACTCAGAGCAATGAACTTCATACAGACAGATAGAAAATGCGTGTGTGTGTTTTGTTGTTTGTCGGTGCATGAATGTAATAAAACAAGCTAGCTATATTAATTCATATGAATATTTTCTTTTTTTGGTAAAGATACTTGAGTTTTTGAAAGAATTAATTACCTTGAGTTAAATGTTTTGAGTTCAAATTTTCTACGTGCAACTGTTTTGGTAATCTGTTACTTGCAATGGAATTGAGGTTGTAAATAACATTAGTTTTAATTTCATTTATTTTAACTTGCTCTCAAAGCACAGTGTAATCCTGCAGGATACCGCATTGCGATCATTTTCTTCAAACATTTTCCTTGTTGCTGAGAGTTAACTTAATAATAACATTAACTTAGGTAGCATGTTTTACTTTATCTTGTTTAAATTAAGTCATTGTAAAGTAGAAGTATCGAATAACTTTATTGTTATAGTTTTAACATGATTTAATAAGTAGCCACCCATGCTGCTTTCGGTCCCTAACTGTATCCGATGCTTCCTTCCATAACATTATATCACCATCGACATCTTATAAAATATTTATTAAAATGTTATCATTTGCTTTGGTTATTGGCATTGAAATATATTAATATTTTATGGTAACCGTTTAACAAAATGAAATTAAATAGTTTATATGTCCTTCTTCAAGTCATAAGCTCTGTCCGTTAATTTTAAATCTATTAGCTGAGAGTTCGCGCATTAAGATGTGATAAATAAACAAATGTATCTAAAAAACTTATTTTTGAATTTGATACATTTTATATATAAATGAACATTCAACAAATTTGTGAAAATTGTTGCAATAAATTTAAGGAAATACGCTTTACCGAACTCTATTGGGTTGCGGTTAGAGACAGATTCGGTTAATTCTGCAAATGGCGATCCTTTGGTCATTAGCCATTTCATTGCGAAATGATCACAAATAATTTAGAATAGTAATTGTTGTACTATACTATGTCTCTTTGTAATAAATAAGTTTTTAATTCATCTATACGATTACTATGGAACTTTGAGTATAGACGTGTTATAGGGGTTTACGGATTTGTGATTATTATTAGACTGAATACAACCAGTAAGTAATCTAAGTGAATGGATATTTGTGTGTCATTTTGTACTAAGACGAAGCTAGCTATTATTATAATTTTAAAGAATGAGTGAGAGTGCCGTGTGTAAGTGCATAAAGTTTGAGTCAGAAATACCACATTTATCTCAATACTGCATCTTATTCTCTCGATCATTATCATACAAAAACATAAAATGAGGGCTTAAATAAGGCTACAATCGTAGAAGTATCAAATTATGATTTTACTAGCGACTCACCCTCGCTTTGCTTGTGTTCGTCCCTACTCCATAGATAGGTACGTTTTAACGGTTAGTTTGGAATAGATAGTCGATCCCTTGCCATGTGAAAAGCAAAAAAGAAACCTGTCCCACGGGAACCGTACATTTTTCGGGATAAAAAGTAACCTATGTGCTATTCCAGGCTATAATCTATCTTTGTGCCTCATCTATCCGTTTAGCCGTTCTGGCGTGATTGAGTAACAAACATCCACCCATCCAACTTACACATTTACAATACATAGTAGTAAGATGCCATAAACATTAAATTAGTCATTTCGCCAAAGCCCCTTGGTTATAACTAAAATTGAATTCCACCGACACAACAATACTATATTGCGCCTACATCGATTTGTATTGAATTACCGCTTACCGATAAAAGTTAATAAGAGTAACCGATATTTGTACATATAATGGATGGGCAATTCCGTGCCCTAATGCGATCGGATTGCGTTGGCCCGAGGCGTCTATTGCCTCGTTAATATCCGGTCGTATGTACACACGGGTGTTTGGCAGAACGGGTGCACTGTTCTCTCTATGATTCGGACACAGCTCAGTATATTGCTACTGTAGTTGGTGTTTCAGTTTCATTGTTATTAGACTTGTCGTTTTAATTGTTTTTGTTTCAATAGTATTCTCACAAATAGGGTAATTCAAAAATATCCTTTAACCATTGGTGCTAATTTTTTGAGCTCCATGCTGCACTTTCCGACTACGTCGACTCGGGAATGTGTAGCCTAATACAGAAAACCGAGATAGTCAATTCTTTGAATGGTTCGAGACTATTGTTATCAGCTAATAATCTTGATCCAGTGGTTATCAAGTAACTAAATTACAATAAACTGGTTGCCAAAGGATTGTCGTTTTAATTGTAAAGCCATTAAATACAACAATTTTCTAAATAACTATAGACCGTATCTTTATATTATACTAGTTTTTGTTCGCGGCTTTGTTCGCGTGATTAGTGGATCAAGGTTAGCCTAGATGTCCGCTTCAGCGGTTTAAGCGTGAAAAGATAACAGACAGAGTTACTTTCACATTTATAATATTAGTACTAGCGACTCACCGTTGCTTCGCTCGGGTTCGTCCTAGCTTGCTTCCCAATTTTTTTTTTATGTCAGGACATTAACACACAACACCATCTAGTTCCATGGTAAGCTACGAGGCTTGTGCTATGGATACCAGATAGTTGATACATTATACATATATAACTTTTAAATACATACATATTATAAATATAAACACCCGTGACTGGAGTACAAATATTCGTGCTCATCACACAAATGAATGCCCCCAACGGGACTCGAACCCGCGACCGCTGGCGCAGCAAGTAAGGTCACTACAAACTGAGCCAAACGCGTTGTCAAACCTTCATCCCCATTTTCACTCCCTTAAGGTATGATTTCCAGAATAAAAAGTATCCTATGTCCTTCCCAGGGTCTCAAAAAAACTTCTTACTAAATTTCATCTACGAGTAAATCGGTTCTGTAGATTACCCCCTACAACGTCACAAACTCACAAACGCACAAACTTTACCTCTTTATAATATAAGTATAGGTGAATGAATTGACTCAAGGAGAATATTTTTTTTCTTGAATTGAAAAAGTAAATGGCAATATTTGAGCAGTATTTTTGAACGAGTAAATATTTAATGCCTAGACAACATACTGCAGTCTACTTAGACAATGTACTTTCACATGCACAAGAACAAGGTCAGGCAAAGAGATACTAGAATATTTAAATCCTACCTTAACTTTTACATTTATGTGTTATACTAGCGACTCACCCTTGCTCCGCTCGGGTTCATCCCTACTTCCCTTTTTACCTTCTCAGAGATGAGATATTTTCCCGCAATAAAAAGTATCCCATATGTTGACCAGGATAACCAGCTACTATCATACTTCATCAAACTCTCTCCTGTGGTTTTTCCGTGATGCGGACACAGACAGACAGACAAAAATCCTAAAATCTATAGATTCGGACCATATATCGATAATAATGTCTATTTCAATAAGATTTTCCAAAAAATATTTAATGTACAGATTCGGCTTAGTTAGAATTTTATTATATGTACCTATATACCCTTTTATATATGCACGTATGTGTTTAGAGTAAGTGAGAAAAAAGTATTTAAGTGTGAACCGGAGATATATTTTAATAAAACTATGTTTTTGGATTATTTCGCGGATTTATTTTGGTTTTTATTCTCGAAAAGCTTCAAATGCTTTACAATAATCATTGTGCCTCAAAATTATATATAATAGTTATTACAGACGACGCCTACTCATAAAATTAACATTAATTTGAACCTGCTCCAATTTAATATAATATTTTATTCAAACGGCTCTCCTAGGAGCCACTAAAAAAAAGAATTGACGTGAATAATATTCATAATAAATAATTGCATAGAGTTCAATTTTAGCTTTTTAGCAGTATTTAAATTAAATTATAGATCAATAATATTTTTTTAAATAGTATAGTATAATATTATAGTATAATGACAATAATCAGATATTTTAAAACATGATAAAATTGATATCTTTCAGTAAAGATAAGATTAATGTTGATTAAAAATGTTGTAAACTTGTTTTAATAATGCATGTAAAGCTGATCGCGATCTATGTATTAGTTGCGAGATTCGACAAATAGAAAGTTAGAATTAATTTGCGGATATAATTATATTAATAATTATAATCGCAATCAAGTATGAACGAATACATCAAATATGATGAGAATTGATCCAAGCTGTCAACATATGAACACTACTTCAGAGTTCAATTGAAAATACCAAGTTACTAAACAGTAATTATTATACAACATCAAGGGTGTAGTTTGATATTAATTAGAACGTATTAACCGTTCAAGAACAGAGTATATTATGTAGATTATATATATTATGTTTCTTATGTGCTATTAAACTAAATTAGTTTAATTACTGGGGTTCATATTAAGAGGTCGCAGGATCCATTCTAATGCTTACGCCCAGGTAAAATAAATGTAAAAAAAAAGAAAAACACTACCAATATGTACGAGTGCAGTAAATTCAAGAGTACAAAATAAATCTTTCAGATAGTTTCAGACAAAAGACGTTGTTTCGTGTACCGTGATTCATAACAAAGATTAATGTATTAGATGCATACTTTCGACTGCGCTGCTAGAAATGTTCTCAGAGCAGATTTCCATCCATCCGCTTATTATTTGTACCTAGATAAGCGAAAATTTAAAAACAAATCATTTTACAGATTTTTTGTCACAGTATATACTCGTATGTCACTGTGTTTATAATTCTGAATTTGGTTTTTTAACCGACTTAAAGAAAAGGTGGCGACTCAATTCAGGTATGTGATGTTTGTATGTATGTTACGCGATATCTTTGCCAATTATTGTGAATTGATTTTTATGACTTAAATAAACAGAATACACCCAAATGCTGGTCATATTAAAAATGCCAATGAACTATAGAGTAATTAAATTTTAAAATTATGTTGAAGTCGGCATACCATTTTAATTAAAAATATAAAAATTAATGCCTAGGTATATTTAGAGTAAAAAATAAATAAATAAATTAGTGACTTTAACTAGTCTTTTGCAAGACATATCCCAAGAGAAATTTCATCCAATTGTACACAGTACAATGTTACAAGGACAAAAATCATCTTTCGATAAAAAATATTATCGCTATTGAAATATGTAAATCATGTTGAGCTGTTGTTTTATTTTAATGCAAAATTAATTAATTATTTGTAGTATTTATTTAATTATTTATATAAAAAAACTGAGTGACACAACATTCTGCTTATTCATCCTACTATTAAATACCAAGACACCATAGATAAATGTATAATATATGTAGATATTTTATGTTAAATATATACCCATATTAAAAAAAAATAGTTTGAACTATAATCTTTTCTTTCTTACATTAACAACAATAGCAATTTCTTACATTAACAACAATAACAATATTCTTTCTTACATTAACAATTTATACATAGCTATTATATATAACTAGCATTACCTGCGGCTCGGTCCGCATTCAGGTGACCAAAAACCAAATTCTTAGTTTTTACATATTAGTATACTCATACAATGCAGTTTTTGTATTTTTTCTTAGAAATGAGATATTTTTCTGCGATAAAAAGTATCGTATATGTCGACCCGGATAATCAGCTACCACCATACCGAATTTCATCAAAATCCCTTCAGTGGTTTTCCCGTGATGCGGTAACAGACAGATAGACAGACAAAAAATCTAAAAACTATACATTCGGCCTCTGTATCGATAATAATGTCTATTTCAATAAGATTTTCCAAAAAAATATTTAATGTACAGATTCGACTTGGTTACAATTTTATTATATGTGTAGATTAAACTACACTAATGTTTTAAATTAATTCAACCATGCGTGAATCACTAATGCCATGTTTATATTATTATAGTAAGTAATAAATGGAAATGCTATGTTTGCGGTGTAACAGACCACAGTCCGCAACTGAGTAAATTTGCACAAAGTACCTACTAAGCAAAATGATGAAATTAATTTAAATTTTACTACGATATTCTATTAAAAAACAAATTAAGGTGGACTATTTTCTAATAAATAAAAATATTGTTAAAGAAAAACAATACGTTTGAGTAAAGTCCCATATTTTGTCTCCGACTATTTTATTTATGTTTTTTGAAAGTAAGAAATAGAGAAATGTAATGAGTAGTCAATTTCAAATTTTTACTAATATCGTGAATGTGAGTTTTTTTATTATATATCACTTCTTAATTTAAAAAGTTTTAACAATCGACATGATTTATTTAGAGATATCTCGTCTTCTTACAATCATTACAAATTTCGTATTTATAGATATACTAGCGACTCACTCTCGCTCTGCTCGGGTTCGTCCCTACATTTTAAGGTTAGTATAGATTTCTCAGAGATGAGATATTTTCCCGCAGTAAAAAGTATTCTAAATGTTGATCAGGATAACCAGCTATCATCATACCAAATTTCATCAAAATCTGTCCAATGGTTTTTTCGTGATGCGTTCCCAGAAAGTAAGACAGACAGACAGACAAAATTCTTAAAACTATAGATTCGGCCTCTGTATCGATAATAATGACTATGTCAATAAGATTTTCCAAAAAATACTTAATGTACAGATTCGACTCAATTACAATTTTATTATATGTACAGATAAATTAAAATGTTCTTACATTAGACCTTAAGTTGTAAAATCAAAACATTTTTGCACTAAAAGATTAAATACCAATACTTTGATTTATAGAACCATTTATCCACTTCAGTATAATATATTCTTTCGAAAAGCATTTTACTACAGTGTAGCCCATTGGGCTATTATGTAATCTCGATCGTAAAACTTTAATCAATCTTTGTAAGGAATCATAAAAAGCGGAATTAATTCTTAAGAGCTACGATAAAATACCGCGAGTAATACTTTTATATCCACTTTTTTCAGTTATAATTTTTTATTAAAAATAATAGTATAAGATCTCAAGAGATATATTCAAAACTAGTGATTTACTTATGTCCCAAGATGCCTCTTGTATTTATTACTAGCGACTCTTCATTTCGCTCGGGTGTGTCCCTAGGTACCTAGAGAACTTATGTATTCAGCCCTTTTTAACGTCCTACTGCTGGGCACGGGCCTCCCTTCAATACGAGGGGGATCAGGCCATAGTCCACCACGCTGGCCAAGTGCGGGTTGGCGGACTTCACATGTGTTTCGAAAACTTGCTAGGTTCTCTCAGACATGCAGGTTTCCTCACGATGTTTTCCTTCACCGTAAGGCAACCGGTAATTATGTTAGAAATGATGCACATGAAAATATCAGAGGTGTGAGACCCGGGATTTGAACCCGCTTCACTCGGTTTTCCAAGCGAACGCATTACCACTGGGCTGCCACTGCTTTACTGCCAGGACTTATACCACGTAGTATTATATACGTTACTCCAGATCTTAGTCTATCTGAGTTATAAATTTTATCCAAATCCGTTCAGCAATTACAGTGTGAAGGAAGAGAGCGTATGTGTTGTTCCCGGTCGGAATTTTAGGACAAACTTTCGCATTTGCAATAGTAGTGTGAAAATTGTTTTTTTTTTTAATATTATTATATCTGTTATATGTATATCATGTCAACCTACAACAAACAATTAAAACAAATATTATTTGTACTATTATACTAAGTAAGCCTTAGATGACATACGTATAATGTAGTAGCATTCAAACAGATAAAGGGGTTCAAATCATCCTGGTATATATAAATCTTTGTCTCGAATGTGATTTCTTATCGTTTTGGCCTACTTAGGGGGGTACAATCGCCGTTCATTTGCTATAAAGTTGACTCTACGTCTGGGTATTGGATCTCGGCACGCATTAATAATTTATTATTTTATCCATAAGTTATGAATCATAATATTATTATGAGGCAACGATTTGGAAAATTTTGGCATTATATGTCAAATAATATTGAGTTATGTGTGAAAAGTAGTATTAAAAACACGAATTATTTGTGTCTTAGTGCCTGTGTATATCCATATCCATAGTAATATTATAAATGTGAAAGTGTGTTTGTTTGTTTGTTTGTTTGTTTGTTTGTTTGTTTGTTTGTTTGTTTGTTTGTTTGTTTGTTTGTTTGTTTGTTTGTTTGTTTGTTTGTTTGTTTGTTTGTTTGTTTGTTTGTTTGTTTGTTTGTTTGTTTGTTTGTTTGTTTGTTTGTTTGTTTGTTTGTTTTTTTGTTTGTTTGTTTGTTTGTTTGTTTGTTTGTTTGTTTGTTTGTTTGTTTGTTTGTTTGTCTTTCTTTCACGTCGAAACGGCTTGGCGGATTGGAGTAATTTTTGTATGGAGATAGTTGGAGGGCTGGAAAGTGACATAGGCAACTTTTTACCGCGAGAAATTATCTCTTTCCCACGGGAAAATACGTTATATTACAATCCAAAAAAATATGTATCATCAGAATTACTTGAAACTTGGTATAAATGCTCTTCAATACAAGAAACTTCATCCCATAAGGGGGTAAAGTAACGGATGAAAGTTTGTATGAAACCTAGCACTTTTGAGTTTTTTTTGTAGTTTTAGCGCGAGCAACGCCGCGGGTTCTGCTAGTAATATTATAATACAACAAACCCAAACAAAGCAAGGTTAAATAGCCGGTGTGCTTTGCTTTGTATGGGCTGGCACCGATTTCGAAAATATTTGATTAGGTATGTATAGTAAATGAAAACTACCAATCAGTTATTTTTCACTTTTTAGTGCTTTTGTTTGAAGTCGGTTTTTATTTTTTTGTTAAAAAGTTTTTATTTTTCCCTTTTTAGTGTAGACAGTAGTAGCAAAGTAAGGATTCCAACGTGTTAGGCTTGTCAAATCAAACAAAATAAGCCCAAACTCAAAGTATCTACTATTAGCCGTTGAAGAGTTCCACCTATCCACCTCCTGGCCTTGCCATCAGATCAGGTCAACAACACCGAACCACTGTACTATCAACGGAAATAGAAATACTTGCAAAGTTTCAAGTCAATATGACAATTAGAAGTAGGTTAAATTCATCATTAGTTGTTTTTCCACCCTTAGGGGTGGTATTTTTTTTTGAAATTTAAATGGGACCAATCTGGAAGTATACCCTTTCAAACAAAACAAAAATTGTCCAAATCGGTTAATAAATGACGGAGTTCTGAGGTAACAAACATAAAAAAAAAACATACAGTCGAATTGAGAACCTCCTCCTCTTTGAAGTCGGTTGAAAACGAATTGAAAATGTTATCCATAAATTATAAAATTAATTTATCATTACACTTGAAACCCTAAAAAAATAGGAGAAAGAAAAGAAATATCTAGAAGCTTTCTCTTATACGAGTGCATAAGATCTTATTAACAGACGACTCTGGAAGAATTTAAATTTATGTTTTACTTCCTTGGCAGTATATTACCTCTATCTAACTTAACACTACATCTTGAAGTAGTTTATATGCGAGTGAGCATTATACTTTCTTTTGATACAGAACGCGAAATCTGATCTTAATAAATCTTTGTCTCAAAGTGATTCTTCGTTGTTCTGACCTAGTTTCCTGGAAGCAGATTGTGCCCGATGTTTCTGGCGTTATGTAGTCAACTTTGCACCTGGTGCCGGCTTTGTGGCTCGAAACTGTCTCTAGAACAAGTAATGTAATACAGCTCAATATTGATAAGCTTTTATTGCATATGTTACATGTATTATGTACATATATCAAAGGAATAATTAATATAAGGAAGTATGTCAGTATAAGGCTGAAAACACAGATAGCAATTATTATTTATTTGAAATGTATAACTTACTTAATATATATAATAATATAATAATAATAGTAAATTTATTTTTTA
The DNA here is from genome assembly GCA_951806755.1 of Brenthis hecate. NCBI lineage: Eukaryota > Metazoa > Arthropoda > Insecta > Lepidoptera > Nymphalidae > Brenthis > Brenthis hecate. The sequence continues at coordinate 639,228 of OX638255.1, forward strand.
TTTATTATTTTTGAACTTAATTCAATTATCTTAACATACTATTTAACTTTTTATCTTTTAATTTTTTTTTCTTGGCTAGGCAAAGAGTTCCTAATTTATATCAGACTAGCGACTCACCCTCGCTTCGCACGGGTTCGTCCCTAGCTTGATTCTCCTTATAAGCTTTCATCTCCATTTTCATCCCCCTAAGGGATGATTTCCAGAATAAAAAGTATCCTATGTCCTTTCCAGGGTGTCAAACTATTTTCTTACAAAATTTCATGTAAATCGGTTGAGTAGACCCAGAGATTATCCCCTACAACGTCACAAACGCACAATCTCACAAACTTTACTTCTTTATAATATTAGTATAGGTTAAGTAAGATTTCCCTGCAACCAAACGGAATAAAAAAAATGTTGCCAAAAGATATATTTTTTCGCTCCGAATTGGGATGGATTGGAAGCGGAAATCAAACCAAACACCTCTTAGCCGTAGCATGGCTGATAGAACAGCTACCTTCACAATAACATCTTATTTATATTAATGAAGGTTTTTCATTAGATGAAGAGTTTAATAACTTTGACCTGTTAACACAATTCTTAATTGAATTTATCGTTTCATTAATGTCACTTTGGGGCTCGGGCTCCGGTCATTGCGAACACGTGCCGTCTAACGCCGCAAATTAATATTAATGGTAATGAATACTGGGCATATTATTGATTCTGACTGGGAGCTAGAGGCTTGACTTAAATAGTATGATGATTTTTATTATGTGCTTAGCTACTGTCTGCGCCTAAGTAGTCTAAGCACTAACACTAAACATGACGTCCACGTTGGATATACACTCATTGAGCTATTGAGCATAGGTAGATATAAGTTATATTTTTGTATCTGTTCCACGAAATTGACCTGTGCTTTTAATTCAGTAGTGTTATTCTGTAAAAAAAAATATTATACAACTCAAAAACTGAATTCGTGAATTTACTTCATGTAATAAATTAATAATTGTGTTTGCGGATTTAATTATCGAATTACATAAGAGTATTTATAAAATAGTAGTGCATGGCGATAACTAAATAATAAAAAGGTCAAATTACCCATTCACGAGAGTTATGCGATTAAACAGATGGACAAACATTCAAAATTTAGATTTGGCTTTATATATATGTTATAATTTTTTTTTAGTAACTCTTCTGTCCTTAGAATATTTAAGGGCTTCAAGACGTATCGTTCATTCGTCAGTGATTTTTATAAAAACTTTTTACCAAAAAAATAAAAACCGACTTCAAACAAAAGCACTAAAAAGTAAAAAATAACTGATTGGTAGTTTTTATTTACTATACATACCTAATCAAATATTTTCGAAGTCGGTGTGCTTTGCTTTGTATCGGCTGGCACCGATTTCGAAAATATTTGATCAGGTATGTATTTAATAGGTAGGCTTTAATTACTTAGCCAAAGCACACCGACTTCGAAAATATTTGATTAGGTATGTATAGTAAATGAAAACTACCAATCAGTTAAAAGCGAAGAAGACACGTTCATCTTAAAAGTACTGCATAGCATTAAACAAGTTTTAAATCCCTCCACGAGCGCGGACACGCCGGCGTGTCGGTTAGCAATAGATTTCTTAGAAATTTAATTAATTTTTAGAAATTTACCTGGAGTTGTTAAAGGAACAGACAGAAACATTACATAATTTAAGATGAATTATTTAATGAATTTACTTTTTTTTCTATTCTTCTAAGCAAAACCTTTTATTTAATATCCATATAATGGGGATGCATAAATAACAGTCCATCATCTTTGGCAGTCCACCATATTGCATTAACAATGAGGACACTTTGCTTATTGTGTTTCGCTCATCAAGCCCTTTCATTTGATGCCCATATCATAAGAGTCACTATGGAAATTATAAATCGCCATTTTGTAACTACCGCCATTTTGAATTAAAGATGGCGGCATTTAGGCAATCGTTCAGTCACGAGAATCAAACGTGTGAGCCAAATTTCAGCTCAATCGGACCAGGTCAGTGGGTAAAATTTAATTCGCAATATTTGATTACAGACCTTGACTAACTTCACACAGAGGTCAATAACGACTAATTTCATACTATAGTCTAAATCTGTCACATAGTAAAAAATTCACTCTCATCATTCATTTTTCATAACGCGCCAAAAGAAGTATAACTTGAAATTCGTTAAATATCAAAATAAAGACAGTTTCTCTTAGAACTTCGTACGGTATTATAAATCTTGGTAAAACTTAAAATTTAACTTTATTTTACCCCGTTAGGTAACAATACTTTTGTTAAATTAGATAGAAGTATCTAACATAACTCTCTTACTCTGACCGTGACAAACGTCTGTAAAAGCAATTCAGTTCAATTCAATTTTTTGTTATTATTTTTTATTTCGTCAATGTCGTGTAGAATGGAGAAGATACGGTGTAGATTAGGTATTAACCGCTTGAAAAAGAGATATCCACACTGAAGTCTGTTTACATATAAAATATGAACAATTAATATATATCCGTGAAATTTATATATGTATTTTCAAATTGAAGGAATCGAACCAGTAATAGTGGGATCCACACGATACTGAATTGCATAAAGTATAGTATTGTGTCTGTGCAGAAAGCAGCAACTACGTCTACATGTCTGTGTGTTTGTCGGAGCCAATTAACTAATTAATTAATTAAGAAGTCTGAAGTAGTCAAAACACTTCACATAATTCCGTGGACATTCTGCGTTAAATATTTCATATAATACACGCAGTCTGTATATGTAGATATGTGCATGTATAAAAGTCTTTATCGTGGAGACTCACCATATCGAAGTGTTTGAGACTCGAGCTTCAACGCCTTCTAAGCCAGGAAAAAAAAGTTAATTTTATTTCTTGATGCGTTTGTGTGGGTAACATTGTATAGTAAAAGATAAATTAATATACTTGGTAACCAAGCTACTATCCAAGATACAATTATATGTAATATCTACGAAACAGTAATGAAAGATGTTTTATAAACATCAAAATTATTTATGTACATGTATCTATCTTTAGATAAAAGAAAAACCTATTAAAAATTTCTTACAAAGTAAACCGAATTAAAGAATATTTTTCTTTTCAGGAAAGTTGGAAAGATGAAGCTCTGTACATATTTACTGCTGAGTTTCTTGGGTAAGTTGTTATTTATTTTGCTCACTTTTTTAGAATATTCTTATATTATTTACCAGTCCTCTTACTCTGAGATTTCATGCTTTTTACCTTTTAAGTTTAGAGAGAAGTCTTTTTAATAAATAATAAACCTGTACCGGCGATGTTTTAGACTACGAGTATACTGCCGCAAAATATTTTATTTTTAATGAAACTTTCTAACATCTAACGAGTAATTGACTTTAAATTTTATTATATTTTCCATATGCTAAGTAAATATATGTTTTACTTGTTCTTTATATTACAAATATACGTATTATTAAATAATTTACCAATAGAAATAATTTTGCAAACCTCTAAAAGCAATAAATATACATAACTGCAGGATGCAGCGACGTATTAGATGCTTGTACCATTTTGCTTTGGAATTTAATATAATTTCTAGCATATTTGCGAACACGTTGAAACATTCCAGCCGTGTGTCTCTCTAGGGATGTGTATAATCTCGGACATAGACCTCCTGGGCGTGAGCGATGTTGGCCTCAACTTATTCTGTATGGTTAACAATGTTAAATATCTTATAAAGGCATTAATTAAAAAAAACTATATAATGTATAAACTGCCTCGGCGGTGATGTGGCTAGCACGTACGGCACCCGGAGGTCCTGGGTTCGAGTACCGGGTCGGGCCAAGTTTAGTTATTGAATCTTTCTTTATATAGTAAGTCTCAGTAACAGCCCGGAGTTGGGAAGTTGGCGCTGTTTCAACCCCGTGCCTCGGAGAGCACGTAAAGTCGTCGGTCCTGCGCCTTAATACTCATCGGTCGTGTTGAGCAGTAGTCCCACCATAGTATAAGAGTGACAGGAATAGAGAGTGCACGTTGTGTCTGCGCGTACACTTGTGCACTATAATATCTCCTGTGGAGTTGGCTGAGTCTCAATGAGATTGGCATTGGACATTATTATTATTATAAAAAAAATCAATATCAGTTATATTGGTAGTCTTTGTAGATATAAAATTGTGTCTTAAATATTGATATTTAAAATTGACATAAGTAGGATATAGATGAGATATGGATATGTTAAATAATATTCGATAATTATTATATATAAGCTACTAGCGACTTACTCTCGCTCCGCTCAGGTTCGTCCTTGGTTACGTTTCAACGTTTAGTATAGATTTCTCAGAAATAAAATATTTTCACGCTGTAAAAAGTATCCTATATTTTGACCCGGATAACCAGCTATCGTCTTACAAATTTCATCAAAATCTGTCCAATGGTTTCTCGTGATGCGGTCACAGACAGACAGACAGCCAAAAAATCCAAAAACTGTAACGATAATAATGTAAAATTTCAATAAGATTTTCCAAAAAAATATATAATGTACAGATTCGGCTTAGTTACAGTTTTATTATATGTATAGATGTATTCCTCCAAATACTATCTATGTTAAGATCAAAATTTATCCATGTATTTGGTCGACATATTTTCGAATTCTATATTTGTAGAAAAAGATTATGTAAATGAATGTGTTCTAATGTTTTATCATATTATATATTCAAAACTTTAAACTCATAACAATCTGCTGTCTGTCATTCAATAAAACTTTTACAAGAATTTTAGTGCGTCAATCTTTATAATTTTAGTTATTATAGTCTGTCTGTAAGAAATCTTACGTCTCGGAATAATAACATTTATTCCGTAATGTAATTAAAAAAATCATAATAAAAAAAAATGAAATAAAACCTGTAGTAGCCCTAATTTGATTAAAACACAGCACAAAAAGTTACAGCTACATCCAAAAATCTTCACTTGTTCTATATTTTCAGGCCTCTCAACCATTGTGTGGCAACATTGCGTGTGGTAAAGGGTTTACGAGAAAACTTGTGCCGTCTTATCTCGCATTGTTCTCTCCGACTTACTACGTAACAACATTTCAACAGGGCTCTTTGTTAGTATCGACGTGCACGAATTAAAACTTTCTTATATTTAAAGAACTAAAGGTAATTTGAATGATTTTTATTAATACAACCTGGAGTTAAATGGGAGCGTCATAGTACTATCTTATAAATTTGAATTGATGGGCTCCATTACATATCAATAAAATTAAAAAAATGGACACCTGATTCAATGTGCTCCATAGAGAGAGAGAGAGAGAGAGAGAGAGAGAGAGAGATGAGAGAGAGAGAGAGAGAGAAGTATTTTATTTTCGAAAATTTATCTGTTATTTTATAATTAGAGGCTTACAAAAACTATATTAATAATGCTTATCAAATAAATAAACTGTATTAATATATTTATCAAAGCAATTTATGTTAGTTAGAAAGCCAATACGCATGACACTATATATTGCGAGTGAAGGGAAAAGAGAAGCCGAAGAAATGATTTTTAATTAAAAATCATAAAGAAGAGATCGAAGGAAGCTCACTTATAAGAAAATTCTTATTGTATCGTATGTGAGAAAAAATATGAGGGTTGTGGCTTACTTTAATCCTTGCTTAACATGATTATTTCGTAATACATTATTGTACATATTAGTTGTATCTGAGCTCACAGTTATTAGAAATAGTTGAGTAAAATACAGTTTTGAATTTACAGCTATAAAAGATTTAAAGAGAACGGAGTTATTACCTACTAGAGTAAAAGCTTAACTTTAATTTTAGACTGAAACAAATGAATATATCTCACGTACAAGTGGACTATAATTATATAGAAGTCTATATTTTCAGGCCACTGTCAAGTACAGAGAAAGCCTACGAAACCATTTCGAACCAAAACCGTCGGCTTATAAATTGTCTCTATACAAACAATTACGAAATCCAACAAATGGACAAACGCCAATTTATAATATTAGTAAGAATGTAACATTAAACTGCCTTGACGGGCTAGTGGTGAGCATGTACGGCTGCAGATCGTCCTGGGTTCGAGTCCCGGATCGGGGCACGTAACTACTGAGATTTTTCTAAGATATTCTCAGTAACCCGGAGACCGAAAGTTGGCGATGTTTCACCGCCTTATCTCGGAGAACATGTAAAGCCGTCGGTCCTGCGCCTTAACTTTCACCGGCCGTATTGAGTAGTCATCCGGCGTCCCACTGGAGTATGAGAGTGACAGGAATAGAGAGTGCACTTGTGTCTGCGCGTACTTTTGCACTATAATATCACCTGTGCAGATGGCTAGTCTCAGTGAGATTGGCCGCCGTAGCGAAATCGGTCAGGAGGTAAACAAGTAGGACTTAAGTTAAACAACTTCACAAGACTAATTTAAAGCATATTTCGATTGTACAGCATTTTAAAATACATTGCGATCAGATTGAAAATAAATGAATCAAATGTATTATGCAAATATATTCCAGCGTTCTCTTGAAGCATTTGTAGTACGATCACAAATAGCAAAAGAAAAAAGAGGTTATTATAGATGGTTATGATGAGATTCCCGTTTCTATTTATAGCTTGATTCGTATTGATTTACATTAGAATATTGGTACATTCACTGAATAGAAATATTGGTTGGGTATGATTTTCATCGAATTAATATATGAAATGTTCAATGTATATTACCTATATAAATACTACTTGTAATTTCTACATTATTTGAACAAAATTTTACAAATTAGATATTATTTCGTATCTATACTGAATGTAATATGTAAATACTATATGAAAATTTATATCTTTGTTCGTTTGTAACGTATGGGGTCCTAAGTCAAGTGTACGATAGGTAGTGTGCTAATTTTAATATAACAGGTGTATATTAAGTTAATAAAAAAGCTGTAATTTAGGTTTACATTAACACACATGTACCTATGTGTATTATTTTCCATTTTAACGTAGACTCAAATAGTAGAATATATTAAAATATTTATTTATCTACACTAACATTATAAAGAAGTAGATGAATTCGCTATGAAGAAGGTTAAGGGGGTGAAAAGGGGGATGAAAGTTTGTATGGGAAACCTATCATTTCTCAAGTATAAGTTATGAAACTGAATCATACCTATGTAGTATGCATAATATATATAAATGTACTTATGTGCTATAATATATAGACTATCTACTCCATTCTAACCGTTAAAACGTACCAAGGGAAGAACCCCAGCGAAGCGAGGGTGAGTCGCTGGTCTATACGATTTTGTGACGCTGTAGGGGGTAATCTCTGGATCTAGTGAACTGATTTAGATGAAACTTGGTAAGAAGATAGTGTGAGACCGTGGGAAAGACATAGGATACTTTTTGTCCCGTAAATCATCCTTTAAGGGGGTGAGAATGGGTATGAAAGTTTGTATGGGGAATCATTTGTATGAAATAAAGAACCGCTTCTTTACAGATTTGTTATACAAAGATTTCGTTTGAAATTATAAACAATGATATTCTGAGCTAGTGAAATAGCTTATATCTGAGACTGGATAATATTTAGTTATCTACACTAACCTCGCCATTTCCGTATGTGAAAGAAAATGAGGGCAACTGCCAAACTTGTGTTAAATGTATGTTTTTTGAATGAAAGCAGAACATGTAGCAGATTTAATTTAAAAATTTTTATATGCGCTTTCACTAACATACTCGTATATGCTATTGTTTTAGAATAGAAACAGAACTGTGAATAAGAAACATAAGAACTATGTTATAATGCATAACTAAATGGAATAAGGTGGTAGTATGTTTGAGATATTATCTAGTTCAATAGATAAGTGTACACCGTGTCGGCGCGAGCGGCCGGGCGTAAAATTTACTAACAGTTCGCAAACAAACTTGCTTCAGGCTGTCACAGCCGCCTCGTACCGACTAACTTAAGTAACTCCTGAACATGTATTACGAGTATCTGTAAAACGTGATTTGATATATTTGTAGGAAATCATCGTATGTATCTATCTTTTAGTAAGTCAAAATGATTTTATTTTTATTGAAATTTGATTATTTACTTATGTTTTAAAGTAATTGTTTTATAATTTCAACCAAATTATTATATTTGTACTAGACATAGACACACACGTTGTGTTAAAATTTTTATACAGATTATTTATTAAAATGAAATTATATTTGTGTATGAAGTTATAACTTTATACACAAATCCTATGGAATAAAGCAATTTCATTCTTTTTAATTTTCTGATTTCTGGGCAACTCTTTTCATCAAAATCTTATTCGGAATCGCTTAAAAAAATTGTCAGATCAGTCCACTCCTTCTCGTCAGTAAAAAGTAAAAACAGTAAAAAGTAACAGAAACAATAAAAACTTAACTTAATCTATGGCAAAGGGTAATAACTCAGCTGATGCTGCTGAGGTCGAATAATAAAATGCCCGCATAGCATTGCCCGCGGCTCTGCCCGCGTTCAGAGGACCAAATACCAAATTCTTAGGTTTTACATATTAGTATACTCTTACATTGCAGTTTTTGTATTTTTTCTCAGAAATGAGATATTTCCCCGCGGTAAAAAGTAGCCTATATGTTGACCCGGATAACCAGCTATCATCATACTAAATTTCATCAAAATCCCTCCAGTGGTTTTTCCGTGATGCGGTAACAGACACACATACAGACACACAGATAAAAATTCTAAAAACTATAGATTCAGCATCTGTATCGATAATAATGTCTATTTCAATAAGATTTTCCCAAAAATATTTAATGTATAGATTCGGCTTAGTTACAATTTTATTATATGTATAGATATAAACAAAAAGCTAATTTTCATACTTTTTACACACTTTGTACAAATACCTTAGCATATGTACAAAAATATACATATTACTATTCCAAGGATTTCTCAAGGATATTATTCAAAGCTTGGTAGAACGCTTTGTGTAAGTTACCTCTGACAAAGGTATTATTTGTGTACTTACCTTAGATTAAAACCGCGACAGCAGCAAAAACAAGTGCTAAGTTGGAGAAACCCAAATCGTAACTTTTACTTTAAATTAGTATTGCTTTATGCATCCAGCTATGTTGTCCTACATCTAATATTTTTATGGTTTTATTTAAACAAAGTATAAGTGTATTATCGTATTTGTGCCGATAAATTAGCTTGATTATTTTTTTTTTTCAGCGAGGTATGTACTCTTATATATTTATAAAATTACAGCGGTTATTTTAAATTATATTTTTTTTATTGTTTACGATATTTCGTTATAGTTATTTTATTGTAAAGGATTTTTTACATTTAATATGGTTTGAGAAAATTGGATCTTTATATATCTAGTTGCCTGTTTCTTTTTTTTTATGGATAACTAGACGTACAGCCACTCCTAACTCCAGTTCCTATCACTACGTTTATTGTCTGTCTCTCAAATCTTAGAAACTGTGTTGAAATTTTTACCGAAAGTTTGTTATTAAGATGAGAAGTGGAAGAAGTAGCTAATAGATAGTAATAACATGGACAAAGAAAAGAGGATTCCATACTTGAAATATATTTCATCGTAGGTTCTTTGTGCTATATCGTAAAAACGGTACTGATTTTATTGCAAGCACTAACGTAAATAATCAAAACTGCCAACTTGTAATTTGTACTACCACTTGACTTTTAGATGCGAATAAACTTGCTATACGTCTTATTTTAATATTTTATTACTTGCTCAAATTCTAAAAGAGTTGTTAAAAAACGTTCTTAATTTTAATGTATATCTTCTGAAAGTTCATATATTAGTAAGATTTTTAACTTTACTTTTTTACTCTAATTTATCGTAAATTATATCATATTGTTAATAAAGCGACCTATGTATTGTTAGTCTAACTGTAATCCTATTCTGAATTAAGCCCCGGTGGTATTTTAGCGCGCATTATACGGGTGCAGGCACGTATGCCAATATCTATGAAGCTATCGACTATATACTACATATATCATAATTAATCTGCCTATCTATGTTTTCATATGCAAATCACTTATTATAGTCAGAAATATAGGCTCATTAAATATCGTTTGTATTTTGTGTAATATGGTATAATATTCACTCAATTATATTGTAGTAATCCGTGGTAAAGTTACTTATGTAATAATTATATAGTACCTGGGCCATCGAGCTTCGCTCGGAGTTTTTGGTTGAAAGGTATAATTTTCTTTAAAAAAAAAGTAAAAAGTTGAATAAATACAAAAAAAAAAAACAAAAATAAATTATACCTTTTTATCCGACCGGGATTCGAATCCAGATACCTATGATTGTCAATCTTGCGTTTTTTTTTAAAAAAAAAAACTAAAAACTTGAATGAATATTAAGAAAAAAATAAAAGTAAAAACTTTGTATGCGACCGACATTTTTTGAGAGTGTTTTTTCTGTGATGCGGTAACAGACAGACAGACAGACAAAAATTCTAAAAGCTATAGATTCGACCTCTGTATCGATAATAATGTCTATTTCAATAAGATTTTCCAAAAAATATTTAATGTACAGATTCGGCTTAGTTACAATTTTATTATATGTTATTAAATTATTGAAATACAAGAGTGGGGCAACATTTAATAAAAATAATCATCGATTAAATGCTTGCGCCGATGTACATAATATATGTTTTTATTGTATATACAACATACGCTAAGGTCTATCTTTTGTTTAGAATTCAACGGATGCGAGGGGCTTAAAAGCGTTTGGACCCTACTTGTTGATGTTCAGTGGATCAAACGGGAACATCAAAGCTTCCCTTCGAATTGGAGTCAAAGTCTAGCTTTAAGGCAATCTTGGTCCCCACTTCTGGGAGCTCCGTTATGTAAAATCAATGTAGGGCTTAAAATTTGCTGACAACAGACGATTTTAGACGTACATATCTCTGAGATGAATAATGACGTGAATGCTTCCTTAAAGGTTCTGATGGAATATTTTTTAAAATCAACACAAGTGATTTGAATGAAAACTTAATTTGGACGTACACTACAATACGATAACATTAAATTAAACAAAATAATTAACCGCAACCCTAAAAATTAGCATTGCACCGTTGCAAATAGCCATTAGCCAACTTCCTTATGTCATGTATCTAAATTGTTTTAATTTGCATACATTTTTAATTTAGAAGCTATTAAAGCGTTTATGTTTATAAAATATTAAAGTAACGTACCTAGGGATGAACGGTTTATTGTGTGTGTTTATGTATTTTATAGTGAAATTAATGGTTAGAATAGATTTTTCATAGATGAGATATTTTCACGCTATAAAAACTATACTATATGTTGACCCGGATAACCAACTATGATCATACGAAACTTCATCAAAATCTGTTTAGTGGTTTTCTCGTGATGCGTTCCCAGACAGACAGACAGACAGATGAAAATTCTAAATAGTACAGATTCGGCCTCAGTATCGATAATAAATAATAATGTCTACATATTTTAATAAGATTCCAAAAAATAATTAATATACAGATTCAATTCAGTTAGAATTTTATTATACGAGTATATTTAGATTAAGAAAAGCACATTTAATAAGACTTCAGCTACATATTTTCAAAGGATTAAATTAGCGTGTGTCAAGAGCAGCCTGTTGCGTCCGATCTTAATGATTCGTAAAAGTTAAACGACATGGTTACCAAACTGCCTTTGTTGTTTATAATATATGAAATTTTCTGTTATAAGTTTATATTGTAAACGGTTTATAATAGAAATTTCATCAATTAGATCTTAAGATAATTTTGGATATCTAAAGAATATGATGTATTATACTCAGCCCTTTTTAACGTGCAACTGCTGGGCACGGGCCTCCCTTCAATACGAGGGGGATCAGGCCATAGTGCACCACGCTAGTGGTACTTGTGTGGTAACGATGTTAGAAATAATTCGCACATGAAAACATCAGAGGTGCGAGACCCGGGATTTGAACCCGCTTCACTCGGTTTCCCAAGCGAGCGTTCTACCGCTGGGCTATCCGGATACTGCCTTACTACACAATACCTTAATACTTGATTTTGCATACGTAAAGAATATGAACATTGCACAAAAATTAAATTGAATGTGTGTTAGACTTTGCACCTAATATTCTCAGGCTTTCTTGACTATACCTATTATGTGTACAAAATTTTCAGTTCTATTGTCGACTCGATTGAGAGAAAACAGGCTATAACAGATCGATAGAGACCGGTACACGAGTAATCACTTAAAAGTTCCTTTTATTTTCATTTGAGATACGAAAAATTTATTGGTTATCTAAAATATTAATAATATTAATTTTAAATAACAAAAATTTTTCGTCAAGTATTCACGAAATCTAAGAAAGTATTGATTTTTAATTTTTTTTGATGACAATACCGTAATCGTGTTACCATTATAAAAAATAATATAGTGAAAACGAATTTGTTTTAAGATTTTTACATTCCACTTACAATTTTTTGTACAAAAGTCTAAGTAAATTTAAAAAATAATAATAAAGTTTTAGGACCAAAATCTCATAAGTAAAGATCACAGGGAGTAACCAGACATAAGATTATACAATATAATTATAATGTCCCTCCTAAAACGAGATTTCGTGAGGGCTTACTTCGTATGGGATTAGCTACATCCTGTTCTTCGTAACTACTAAACTTGCTCAAAGTTCGTGGTAAGCTTTAAAAATTTAAGTCAATTTTAGTTGAAGCTAGCGTATTCTCTTGAGTAACCTCTATATGTAATCTTATAATTTACATGAGACTAGCATTGCCCGCGGCTCCGCCCGCGTTCAGATGACCAAAAACCAAATTAGGTTAGCTTAGGATTTATATTAGTATACTTTTACAATTCAGTTTTTGTATTTTTTCTCAGAAATGAGATATTTCCCCGCGGTAAAAAATATCCTATATGTTGACCCGGATAACCAGCTATCATCATACCAAATTTCATCAAAATCTGTCCAGTGGTTTTCTCGTGATGCGGTAACAGACAGACAGACAGACAAAAATTCTAAAACTGTAGATTCGGACTCTGTATCGATAATAATGTCTATTTCCATAAGATTTTCCAAAAAATATTTAATGTACTGATTCGACTTAGTTAAAATTTTATATATATATATATATATATATATATATATATATATATATATATATATATAGATATATATATATATATATATATATATATATATATATATATATATATATATATATATATAGATGTTGGTGCTATTGCTGCAACTTTCACTTTTATTTTGAAGTTTTAGTAAACGATCTAATAAAACTCAGTTAAGTCCGAGCGGCATTTGCACACCGAGAGTACTATAACACTCCACAAAACGATCTATCTACCTTTCGAGTCTAATCCTATTATAATTATAAAATTAATAACTGTTAAAGCCGTGCCAATTCAACTCACACTTGACCAATATGTATATTTTGTATTCTGTATAAAACATACATGTGTACATACATATATATAATACATCTCCTAATACAGGCAAATTAATTGCTTAAAAGGGGATCTCGACCACAAAATTTGAAATTTTGATTTGATTTGAAATAAATAAATTTTAAATTAAAAAATTAAATTAAAAACTCACTTATTTAATATGAAGCTTATATTATTAAAATGGCAGCGTAGAAAAACATCGTTTGTGAGCATGTAAAATAAAATGCCTAGTTTTGTTCATCTAGCTTCCTGCCGCATTAGCATTCTACACACATAAAGATAATACTTGGAACAATATTACTTCTGCGACTCATGTTTGTACGTAGTTTAAATTATATATATTCCATAAGTATATGTGGTTGTGGTTCTGAAATTGCACTACTTTAAGAATAAATTTTGTTAAATTATATTGTTATGCTGCGACGATAAAGTACGGGAATATAAAGCTAAAGTAACAGCCTATTTAGGTTTTATTGCCAGTGTATAGGGAGTTTTACTTTGATAAATAATCCGTTTCAATTGAAACTAGTTTTTACGTTGCAATAATGCTTGGTTTGTTTTCTTGTATATCTGTAAACTTTCTGATTCTATAATATTATTTTATAGAATAAAATTGTAAAAATAACACTGTTTATTATTTACCATGACAAAATGAATTACCGTCATAGCGAAGTTGGGCTACTGGCATCTGTATAAGAGGTCGCGGGTTTGAATCCCATAAGAAATATCGCGGAAATAGTTCTATTGGCTAGTAGTTTTGTGAAATCCCATATCGAAAAGTTTTAAATTGCCTAATAATGTTTGCAGTAACATTGATGAAGTTGGTGTGGTAAAAGATTTTTTACGAAAATTTATATATAGTTCATGCGTTGTAAAGTTATAGTAAATAAATGGTTATTTTTAAAGTTTGTTGGCTCTATGTATTTTTGTTTTAAATTGTTTTCAAAACACTAACAATTATGATGTTTGAAAATGGAATGCTATACACAATAATTCTGTAGTGTTAGCATGTAGAGGATTGTAGTTACACAAGTAATAAATATTATTAAGTTACCTTAATATTATAAAGAAAACTGGAAAATAAATAGGTAATTGTGAAATAGCTTGGTGTTATAGAATAAGGATGTAAATATCTAAGAATTTAAATAAGTTTGTTCTAAAAGAATGATGTTTCTCTTCATTATTTCAATCTATTGAAAGAATCTGTCGACAGCTTTTTTCTTTCAAAGTTCTCTTGATCTTGTCTGTAGTAAACTTCACAGTAACTTCAATCTTTATCTTCAAGATTTGAGCTTTGAAGATTAAGGGCTTTATTTCTGATCATTTCTATATATAAGAGACTTGTCTTTACTACCTACGTCTATTGGTGCCTTAATATTGGGGTAACCGTTCTTCTATGTAATTTATGCTTAAGAAAAACCAATGGAAATTTAATTTACTTTACTAAATTTTAAACTAAATTTCTCTTTTATATTTTTATGATATACAATATTTTAAGTTATTGTCGTTAATCAATCTTGATAACTTAGAATAACAAGAATATCGTGAATTATGTGTAATTGGATAATTTAATCTTGATGCCTACTGGGTCATGAAGCTTTATTTATTACACTTTCCATTTAAACAAAATTCAAATTACAAAATTAATAGCTGTACTTGGCTGGCAAGCTATTATTTTAATAGATTCATAAATTAAGAAATGATAAAAGATTAATATTTCTCTTATAACGGCCTGTGCATACAAAATAATGAACCATTCTATGTGGCAGCGAAAATTAAAGAAACCTAAACGTGACGAGAATAAAAGAGATAAATTAATTAACATTGCGACCTTTACCATAATTACTTTCGTGTTACGTATATACTCTGTCCCTCTAATATAATATACTTGCGTAGAATATCTCATTTTTTTTAATTAAATATGTGTTAGATAGATAAATATAATATTCTTTAGGATAAAATTAAAACTATTTAATAATAAATAATATAAATAAATAAATAATAATAAAAAATATATTGGGACATTAACACACAGCGCCATCTAGTTCCATGGTAAGCTACGAGGCTTGTGTTATGGATACCAAGTAGTTGATACACTATACATATATAACTTTAAATACATACATATTAAAAATATTTGCTGTGAATAATACATCACTAAAGTATATTTTTACAAGCTTTACATTAAGTTGCAATTTTCGTATGTAAGTTGTCCGTTTCAACAAACATTTTTTTTAATTTTTGAAATTTGGTAAACTTATTATGTAATTTTGGTAACAATTAAATATTATATTACCATCGAATTGAGCCTGAATGTATGGAATGGAACTCATTGATGACATGTGATAGAAGAGCCGAATTCGTGTTAGTATGTTTTGTTATTATGAGTATTTTCACATGATGACGAGCATCTGAAGTTGAACTTATGGATGGATTAAATTCCTTTGATGGAAAGTCCTGTTTGGGAAATTTGGACTCGTTTGCTTTGTCTTGAGTATCTTTCATTAAACATGATGACGAGGGTCTGAAGATGGAGCCAGCATATAATAAAAGATTATTTTGAAGTTTTACTTCTTTTGGGGCGTTATGAAAAAACAAAAATAGTAATTTTTTTGATGCGACAGATTTAGACTACCTGTATGAAGTTAGTCGTTATTGGCTACAGTGTGAAGTTAAACGTTTAATCTCGCTTTAGTAAAGTGTGATGTAGATATTCAAGATATTTATACCTGTATTTCTATATACACCACACGTGTTATGTATCGATGAAAATAAAAATTATTACAAGCTTTTATGTAGTTTCACTTTCACTGTCTGTAATCAAATCTTGTAAGTTTTTGACCCACTTTCCAATGTCCAATCGAGCTGAAATTTAGTGTACACGTTTGCACTCCCAATTTTTTCTTTTACTTTAAAAGTACACAAGTTACACAAGTGCACTCTCTTTTTTTTCGTACACTAGTGTACTCTCTATTTTTTCTTTTTCTTTAAAAGTTCGATGGGACGATACATCGACATGACTGGTGAGAGTTAGGGCGTAGGACAGACGGCTTTACGTGCTATCCCCGTGCCTCGGAGCGGTGACTTGTACATTTTTCTTAGTAGCGATTTGACATAAGCTTCCTATGTCTTATTTCTATCTCTAGTAAGTATAGTTAAGAGTAAGTAAGTAAGGTAGTTTATTGATGTTGACTTTTAGAAATCCACCGCCAATGTCATACATACACTTTCCTTATACTCGGCAAGGGAAGGGTTATTTGAATGAAAAACTTAATTATCCTTTAATTACAAATGAGATAAAACTATGATTATAAAATTGAGAATTATGAAGCATGTCTTCAGTGAGATAGAAAAATAATTTAAATTAAGCAAGCCATTAACATTTTGTATGGTCGATTTACAAAGTATGATCACTTTAATGCATTCTCAAATGAGATCAAAGGGAGGAAGCGAAATGTACACAAACGGATGCAATTTCAAATGTTTACAGTTTAATGTAAAGGATGTGCTCAGGCTATAATGGAAAACTATTTTTATTTATAGAATCAATCCTTTTATCAAGTCTTTTTCTCAAACATTATCGTAAACTATTTAATCATTTTATGTTATTTACTAACGATTCACCCTCGCTTCGCTCGGGTTCGTCCTTAGCTTGATTCCCCATACAAACTTTCATCTCCATTTTCACCCCCTTAAGGGATGATTTCCAGGATAAAAAGTATCCTATGTCCTTTCCAGGGTCTCAAACTATTTTCTTACCAAATTTCATCTAAATCGGTCCAGTAGATCCAGAGATTACCCCCTACAACGTCACAAACTCACAAACTCTCAATTCACAAACTTTACCTCTTTATTATACATATAAGTATAGATGCATTTGAATTATTTAAATAGATTAGATTATATCGAAAATAAATCCGTCAATTTGCACTTAACTAGCATGATGGACTATGGCCCCTCGTATTGAAGGGAGGCCCGTGCCCAGCAGTGGGACGTTAAAAAGGGCTGAACACCTATCAAAAATCTAGCCGAATTGATAGATATTTACTTGATTTACCTTTACATAATATGTATCCTTGACCACAATATTTAAGTAACTGTGGATATAATATAAAATTACATAAAAAGTAAAATCTGAGTTTTAGTTTTATATTATAGAAAAGTATAGTATATGAGGCAAAGCAAGCCTCTCCGTTTACGAGGCTATGAAATACAGCTATTATCATAAAGGCGACATTTTCGTCATTCAGTATGCTATTAGATAGCGATGGGGGAACCGACGTCCTTATCCCTGCGAGCGCGATACATACATTGAATACGTAGCACTTATGTGTAGAGACAAAATAAAACGCAGCAAAATTCAAGAACGTTGTCGTGTTTGGGTAAAAATGTATCCTTAATACTGTTAGCCATTCTTCATATTATATTTTTTTACTAAACTTTTCAAATATTTGCTTGTGCTTTTAGTGTCCTTTAAAGCAATTATGATGCAATTCAATTTCATTCATTTTATTTTTAATTTAAAACTTTTTACGGTGTAAATAGAAAAAGTTTAGATATAAATTTTTGATCGAAAAGAAAAATGTAACTCACATACAACTTCTTTACAGTTACGAATTGTTATTGTTTGTTCAAAATCAGATCTTTGTATAAGAAATGGATGTATAAATATTAATATAAATATAAGACAAAATGTATGTTTTGTCGTATATTTGTTTCATGTAACTGCAAAAACTTTATTACATTCAAACTTAAATGGGACTTGTTGCTCAACTCAAATATATGTCGAAATGAATGCTCACGTGTGATTATTTTACTGTCAAAGTTGTAACAAGCTTCTCCCACTTGGAAGTAATTAAATCTTAAACTTTATAGTATTTCTTTTTCATCGTTTACACTTCTCATACGCGCTAGACATACAGACTTCTTCTTCGGCCTTCCTTATATTATTTCCATTAGTCTTATTAATACATGTATGTTTGTACCAGCTAACGTAAATTTGCTGGGACAAATATGCTGGGACATTAACACACAACACTATCTAGTTCCATGGTAAGCTACGAGGCCTGTGTCATGGATACCAGATAGTTGATACATTGCACATATATAACTTTTTTTAATACATATATATTAATACATACATATTATAAATATAAACACTCATGACTGGAGTACAAACATTCGTGCATAAAACACAAATGAATGCCCCCAGCGGGACTCGAACCCGCGACGGCTGGCACAGCAAGTAGGGTCACTACAAACTGAGCCAAACGTGTCGTCACAACGTGCGTTTACCGTTTTGTTTCACATATAAGAGAGAGAGATCACTAGCAGAATCTTTGAATCCTTTACTATATACCATTGAAAGAGCTGTAGCCTAATTAAAATTAAAACAAAACACAGACTACCTTTTACACATACAGTGCAGGGTAAAAACAAAATATTAGTAATTTTGATCGTAATCTTCTATACTAATGTATTAAGCTAAAGAGTTTTGAAAAAATAGTTTTTCGTTTTATAGCCTAATAGTGGCTCAACCTCGCTTCACTCGGGTTCGCCTCTAGGAAAACAAGAACAAACCTATCCCACGGGAACCATACAATTTTCCGGGATAAAAGTAGCCTATGTGTTATTCTAGACTATAATATATCTCTGTGCCAAATTTCATTCAGATCCGTTCAGCCGTTCTGGCGTGAAAGAGTAACAAACATCCATACTCACAAACTTTCACATTTTTAATATTAATACGGATATATTTAGGAAAGTTATAGGATCTTACATCACTCTACGGGCTACTGCAATGGCCTAGCTCTACAAAATTAAAAGACGTGGGTAGAGCCGCAAGAAAACGCTAGTTATAATAGGTATATACGTTCTAAGTGTATAAATAGAGAAATCTGACGTGGATAAAATAAATTAAAAAGGGCCAATATTTTTGAATTCACTTTAAAATTAAGAAACATAATATGTGTATGTGAAAGCCTAATTATTTAACTTTTTTAAACCATAATTATAGTCCTCTTCTACGTCTACCCAATTATCAATCGATTTCGATTGATAATTGGGTAGAACTTAAGGATAAGTTAAGCAGGGAGGCTGCCTTAATTGATGGATTATACATACGTATAGTTACTATAGCATAAAATTCTTCAACTTAATAACTAACATTCTATTGTATTTCCATTATCTTCACTAAATAACTTTGGAGCAGGCGGTAATTCAATTTTAGTGTTAGCGCCAAGTCGCAAACAAGTTTTAAAATGTATTGGGTATCGGTTACGGTAACCCGAGGTTCTCAGACTTGATACACGTTAACGTTCAGATAAAAATCTTTTCGTGTTAGTTTTAAAGCTGTGGAATGAAGATGTTACTTTTCTCGTTGAAAATAAAAGAAAGAAGGTTGAAAAATAAAAGAGAGATGGACTTTTAAGATATATTTACTAGCAGGTAGTAATTGGATTTTAGGTGTAATATACAGTTTAAGTATCTCTTTACTGAAACTGCTGTAATAATTCATCGGACTATTCAGTAGTTTAATTTGCTTTAAGTAGGTACTTCTAATGTACGTTTTTTGCAATTTTTAAGATTGTAACAGCAGCTTTTAACATATTACATTATAAATATAATGCTGTGCAAATTTCAGTGACAAAGTACCTTTATCTTTAATATTTATGATTAAAAAAAACCTGTGTGTGTGTACTTATTTATGTACGCACGTAAGAAGTTATACTTCTTTGGCGTAACAGAACAAAAGTAGTTAAAGATTTCATCCCGTATGTCACAACTCTCTGTTTGTAAAAGGAATGCGGCTAGCTTCATCATGTCGCTCTCAGCTAACTTGACCATGTCGCTTTTTGGCTGTCGGTGTGCGCGCGCATCGCAAAAATTTTACACTCATATTTTTTTGCAAACGGTCTAATAGAAGTACAACTTCAATGATAAGTATAGTAGTTTATATACATAAAAAGATAAGTTGATATTTATTTAGTAAATTAGAATTTAATCAACAAAAACATAATCACAACACCATACAAATAAAACGCCACATGATAAAACAAAAGCTGGCCTCGTCACCCTCATGATAATAAAACGTGCTATCCAGACAAGAAACGTTCCAAATAATCAGTTAAGGTGGAATCTTGGGAAAATATTACGTGACCGAGAAGCTGAGGCTTTTCCAAGTTTTCGAGTTCCCAGAACTAATGTTGTTTATCTTTGGGATTTGTTTAACTTTAATCATTGTATGGCCGTTGTTAAATTACACAATAATTAAAGCACGCATGATAATATGATATCTTTATTGGACAGTATTTGTAAAAGAAAAGATCGAAGAAGATTTGTTCAAGTTTTACAATGTACCGAGAACAGACCGACATCAAGATTATTTGTAATTCAAACTCAATTTTTTCTTAGTGTAGAAGTTTCTAGGTACAATATACAATAACGACAACAATAATTGGTTTAGAATTGGATAAAATATCGCGTAATATTCACACAAAAATGTACAACCAAAGTGACCTTCTCTTTTTGAAGTCATGCATAAATATAAATATTAAATACATAATAAGATAACATTCTTAAGCTTCTAACCAAAGCTGTACTCTTGAGTGTGTTAATTTTTGGTCTTATACTTGAATCTACTTGTTAGATAATTTTTTTTTAACTTCAGACTGTTTATTCACGTGACAATATCTCGCTGACTAAAACTAACAAAAATTAACAAAAAAATAAAAACCGACTTCAAACAAAAGCACTAAAAAGTAAAAAATAACTGATTGGTAGTTTTCATTTACTATACATACCTAATCAATTATTTTCGAAGTCGGTGTGCTTTGCTTTGTATGAGCTGGCACCGATTTCGAAAATATTTGATTAGGTATGTATTTAATAGGTAGGCTTTAATTACTTAGCCAAAGCACACCGACTTCGAAAATATTTGATTAGGTATGTATATTAAATGAAAACTACCAATCAGTTATTTTTTAATTTTTAGTGCTTTTTTTTGAAGTCGGTTTTTATTTTTTTGTTAAAAAGTTTTTATTATTCCCTTTTTAGTGTAGACAGTAGTAGCAAAGTAAGGATTCTAACGTGTTAGGCTTGTCAAATCAAACAAAATAAGCCCAAACTCAAAGTATCTACTATTAGCCGTTGAAGAGTTCCACCTATCCACCTTCTGGTCTTGCCATCAGATCAGGTCAACAACACCGAACCACTGTACTATCTACGGAAATAGAAATACTTGCAAAGTTTCAAGTCAATATGACAATTAGAAGTAGGTTAAATTCATCATTAGTTGTTTTTCCACCCTTAGGGGTGGTATTCTTTTTTGAAATTTAAATGGGACCAATCTGGAAGTATACCCGTTCAAACAAAACAAAAATTGTCCAAATCGGTCAATAAATGACGGAGTTCTGAGGTAACAAACATAAAAATAAAAAAAAAATAAAAACATACAGTCGTATTGAGAACCTCCTCCTTTTTGAAGTCGGTTGAAAAAAAACCTCATCTATTACCGTTAATTAAAACCTACATGCATAACAACTTGTGAATTATCATTGATATTTCATATAACGTACTTGCCGCCTTGTAAATAACAGGGCCTCGAATTTAATAATTTGACGGGCAATTTGGCAGTGGCACACGTGCACGGCGACCGCTGAAAAATGGCTTTACACATATTAAACATTTTCCACTCAAACCGCCGTTTTCGTCAAGATCGAGTGAGGAGAGAGAGATCACCTTATGATTGCCAACCCTAAAGCTTCTTTCTAAGGAAAATCTCTTTCGGCTCTATATTTACCTTTTTATATATAATGATCTAATTGAATTGACAAGAAAAAATTTACATGAAGTTATATAAAAGTGTTGTATTAAGAGGTTTTTGGAATTACTTAGATTTTGAATCATTTTTGGCAATAATTTCAATTTTTTTTTTTGAGTTTATTGTGTTTTTTCTATAGATACAACTGCAAGTACTGTCTACTATAGTAGCCTATTGACCTCTAGCTAGGTCCTATTGACCTAAATTAAAGATTTATTTTTTACTACCAAGATCTTAATATTACAAAACCTATGAAGTGTTACAAATATTGGAAATTGGCCAAGTGGTTTCTGACTTCCAGCCGAACCTGATTTGAAGTTACGAATAACACTTCAAAATAATACGCATTTTTTTAATTTTTCACTTTTATTTACTGACTTATAATTTTAATTTATATAAAGGCGTCAGGCAGCGTAACATATGTGTTACTCCAGGTCATGGTCTATCTGTATTATGAATTTCATCCAAATATATTTAGCCATTTCGGCGTGAGGAAGTAACAAACAAACATACATGCACATACAAACTTTTACAATTGCGTTGTAGATTGAAAGCGCTTTTAAAACGTACGTACGTGCTTACCAAGTATAACCGTACGTGAATCGAACTCACACTTGGCATATTTAATTATAAGTCGTATTTTCATGAAACCTTCGAAAATGGCATATTGAAATAATATTTTTTGGTCGCAATCCTAATACGAGATCCTCGGTGACAGTTGTGATTAATGTCCTCATCAGATGCGCGTAGAGTATTGCCGTTTTGTAAATAAATGATATCAATCATTTTACACACAAATTCATGTAAATAAGCACATCATGCGGTGGCACGAATTCCAAACATGAGTCGCGTATATTTTATTTTCGCACCACCTATTTATTAATTTGGGACATTTTTATATATTTACTGACACTTAATTTTAGTGTGTGATTTTTGATTTATAATTTACTAGCAGAACTCGCGGCTTCGCTCGTGCTAAAGCTACAAAAAAAATTTAAAAAAGGTGTTTCATACAAACTTTCATCCCCTATTTCACACCCCTACAGGATGAACTTCAAAAAGTGCAATAACATCTATTTATTTAATTTTATTGAAGAGCATATTAATGCTCTTTATATAAACACTAGACTACCAATTTTAAATAAAAATTAGTGTAGTAGGTAAGTGTGTATAGGTCTACTGATTTTTTTTTGGTCTAACATGATTTTTGCTTATATTTTTAAGTATGTATATAAATTTTTTTGCTTATTAATCTGCTTAATCTTCGTAACCCAAATACGATGCAGAAAAAAAGAAGCAGCGGTGTAGATGCAATAATGGTATTACCAAGTTTCAAATAATTCTGATCATAAATATTTTTTGTATTGTATTACGACGTGTTTTTCCGTTTCCACACAAAAAATCACGCCAATCCGTCACTCCGTTTCGACGTGAAAGAAAGACAGACAAACAAACAAACAAACAAACAAACAAACAAACAAACAAACAAACAAACAAACAAACAAACAAACAAACAAACAAACAAACAAACAAACAAACAAACAAACAAACAAACAAACAAACAAACAAACAAACAAACAAACAAACAAACAAACAAACAAACAAACAAACAAACAAACAAACAAACAAACAAACAAACAAACAAACAAACAAACAAACCATCAAACCACCAAACCAACAACAAACACACTTTCACATTTATAATATTAGTATGGACCTCTGAAAGGGATCGTTTTACAACATAAAAATTGACAATTGCTTGCTTATATTATGAATGCAAAAAATGTGTTTTGTCTATTTTGTTGCCCGTACAAATACCTAAAAAATCAATCAATATTTTTTTTAATCCAATTATGTAATTTTTTTTAAATGTTAATTAAGCATAAACATGAAGAGTTTTGCGACATACCTATAGTATAATATTTTCTTAATCTACAATATCATATTTTTCTAAGTTAATATAATTAATTATATGACTTTATTATAGAACGTGTACTTTACAGCAACACATCCTTCGGAAGATCATATGCACTACCTTATACGTACTGCTTCGATTTCGTTCTAGCTTCAGCGATTTATAAAATTGAGTAGGTAATATATCTTACCTTAGGTAACTGTTTAACATTACACCACGGGACTATCTGAGCTAAACTTATGTTTAAAACAATTTTATAAACACCTGCGACTTTTAAATCCAAATCTAACTAACAACTAGTCTTACGATTCCTTAACCATATTATATATTAAGCAAGTATTAAAATATTTTCTTATATTTGATAACAATTTAAGTATAGTTTTAACAAAATTTATCTATTAATTGTTGTATTAATTAGTAATATAACCATACTAGCATTACCCGCGGCTCTGTCCGCGTTCAGATGACCAAAAACCAAATTCTTACGTTTTACATATTAGTATACTCTTACATTGCAGTTTTTGTATTTTTTCTCAGAAATGAGATATTTTCCCGCGGTAAAAAGTATCTTATATGTTGACCCGGATAACCAGCTATCACCATACCAAATTTCATCAAAATCCCTCCAGTGATTTTTCTGTGATGCGGTAACAGACAGACAAAAATTCAAATAACTATAGATTCAGCCTCTGTTTCGATAATAATGTTTATTTCAAGAAGATTTTCCAAAAAATATTTAATGTACAGACTCGGTTTAGTTACAATCTTATTATATGTATAGATTTACTTTTTCATGCCGAATAGGTCACAAATATCATAGGAATAATAGAATAAAGTTATTGCTCTAAATCAAGACACATGCGAAATGTCCTTAATGAGTAATTGTGACAGCTATAATTTGGCAAATCATGCCCTTTAAATATAGTAATTTTTCTCTTCAAATGAAAAATTGTACGACGTTTAGGTATTAATTTGTATCTAAATGAAAAGCCCAGCTTAGTTTTCTTTCAATAAGTCATTGCAGTGCCGGGTGCACGGAGGGTTGTAATTAAGGTCGCCGCAGAGAGTTCATCAACGCCAGGCAGGGAGAACTTGATTCTAAAACCCGTGTCGTTAACCTTCGGCAAAGAGAAAGTACTTTTTTCATTGTTCAAAAATTTCTGCATAATATTTGTGATTTGGAAATAATAAACAATTCGTAACCCTCAATACATCGTTTTATATATACTTCGTAATTGAAATTAGTTTATTGCTGAAAGACCTTAGTTTTTCAAGTAATTAGTATCATATTAAATCTACTAGTAATTTATATTATACTAGCTCTGCCCTCGGTTCCGCCCGCGTTCAGAGGACCAAAAACCAAATTCTTAGGTTTTACATATTAGTATACTCTTAAATTGCAGTTTTTGTATTTTTTCTCAGAAATGAGATATTTTCCCGCAGTAAAAAGTATCCTATATATTGACCCGGAAACCAGCTATCAACATACCAAATTTCATCAAAATACCTGCAGTGGTTTTTGCGTGATACGGTAACAGACAGACTGATAGACAGACAAAAATTTTGATAACTACAGATTCGGCCTCTGTATCCATAATAATGTCTATATCAATCAGATTTTCCAAAAAATATTTAATGTACAGATTCGGCTTAGTTACAATTTTATTATATGTATAGAAAACTTTTCCACTAATCATATACATTATACAACTGTATGTAAGTGCATGAAGTTTGCTACAGCTACATAACAATAGAATGCTTAATGAGCTTTTTGCTTAAAAATTAACTTTAATTATGTGACTCTTGCACACTGATTGAATTTTTAAAAAATAAATGCCACACTAAACTAATACCAGATTACGACCAGAACTTCTGCTTTTTCTGTGGTGAATTTTTCTACTACTTTGTCACTTATTAGGTATACATGATGTTCTCCTAGCCGATTCCGGCTATGGCGGCCAATCTCATTGAGACTAGCCAACTGCGCAGGAGATATTATAGTGCACAAGTGTACGCGCAGACACAAGTGCACTCTCTATTCCTGTCACTCTCATACTCCGGTGGGACGACCACTCGACACGACCAGTGAGAGTTAAGGCGCAGGACCGACGGCTTTACGTGCTCTCCGAGGCACGGGGGTGAAACACCGCCAACTTCCCAACTCCGGGCTAATACTGAGGCTTACTATACAGAAAGACACAATAGCTAAACTTGGCCCGACCCGGGACTCGAACCCAGGACCTCCGGGTGTGCAGCCGTACATGCTAGCCACTACACCACCGAGGCAGTCAAGGTATATAGGTATACATAGACTTTGTATATATACTATATGCATTAAACGAATTAATCTTATAAATAAGAGCTATTTTTGTTTATAAAGATATTTGTTAACTAGTGATATATCCTCGCTTTGCTCGGGTGCTAGTTAGGTGCATAGGCTATTTTCTCCTGGTCAAAGCACTACATATCAACTAAATTCTAAATTTCATCAAGCCACTTGTGTACAGGGTGAAAGAATAATAAACATACATACATACAATTTAAATAGTAGTCCGATTGGATATAAAACCTTTCTCCTAATATAATGTATCAACTAGTTTCAATACTTTACCGGAAAACTTAGCCGATCTGAAGTTTTTTTAAAAGAAACACAATGACTGAACTTATAAAACAAATCCGATTTTTTAATAACAATCAAGACTTCTAGAAATTTTATTTAACCTTTTAATTACAATTTTACTACACTACGACTTGAAGATAACTCTATTACGAGTAGCTGAAGTTATTCCAGTGGTTTTTCTTGAACATTTTTACACTTAACTTTTCTCATCAGAGGAAAATATTCATTTCCTTAGTTTTATTTTCCAATCTTAGTCGTTATTACCTTATAATTTTCTTAGTTCAATCGTTTTTTCAATCCCTATTGAATTTGATATAATTAATGAAGGCAATTTGTTTTAATGGAAACGCAAGGTTCTTGGCGGTACACCCACATTTTAAGCGATATTTTGTACTTAAGTTACTTTATACCCTATAATATTATCTGATCACGTAATTTTAAATTATGAGAGCTTTCATAAGCTTACTTCTGTAATACCTGTATAATTGTACTTTATTACAAATCTGAACGCTATTAAAAACTTTAATAAGATGAAAATTGACTCACCTTTTTCTTGGATATGTATATATCTAATATATTTAAATATATACATCATATATAAATATATATAAATATTAGTATTTTAAGCTTTTAGTTTTTTTTAAAAAAAAGACGCAAGATTGACATTCATAGGTGTCCGGGTTCGAATTCCGCTCGGATACAAAGGTATAATTTATTTGTGTTTTTTTTCTTTTGATTCACTTAGCCTAGTTTCTCATATGAGACATGTGCGCGTGTAAACAGTTAAATAAAATTTTAAAAACTTCTCGTTTTTCTATTATAATTATGTTTTTGTTTCTTTTTACGATAAATAACAGCCTTACGTTTATAATAAAAATCACATGCTTAACAAAAATTTGACTCAGCGAGCTTTTTTATTGAAAAGGACTTAATTATATAAGCTTTTTATGTATAGAAATATAATAAATGGCATATGGGATTATGCAGAATTCATTTCCTAATTCAACCGAACCAACTTGGGCGGCAGGTGTGGAGTATTCAAAAAGCAATTTTCAATTAAAATTTGCTCTGCTATGACAGACGTTTCATTAACCCGGTTTCATTCCGCGGGAATTCCGAACCTTCATATACTGGGATTAAAATCGCGATATCCCGTAATAATAGTGCTAATAAATGTTAGCTATTGTTCTCGAGTGAAATGTAATTAGGTATTTTGATTAACTTCTCTTTAGTAACATTTGTTATAAAGTTATAATGTACTATAATGTTTATGAAAATAACATAGTATTGCGATTTGTATAGGAACAAAGTATGTAGAGATAGAAATATTTTTTATTATCTATATAATTAAACATAATTTATATTATCCGATATTGATCGTTAAATAAAATAAAAAAAAATAAAAACAAAAAGCTTAGACCTTTGGCTCGATAGGTTAGAGCTGTTATATATTTCGTTGCACAAAGAAATTCTAGCACCTAAAATTGTTATACACAGAAAGAGTCGTAGTTAATGATCAACCAAAAATTGTATAACGTATATTTTTTTGAATTTATTCAATATAATAATTAAATATTGGTAATTTCTCTCTAAAATTGCCTCGCGTTCTTACGAAAACTTTATTGCCCGATTTCACCAACAACCCATCAGCTGCCACCTACGTATGGGATCCCTAGCTTAAAAGTCCCCTAAACTAGCCCCTAAATTAAATTTCGTTTTACCATCGTCTTTAAGCCCATATTTCGAGCACCTAAATTCAGGGGGCCTTTTAATATTTAGGTGACCCCTAACTGTCGGTGAAACAAACTGTCCCCTAACAGCCCCCTAACCATGCTTAGGGGATCCCTTAAACTTAGGTGACGTTGGTGAAATCGAGTATGAGGCCTATTATAATTCCGTTGGACTTTCAAATTTCTGGAACTTTTATTAACATATAGTAACTTTTTTGACTACAAGATGTATTTAGGATTTCATTTCAAAATTAAAATACCTAATTCTTTAACTATCATCAAATACAGCTATATCTATTGAGTAAGTGAATTATTCGCATCTGCAATCCGTTCTTTGTATAAACAATATTTGTCAGATGCACTCTTGCATACATAAAACCGTTTGCTGATATAAGCACACGTACGGTATCCTTTAATTTTAGTATTACTTTGTTTAATATCGATCCGGAGATTAAACTGTATTGGATATTCGTTCCCTATGATTGATAAAAGAATCTAATATTTTTTTAATTTTAATTTAACTATAATTTAAAGACATAATTTGGTTTTTAGTCATTCGGGAAGCTATTCTTATAAGGAATTATCCATTTCAAAGAAACCTTGTTTGTTACTTATCTTTTGTATATTAGATTTGAAGTTTTGGATAATATTCATCGACAATTAAGTTTATCGTGGCGTTATAATGATTTACAGTCCAGTCAAATAAGGTCAGAAATCAAAATTTGGGCACTCAACTTTGATATAATGTAGTTTTAATGATACAGAAACAATGTGTAAAGGTTTTCATGTCTATAACCCCCGGCAAGGGTTGAAAAAAAATATTGTCAAAAGTGCTTTTGCAATTACTCTAAAAAGTACATTATATCAAAAATGCAAAGTTGAGTGACAAAATTTTGATTTGAGGCCTTATTTGACTGGATCATTAATTATATCGATGTCAGCAAATATAACAGATTTACTGAGTTTTATACGAAATGAAAGAGTTATTAGATTAATTAATGACGTTTCTAGGTACCTATACTTTATCTTTTGTGTGAAATACTTCCCATTGTTTATAATTAAGGACAACAAAAAAAACTTTCATTTCACCAACAATTTCAAATTAAAACAAAAATCCAATGAATAGGTAGGTATAAAGTCATTTCGGTCACATCGCTGGTTGTGTAAACGCTGTAAAAATTTATGTTAAAGCACACAGGAAATGTACGTCGAATAAAGGGATACAGTCTCATGTCAACAGAATGTTTATTTAAAGGGTTGTGTCAATTTGTGAGGTACTAACACATCTGGGTGATTGACCTCGTTATACGTACATATCCCATGGGAAATAGTGAGATTTAAGTTACGTCGAGAAGGGTTGCATTGATGGTTGTTACACTTGAGTGCAGTGTAAATATCAACATGTTTGAATGTTTTATTTTTTCAATACTATACAATGTAAAAATAAGAAAATTTTCTTTTGGCTAGAATTAACAAAAAAATAAACGCAAAATTAAAAAGAATTTAAATAAAGTATTTTAAATTACGAGCTTCCTTAGCTTCATATCTAGAACTAACGGCTCCTCTATCTGGTTTCGTCTATGTGTAAAGGACACACACTACGTACGTGTGTATTCAGCCCTTTTTTTAACGTCCCACTGCTGGCCTCCCTTCAATATGAGGAGGATCAGGCCATATAGGCCAGCGTGGTGGACTACCACCACGCTGGCCAACTTCATATGTCTTTTGAAAACTTGCTAGGTTCTCTCAGACATGCAGGTTTTCTCACGATGTTTTCCTTCACCGTTAATACAAGTGTAATAATGTTAGAAATGATTCGCACATGAAAATATCAGAGGTGCGAGACCCGGGATTTGAACCCGCTTCACTCGGTTTTCCAAGGAAGCGCGTTACCACTGGACTACCACTGCCTGTACGTACGTACACTGTAATTATTAATTGGTTCTAGTCTCAAATTATCCGATACAAATTGCTTGCCATCTACATATCATACTACGAGTAAATTGTATGCATATACTACGAGTATGTCAAAAAATTTTGCTTGTATGTTCAACTAATACGCACATTTTATATGGATACGAGTAGATAGATTGATATTATGATTTAATTTTTAGATAAGTTTAAAAATTAACAATCTGTAAGTATGTATTTTCTAAGTAGTGCATGATCTCGTACCTCTGATATTTTAATGTGCGAATCGTTTCCAACATGATTACCACTTGTCTCACGGCGAAGGAAAATATATTGAGGAAATCTGCATATTTGAGAGATCCTAGCAAATTTTTGGAAAAATATGTGAAGTCCGCTAACCCGCACTTAGCGTGGTGAACTATGGCCTCATGTGAAAGAGAGGTCCGTGCCTATCAGTGACACGTTAAAACAAAGCTGAATATAATGTATATTTTCTACGAACTACCTCGGTATTAACTGCCTCGGTAGTGTAGTGGCTAGCATGTACGGCTGCATACTCGGAGGTCCTGGGTTCGAGTTCCGGGTCGGGCCAAGTTTAGTTATCGAATCTTTCTGTATAGTAAGTCTCAGTAACAGCCCGGAGTTGGGAAGTTGGCGGTGTTTCACCTCCGTGCCTCGGAGAGCACGTAGAATATACGAAAATTACAAATTTAGAATCTTAGGTACACTTAGGAGCTTTCTGAAACATAAATATGTAGAAAAGGAATCGTTGACAAAATTTAAAAGCAAGAATTGAACTCTATGAATGATCCTGTGTTCTTATTAACATTAATATTCCT
The DNA here is from genome assembly GCA_951806755.1 of Brenthis hecate. Lineage (NCBI taxonomy): Eukaryota > Metazoa > Arthropoda > Insecta > Lepidoptera > Nymphalidae > Brenthis > Brenthis hecate. Next base: position 670,495 of record OX638255.1, read on the forward strand.
GTATACCTATACTTGGAGAAAACAATAATAGCAAAAACAGTATAACAAATATTAATATAGCAAAGCTGGTGTGTCCGAACGTATCACGTACACAGCGTTAAGTTTATTTAAATAAAAAGGCTGTAGGTTTAAGTGGTCGTCGAATGCAGTCCAAATCCCGTCCTCCCCGGGCGAGTCACGTCCACACTTTACTGATGTCCCGGGAATAGAGAAAATTTAGTGCGCTTAATATGTGAAATAAGCATATGAATTTCATTTATTCATTTTACGTTACAAGTTGGACAATTTTTCCTTTATATGTGATTGTAAGATTAAATATTTTTAGAAAACTGGCAATGTATGAGGATAATTTTCTGTTACAAATTCAAATTTATTTATTCAGGAATGGAACTTTAAATTCTCTGGGAACGCTTTGGCAAAATAGTAAGTAGATAGGTACTGTAGCAGTAAATACTCGAGTGCTAAGAAGATAGTGTTAATAAATTAATATTCCTAGGAAACCAATTGATATCGTAATTACACGTTAAAATTTACTCTCAATAAATCTTTAAGTAAAATCACATCGAGACTGCTGGTTTTCTGTGTGTACAAAGGACGAACCATCAAATGAATAAACACACTTTGGATTTATAATTTTAGGACAAGAGCAATTTTAATAATATAAATGTGAAAATATGTTTATTGTTTTTTTTTTCCTTTGTAAGTTTGTTTGTTTGTAGGTATATATATATATATATATATATATATATATATATATATATATATATATATATATATATATATATATATATATATATATATCAGACGAGGTTTTCCCAGAGGTAGCCCTCTGGGGTATGGGGTCCTTCAAAAGGGAAGTAAATAGGTTCTTAAAAGGTCGGCAACGCGCATGTGGTGCCCCTGGTATTGCAGGCGTCCATAGGCTGCGGTAACCACTTACCAACAAGCGGGCCGCATACCTGATTGCCACCGTCGTGGTATAAAAAAAACATTTTCTGCTTGGAGATATTCACAGGCCTCGAGAGTAACATGAGTATTTTTCTGTTTATCTACATACGAACCCGAGTAAAGCGAGGGTGCATCACATAGTATTGAGGATATATTTTTTATTTTCAAAAAAAACCCGCAAGATATTATTCTGCAATATCCGCCTAAATTAGCCAAAGTGGATAGTTTTATAGTAATAAATATGTCGATAAATGGGTTAACCTAACACAGGTTAAGTTAAAATGCTTGCTGTAATTTCCTCGCATTTTTAATTAAATAGGAGTTTTTTGAGCTTGTTTTCATTTTCTAAAATAAAAATTACACAACATATTAATCTTGCGTGTGAGTAATAACAACGCTAGTTAATATTAATATTCACTCAGCAGGTACCTCATAAGCACACAATTTTCATAAAATATCTTTTTACTTTTCTGCGAGAAAAGATTTTTATTTGATTATTAAGTTTCCACTTTATACATAGGGTGTATTACTTTTATTTTTTTGTGCTTAGCAAACAAATTAATGTATAAATTCGCTCGGGTTTGTCCCTATGTTGATTTCCCATACAAACTTTCATCCACATTTTCACCCCCTAAGGAATAGTTTCCGGGATAAAAAGTATCCTATGTCCTTTCCAGGGTCTCAAACTATTTCTTACTAAAATTCATCTAAATCTATTCAGTAGATCCAGAGATTACCCCCTACAACGTCACAAGCTCACAATTCACCAATTTTACCTCTTTATAATATTAGTATTTGGCAAATTTGACTTCTAGCAGTGTCCTATATAATTCTACTCCAGCTCATAGCCTACCTGTGTACTAAATTTTATCCACATCGGTTCAGCTGTTTTAAAGTAAGGAATAAATCATTTACATTTACAAACACACACATATGCATTTATAATATGTTTGCGCGAATTACACTACTATATAATAGTGATACATACAATATGAACATTTTTATGATTTATACTAAAGTTTATGTTCGAGTAAACATGCTTCCAATATTTTAAAAATGCTGTATACCATTAAAACAATAAGTAATAAAGCATAATTCGTAAAATAGTTATCTTTGGCGGCTTTTATTTATTAATTAAATACGAATGATCTGAACTGGCTATTATTTGCAGTAAAAAGTAAAATTGAAAATTGAATATTAAACAAATATTATACTCTTACAACTTATTAAGTATTCGTAGTCCAACAAAAAGTGATTTATGAACAAAAGCGATAATAAAAGTGAACCGGCGTCGCCCTTTCAAGTTCTATTATGTGAAAATGACGGCAGTAGTTACGTTTCATTCCGCCAGACGGCAGCAGTCGTGAATGGTCTAGTGTTAACAGCCTCATAAGAGTGTAATATTATAATTTTAGCGGCGCAAAATGATTAAAAATAGAATTTAATCTCGTTGTACTCGTAATACAGCGAATAGCAACATCTATGTACAAATAACATTTAAAATTGTACAAATTTTCAAGTATATTGAAACGTACCTAGCTAGGTATAGCTGTGATAAAAAAAATCTAAGCTTGCGCAAACGTTCAGTACTTGTACAATAAAAACGTAATCAAAATTGGCATACTTTATATTTAAGACTTGCGAGGCAGTTACTCACCTTTACGAGGGTAAAGTCGTTTTTAAACGAGTTAGTGAGCACGCAATCTCGACCCAAGTGCCGGATTTATTTATGTGCTGGAAACACGATTATTCTTTAAATTTAAGACGCTCGTAACTCTACTTACTTTATTTCAGCGGTTATAGCTATGAAATTTGGACGGTTCATATTTTTTGCGCTGTGGAACTCTTGATATATTACGCCATTTATAGTAATGTAACTTGGATCTAAGTTATGTCTCTCTCCTGTGTAATATAATCTACTGTAAAATAATTTTGAGTGAAGAAGACCGTTTTCTGCTAGTTTGAAGAAGAACATAATAAACAAACAACTTTTCTTGAGGCACATACTTACGTATTTTTGTGTATTAATTATGAAATATTTTTTAGATTAGACAAAGTTCTTACTGATTGTCAGTCGAACCTTATAGATATATAGACAAAGCCTGCTTTCTGGCCCGAATTGCATTATACCTACATTGTGTTTTCAGCTTTTATCGCAGCAGCCAGCCTTACCACCTCATTGAAATTCCCAAATGTCTCTAAAATTAGCCTCTCCAATTTAGCGATATAGCCACGAACTTTTAGGACGAGACGAAATTTTAATTTTATCGTTGGGGTTAATTTTATTCGCTAAAACTTTTGAAGGCCAAATATTTGTCAAAATAATTTTGAGCTTCGTCGTTTGTTTTAGCCGTTAGTGATCCGATTTTATATTTAATTAAAATTGCCTAACGTCTAGATCTAAACAGATTTGAGCTAATTTTGTTAGTTTAGATTACACTAATTATTAATTAACATTATATTACTCTTACAGTACAATGAATTTATTTGAAACTTTATAAAAAATGTTATATCTCAAAATTAGATTTAATTAAATATTCCAATTTTTCAGTTAAATCTAAAAAAAATCTAATTACTTAAGTGCTAGTTACCTGTATAATATAACAATTTACACTAATCTTACAAAGAGGTAAAGTTTGTAAGTTTGGATGTAGAGTCCTGAAACAAGTAAAATTACTGATCTGATTGTAAAAATTCTTTAACTAGTAGAAAAGTAATGTCAGTTCAATATAATGTTGAGTGTTATAGGCTATTTTTCATTCCGATAATGCGTTTTTATCATCAGAAATCATAATAATTTTAATTGAGGTCGGAAACACACTGGCTGTTCAATTATCAACATGCGCTGCTGATACGGTAATATAAAGTAATATATGGCACATGCATGGCAAAAAGTTTCCTGGAGATGCCATCGAGCGAAACGAGGTTAAGTCGCTAGTCTATACAATATAATAAAATTGTAACTAAGTCGAATCTGTACATTAAATATTTTTTGGAAAATCTAATTGAAATAGACATTATTATCGATACAGAGTCCAAATCTATAGTTTTTAGAATTTTTGTCAGTCTGTCTGTTACCGCATCACGAGAAAACCACTGGACAGATTTTGATGAAATTTGATATGACGATAGCTGGTTATCCGGGTCAACCTCACGGTATCCGGGTACCTCATTTCTGAGAAAAAATACAAAAACTGCATTGTAAGAGCATACTAATATGTAAAACCATTGAATTTGGTTTCTAGTCATCTAAACGCGGACGGAGCCGCGGGCAATGCTAGTATAACTATAAAATTCAGGTACAAAGTAGAGTGTTCAATCAACATTCCATGCACAAAGCAGTGACCATAAAACGAAAAAAAGAAAAGAAGATAATTGCCGACGTCGTTAGAAGCGTTTAAAAAACTAATATTAATTCGGTGCACGGGGCGCTGAGAACACTGAGGCGTAAAATTCAATAAATGTTGTGCACGAGACGGCGACGGAACGACTTGTTAGTGCCATATTGGATTATATAAACGGAACGTTGCCGCGTTTTAGGATATTTTCGCACGCTCTAGTGGCCCTTTGCCACACTGTGTATTAAAATTATTATGTCGCTTTATGCTTTTCAATTTATGATTTTTAATAAACGTGTATATTTTTGCTGTTTTTTAACCGACTTCCTATTCCAAAAAGGAGGTTCTCAGTTCGTCGGAATCTTTTTTTTATATATGTTCACCGATTACTCGAAGACGCCTGAACCGATTTGGAAATTTCTTTTTTGTTTCAAAGCCCAAAGGGTATAAATACTTCCCAGGTGGTCTCAGATAAATTTTACCGAAATCGTTCGAGCGGTTTTAAAAAAAATCAACAATTAATATATTTTTTTAATCCTACCTAACTCAAACTGAAGTTCACTTATAGTCGTAATTTAGAGCTAGAATGTGATTTATGAAATTAAATCTTTTTGGCAAAATCTGCATTTAATACTATGTAATTGAATACTTAACAAAATATCTTATAACGAGCCTTACTTTATTATTCAAAATATAAAGTAAATATGTATATGATATATGTATTTCAAAGTTCAACTTTAAAAATACAACAGATTTGTTACACGAAGCGATAGACGAAGTCGAGCAATTCAATAAATGTTGTCCAAGAGACAGTGACTTACGACCTGTTGAGTTCCCTCTGGACTATATCAAAGAACGATGTTACTTAAAATAGTATATGTGTATAATAAATAATATCAATATGTATAACAAAATTTAATATATTTTTAAATAGACATCAGATAAAGTATAATTACTTTATTGAAAATATGAACTAGGTACAATTTTTATTAATTAAATTTATTCAATATAATATTTCACAATAATTATTTATTATTTCACAATAATAATATTTATTAAATAAACATGAGTCCGATGAGTTCGTTAAAAATAGGTCTTATATAATCCAAGGGCATGTTATAATGACTGACGTGATATTTTTAAGGGTTTATAACATTTTATATATCGCATGTGGAAACGTATACACGAATAAAGAATTAAGCAAGGTAAAAATGCATATAAGAACCACCAAATTTAACCCCTAGTAGAAGAGGTAACATATTTTTGTACTAACACAGGTAGTGCAAAGGTACGCTTTACGACTTACGCCGCGAGTATTATTCTGACATGGAAGGCTGCAAGATAAAGTTTTACAAAAGGCACAAAGAAGGTAAAACTCTCTTAAAGGGCATGTTGTAATTACTTCTCCTTCAAAAAATCTACATTTATTTCATTTTTACTCGAGTAATGTTAGGTATTGTATTAAATTAAATCTTTATTAAGCGATTTTCTAGGATTAATTTAAGACTTCAATATCAAAATAACTATGTAGTGCTTATATATATTAATATATATATATATATATATATATATATATATATATATATATATATATATATATATATATATATATATATATATACACACACACACACTGTACACTGTTTTTGTTTATATTGCCGATAGAAACTCCTATCAGAATAGTAAGCAGTTGCTTTTGAATACTAATTTTATATTATAATCTCTCTTGAATAGATTGTTATTAATCAGCAAGAAATCTATTCAAATACGCTTTATAATAATGTTATCTATACATATAATAAAATTGTAACTAAGCTGAATCTGTACATTAAATATTTTTTGGAAAATCTTATTGAAATAAACATTATTATCAATACAGAGGCCGAACCTATAGTTTTTAGAATTTTTGTCTGTCTGTCTGTCTGTTACCGCATCACAGAAAAACCACTGGAGGGATTTTGATGAAATTTGGTATGGTGATAGCTAGTTATTCGGGTAAACATATAGGATACTTTATACCGCGGGATAATGTCTCATTTCTGAGAAAAAATACAAAAACTGCAATGTAAGAGTATACTAATATGTAAAACCTAAGAATTTGGTTTCTGGTCATCTGAACGCGGGCGGAGCCGCGAGCAATGCTAGTGTTCAAATATGTTTTAGATATTACATGATATTAATAAGCGAGGAATGTAAGATTACAATCTACATACGTAATAAAAACATACATCTGGTTGAGAAGTGAAATAAGATGTTTGTTTTTGTTTTAAATCATTCAAATTAAAATTGTATTTTTTCGTAATGATAAAGATTTGAGAAAAAAAATGTCATGACAATAAAAGAGTTTGTTTATAATTAATATATTTGATTCAGTAGTTCATCAAGTACTACTAATACTAACTTTCTTAACAATTTCATCATCATTACAATTGAAATTTAACCTTAGTATTTTATATTAGACTAGCATTGCCCGCGGCTCCGCCCACGTTCAGATGACCAAAAACCAAATTCTTAGGTTTTACATATTAGTATACTCTTACAATGCACTTTTTGTATTTTTTCTCAGAAATGAGATATTTTCCTGCGGTAAAAAGTATCCTATATGTTGACCCGGGTATCATCATACTAAATTTCATCAAAATCTGTCCAGTGATTTTCTCGTGATGCGGTAACAGACAGACAGACAGACAGACAGACAGACAGACCGACAAAAATTCTTAAAAAACTATAGATTCGGACTCTGTATCGATAATAATGTCTATTTCAATAAGATTTTCCAAAATATTTAATGTACAGATTCGACTTAGTTAAAATTTTATTATATGTATAGATATAGTATAGAAGTCTAAAGATTAAACAGCTATTACAAGTCATGTTATAACTAAGCACATTTCATTAGTGTTGTTTCAAACTTACCCTTAAAACGTCTCGTCGGTGGTAAACGTAGGTATGAGTATCTAAAGAGCAAACCATACTTCCATTTAAACAAAGCTCCTGTAAGCCGCCCCTTGTAGTGAATAAGATGTCGAAATAATATGTGAGCTTTATCACATTTGAATGTTAGACTTATGGTATACATATAAGTATTTGTTGGAAGATCTAACAAACAACGCGTCATGTGTAACTTGAATGATAGAAGAAAACTTTTTTCTTAATCTCTTAAAGTAGGGTAGGATTCGATAAAAGGGTTGCTAACTCGAAAAGATTTTTATTCTTTTGTTATACTGTGCCTTTAACATATTATTTTGAATTTCTTTTATACTCTTATTATGTATTTATATGGTTAAAACGTCACATTGTTGTAAGTTAAAAACAAGCCTGAGGTACTTAAAAATATAACATTAACAGCATATCGAGAATTGTAAAGTGGACGTGCTTTTTATTTTTAGCTTTTCCAAAGCACTTTATATTTTACTAGCATTGGCCGCGGCTCCTCCCGCGTTCAGATGACCAAAAACCAAATTCTTAGGTTTTACATATTAGTATACTCTTATATTTCACATTTTGTATTTTTTCTCAGAAATGAGACATTTTCCCGCGACCCTTATATGCGATATGTTGACCCTGAAATTTCATCAAAACCTTTGCAGTGGTTTTTCTGCCATGCGGTAACAGACAGACAGAAGGACAGACAGACAGACGGACAAAAATTCTAAAAACTATTATATAGATTTGGCCTCTGTATCGATAACAATGTTTGTTCAATAAGATTTTTCAAAAAATATTTATTGTACAGATTCGGCTTGGTTACAATTTTATTATATGTATAGATAAAAAAGAAAATGTAAATGGCGCAGGTATTTTTTTTCTTTATGGCTTAGAGATGCGTTAACAGACGCAATTCATTCTGCCAGTGTCACGTTTTGTGAGGAAGACACGAATGAGATTGAGCTATAATTTTGAAATTTAGCAGCTTTAATGTGGAATTAAAAATATAAATGAATGATCGGTCTACACGAGTAACAACAATAGAAAGATAATTACGCAATACAAAGATTATTATTATTAATTTATCAATTTAAACTGGAAAATGTTTCAAAGGTGTCTATATGTACGATCTATCTGTCTTAGAAACTTTTATAGAAAGAATATTTCTTAAATACTAAAATTACTATGAAAGTAATATATGTATATATATATATATATATATATATATATATATATATATATATATATATATATATATATATATATATATATGTCGTGTTATCCATATACTACGAACATCATCTTTGGTGCTCATCTTGTGGGCGTTATCAGGGCTCAAATAATAAAGTATTCAGTGCTCAATACACAATTTAATCAGGGAAGTCACAATGTTATAAACTTGAAACGGTAATTCTAATGATTTAGAGCTAGCGGGTTCACAGTCACCGATCATCGACTTCCAACTACAATATCAAAGCAAAACTCTAGATCCACCATGATCAACCGACTTTACTAAACCACGTATCTGCAAAGAATGAATGTCGTGATGGCGTCTCGACCCCGCTCGAGACTAAATCTCTGCTCTAAATTCAAAATAACTTTAAAAGCAATAAAAAGTAAATTAAAGAACATAGTGACTAAACAATAATAAGGTTTCATAACAGAAAAAGGTAACTAAATCCTCCTCCGTCTTATATATATTACCTTATTATCTGATATGTCAAAGCATATTAAATCAAGTTTCAAGTAAAATTAGCAATTTTTTTTTTACAGAAGCCTTGAAATCCTTAAGGCTGCCTTCATATTAAACATGTTCATTTTAGTTGGTTTTGGTGCTTAAACAATTGTAAACACGCATGTACAAGTACAAAGAATACCTAACCTCCGTCCCTTTTCCCGATAAAGAACTAAGAATTCCCTATTTATTGAATCTTACTTTATTTAATTAAAACAAATTATTCTGTTTGAACACTCCATCTAAATTTACGCAGTTCACTCAAATTGCAAGCCCAATAAAATTTGCCAGTGAGTAAATTTAAAACTGTCGACGTTGGCGTGGCGTCTAAGTGTGTATATCTATCTACATTATCACAGCCCTTTCAGTTATGTGTTCTAGGGTCCCTTATAAAATAAAAAATGAAATATTTTTTATATTTGTGATTAATATGATATATTAAATGACATTATAGTTATTATTATATTATGTCTTGATACTCCTTAACTTGAATTTTTGTTTTATTTTATACAAACTTTCATCCCCATTTTCACTCTCTTAAGGCATGATTTCCGAGATAAAAAGTATTCTATGTCCTGCCCAGGGTCTCAAACTATCTTCTTACCAAATTTCATCTAAATTGGTTCAGTAGATCCAGAGATTACGCCCTACAGCGTCATAAACTAACAATCTCACAAACTCACAAACTTTACCTCTTTATTATATTAGTATAGATATACATAGTACAAATACAGATTCAGAGTAACAATGCAACATCTTCAAAATTAACAGCTAATAATAACAGTGACAGGGGTTAGTAATAAATATATAATCTTTCAATATCAAATGTTCATTCTAATCACAATAGGCAAGACATACCTAATCTAGCTATGAAAGTTCAAGAATGGTACTACATTACATATTTTCTCCCCTAAACTTTCGAAGAGTCTTAAACATTTTTTAGAGTACCAAAATTATCCTCAAGATGATTAGCAATGGTAATCAAAAACCCCTTGTCCTTAACGTAATGACGTGCTTTATCACCGCCATCATCGGACGTAGTTCAGGTATCTTTGAAAATATCTAATTCAAGGATTATTAAAAATGATTATTAAAGTGCAAAAAGATTTCAAAAATATTGGCTGGTGTATCTGAAATGACGTATTATTGATTTTGTTTTAAACGTTTTTATTCGAAATATTTAAATAAATTTCATTCTTATTTATTGTAAGAGAACTCGATTATGAATTATGAAGCATATATTATGCTTACAAATAATATGTGCTCTAAAACTTGATGTGAATAAATATAAATAAATTATAACTGTCTAACTAAATAACATAGATCTTACAAAAACACTCTTTTAAGACAACACAAAAATGGTATCAATGTCACATAAAGATACTTGACGCGGGGCTTAGACCCTCCCACTCTAAAGTCTTCCAGACACGCACTCACTCTACTCTACCACTACTCTCTCCTTTGTTTTGGTTTTCATTACAAGAGGTACGTGGTGAATCATTAATGGCCCCCCGGTGAAAACCTTAGCTATATATAATATTTAACTAGGTACGACATTAGAGTTCTTCTTTCGTTGTAGATAAAAAGCGCACTAGCCCTTTCATTATTAATCAATTTTTAAGTAATAATTTTTGACACCTCTCATTTAAAATCGGTTTGACAGTTGACACCATTACTTAGTAATTTATTTAGTTACTAGCATTGCCCGCGGCTCCGTCCGCGTTCAGGTGACCATAAACCAAATTCTTAGGTTTTATATATTTGTATAATCTTACATTGTATTTTTTTGTGTATTTTTTCTCAGAAATGAGACATTTTCCCGCGGTAAAAAGTATCCTATATGTTGACCCGGATAACCAGCTATCACCATACCAAATTTCATCAAGAGCCCTTCAGTGGTTTTTCTGTGATGCGGTAACAGACAGACGGACGGACAAAAATTCTAAAAACTATAGATTCGGCCTCTGTATCGATAATAATGTCTATTTCAATAAGATTTTCCAAAAAATATTTAATGTACAGATTCGGCTTAGTTACAATTTTATTATATTATATTTAGTTATAAGAGACATTTAACTCAGATGCAATGTATAACGAAATATTATTAATTTTATGCATTTCATTCATTTATTTACATATTAGTTATTGGCTTCTATTCAAGCTTGTTGCGTACAAATCAATTATTACATCTATGTAACTTGATTGGAGGAACCATGTTGGAGGTTAGACGTGGCTATTTTAAACTATTAATTATATTAGCACTATTCAATAGAAATATTTTATATTTATACTGGAGGTAAAAAAAACACAGTCAAAATATTAAGTTAATAATTGTTTCAGTCATAGAATCATGTATTAAAAAACGGTTCATTATTGAGTCTTGCTTCAATAATTGCTAGCAACACCCGCAACAGTAGCGCGTCGATGGCTCTCGTGACGTTGATCGGACTCCACAGACTATCGGGGGAAACTCAACAATGGCGGCAATACGTAATTAAAAATGGCTGCCGATCTAACAAAGACCTCAAGCTTTCTGCCTACGGAATATCGTTAAAACTTTTGCTGTACGTGCATAAAAGTGTTGGCTTAGATCATTTGTTATTTTATAAATCTTATCGTGATCAAAACATTTTTTTTAATAAAACATTAACATTTGTAACCAAAAAAAAAACTTTCGAATATTTTCTTGTGTCCATTTTTTTAAGCTTCAAACGATACTGAAATCACTTTAATTTGTAGAATGTCTAAATTTCAAAATATATTTTGTAAAAATGAATAGATAAAAAGTTTACTCTGTGAAAATATTTATATATTCAAAATAAACAATTTTCTTAGATATATTTATGTGTATAACAACACAGTAACTTAAAGTCATTTGAATTTTGAACTTTAACACAAAGTTAAAAAATATATATTTTTGAAGATTTTTCGACAACAATTGCTCATGATGTGTGTGTAACATGATAAAATTCAAAATTTAATATTTTATATTTTAGATTCAAAAAATTCAAAATTCAAATATTTTATTCAGCATTAAATTATTACAATTTTTTATAAAACGTATATAAATTAAAAACGTACCTGCTTATCTATTTATTTTATGTATGTACTCTTATTTTGATAAAATTACTAATATATTTGTATTAATTGTTTTATATTTAGTTTAGAAACGGTTGTCTTTATATTACAGTAAAATTTTACTTTCAATTTTAATATAGTGTTTAGATTTCCCAGACATAATGCTTTTGGCACGTAGTCAGTCAGAATAAAGGGCTTAAGCCAGTTATTATTTTCATCTCAGATGAGATACGTGCGAGGAAGTTCTATGTAGCTTTGCTTTATTAAATATTTGAAGGTATTCAGCATTTGCTAAGAACATTTTTGCGATGGATAAATAAGAAGATATGGGGCGAGTCCCCTGGAGAAGAGCGTTTCATTTTTGAATAGTCCTCTAATCAAAAATGAAACGCTGATGAGAAACGTTTATGATAAATCTAAATTATTTTAACGAAATGAATACAAAAGTTATGAAGTCTTAAAATTGCAAATTAAAATAAATTTTCCATAAGTATATAGCTAAGACTTATTTAGTCTATTTGGCCTTTATCAATCCTTCATATATAATATCTAATACCTAATTATCTAACATAATCAATATCCTCAGTACAAATCAATTTTATTAGAAAATGGATCCTAACCTAATTAATTTTATTGACCGCTGTAAATTATCATACCCAAAGTTGTCTAATTGCATAAACAAGAAATAATGTGTCATCTTTTGTTTGGATAAAAAATGCCTACTTTACTTAAATACTTACTTTTTTAACTGTGGCGATTAGAAAAAAATACTTTTTAACTTTTAGTTTTTAATGTGAAATAGACTGGGTGTTATAAGTTTGACGTGTCTGTATGTGTGCGTGTGTGTGTGTCCGTCTGTGGCATCGTAGCTCCCGAACGGATGAACCGATTTTGTTGTTGTTTGTTTTTTGTTTGAAAGGTGAATTAGTTGGGAGTATTCTTAGTTATGTTTGATGAAAATCGGTCCAAGATGGTCGGAGGTTTTTAAATTTTTAATTTATCACTTGTTAAGGCCTATTCCTCCCTTGTCTATAGTTGTAGAGTAGTAGAGCTGAAATTTTTAAAGTTATAAAATCTATGTCATCGAAAAATTATAAAATATAGGCATTGGTAAAAATATTCTACATTAATAAGAATATTGATACAACGCCGAAGTTTGATTTCGCATGGGAATTGCCATCGCATTGTTCATATTGCTGTCTAATTTATACCACTCTGTTTTTCTTTTGTTTGTTTCTTTTGTTTTCAGATCAAAATTAAAATGCCTGTTGAGTAATAAAGCTATATAGTTAGTAAACTTGCATAAAATTTGTTATGAACATTTTGAATCTATATTAAAGTTTTAAGATTAGAGATTAATATGTATACACACAAGTTTGATCATTTTAAAATCTACTTTTTTATGTTAACATATTAAAATTATCTGTGCTCGAATTTCTACATAGTCCTAACTCAATAAAACTTATATGTGTATTATATATAATAGGTACAGCTTTCATATTGTATGGGACAACTATGTATATAGGATGTATGTTTAGTTTATTTGACATGTCTAAACAGTAACACGTCGTTATGTAGTAACATTCGAATGATATTTTTTTAAATGTAAATTGTATTATTTAATCATAATTGAAGTTTATTTAAGCATATAGTGGTGCAAATTTTTAGTATAAATTGCCAAATATTGATGTTATTTTTAGAAAACAATAAATGCTTCAAGTCAATTCAATTTTCTTGTCAATATCTTCAAAACTTGTCAGTTGACAACAGATTACTTCACCTATGTCACGTGGAATGGAGAAGACGCGAAGGAAATTGGTCCAATAAATACTTATAACGACGAAGAACGAAGTGACTCAGTGAGACACCATGATTTGTCAATTTAAATATTACTTGAAATGTTCAAAAAGGATAAATATTTTAAAGTCATTGAAGAATGATACACAATAATTGGTTTATCTGTTGTATGTATTTTGTTAAAACTTAGTAGATGAATAACTTGAACATATTAAAATAATAAAAGCCATTCCTCGCTAGAATACATTAAGGTAGACGTAATCAAAATTAAGTTATGGAAATAATTATTCAAATGAATGCCTTCTATATATTATTATGTTTTAGAGCTTGAATTTAAACAGATAACACCAGCAAGTTCGCATCATCTGGCTTGTTTACATTTTCATAGATCATAATTTAAGTTTCTTAACTTAATTGATTTGAGTATTTTCGTTAAGTTATTTTGTTAATATTATATAGGTACCTACATATAACAATACACATGTAAAGTTACTAACTAAATTGAACGTGTTATAAAAGCCTACAGAAAAGTCCGCGATAGCATTTTTCTATGTCCAAGGTAAGGTACACTTATAATGATTATTTTTATTTGATTAAATATACCTAGGTAATCTGACGAAGGTACAAGCAACAAGTATTTGCATTCTAAACTTAAGTATCCCATTACAAATTAATGCTACTTTAATAGATAAATTGTTTTATTTCCACAATCGACTAAGTTTTTTTCAATTTATGTATGTTAAGAATAATGCCTTAATTACACTGTCTTATTGCATTTCCGTTCGTTCTGTAATTATTGTCACTAATCACATTAGTAATACCATACACTTACGCGATCTTTGTATTATTATATAATAGCGGAAGTTACCGTTCTGTGTTTTCTGCGTTTAATCCTCACATGGCTAACCATATGAGAAATATCTAATAAGGGAAAAGGTTATCTATACATATAATAAAATTGTAACGAAGCCGAATCTGTACATAAAATATTTTTTGGAATTTTTTTTTACAGTGGGAAAATGTCTCATTTCTGAGAAAAAATACAATAACTGCAATGTAAGAGTATACTAATATGTAAAGCCTAAGAATTTGGTTTTTGGTCATCTGAACGTGGGCGGAGCCGCGGGCAATGCTAGTTATTTCTAAGTTGGCAGCTGAGCCTTTTATCAAATTGTAATTTACTTTACTTAATTTAATGTGTAATAGGGTTTCTCGAAGTGGTGTATATAAAACCCTAGGGGTTCCTCAGTTCATCGTAATAAATTCGTGACAAAATTTATTTTATATCAAACATTCACTTCTCACTCTATCTTAATTAAAGTGTCTATACTATGTATTCAGCCCTATTTGACGTCCCACTGCTGGGCACGGGCCTCCCTTCAGTACGAGAGGGATCAGCCCGTAGTCCACCACGCTGGCCAAATGCGGGTTGGCGGACTTCACATGTCTTTTGTAAACTTGCTAGGTTCTTAAGAGAACATGCAGGTTTCCTCACGATGTTTTCCTTCTCCGTTAAGACAAGTGGTAATCATGTTGGAAATGATTCGCACATGAAAATATCAGAGGTGCGAGACCCGGGATTTGAACCCGCTTCACTCGGTTTCCCAAGCGAGCGCGTTACCACTAGGCTACCACTGCCTCTAATATCTATACTATAAAAGGAACAAAATAAAGAGACCATAAAGAATAATATCGGCCGGTGGTCCATATAGAAGTCCATGTAAAGTAATGTGAGGTTTTAATAAATACTTTAAATGCTTTAAACAGTAAGAGGACTCCATATGTTCATAGGATGTATGCTAAAAGTTTTGGTTTTAAAAATGATAAATGAAAGGCAATAAATAATCAATATTGATTATAATTATGAAATAGAACATGATAAGTTAATGTAGAAAGAGTAATCTAGAGACAACTCTATGAAATCAAACCTGCACCGGCTTGATTTCATAAAGTTTTCGTGGCACATTTAAAAGACTCGTAACTAAACTCTATTTATATGTAAAGCCCACGATAATAAAACGATGCTAAAACGTCGTAGGAGCAACAAGGCCTCGGCCGTGCATCAGGGATTTGCCAAATATTCAGCGAGAGCGCGGCCATCATCCGCCAATGAATTAGCCAATAAAACCAAATTGAACCAAATAAATTCGCCTTTATTACCTTTTTCTATTTCCTCTTTGAGTGATTCCAAAGGATACTTACAGCTACAAAATCGATAATATCTGTCTGTTCATTGCTGTTTTTGAGAAATGTTTTTTATTTTAGGTTTTAAAGGTAAATGATTATGAATATCGTTGGTAAATGATATCGTTAAGCAAGATTCACACGAGAGAGTTTTAAGTTTCCAGAGAACTTTATGAAAATTCGCCTGCAAACTAAGCACACGAAGGGTTCCGTACCATCGTACTTAATATGACTTTTACTCTATCTAGTATATTAACTTCATTGATCGATTACGAACGTTAAAAAAATGTGTTTTTTTTTATTGTTATGTACTTTTATTATTCCTTAATATAGCGAAGAAATACATACTCTCTCTTTATTATTTAAAATGCATATAAGTATTTTTATTTAATAATTCTTATGTATATCTAATTTATTTATTTATTTATTTATTATATCTACAACACTTATAACTTGAACTGATAAACCGATTTTTATTATCTTTGTTTGGTTGGATTTGGATGTTGGATTCAACCCGAATAGCAGAAAAATTACTAAAACATCGGAAAAATACACGAAAAAAAAAACTTAAAAAAAACTATTCCATACTAAGCGTCAAAACGTACCTAGAGACGAACCTGAGCGAAGCGAGAGTGAGTCGCTAGTATATTATACAATACACACATAACTGCCTCAGTGGTGTAGTGGCTAGCATGTACGGCTGCACACTCGGAGGTCCTGGGTTCGAGTCCCGGGTCGGGCCAAGTTTAGTTATTGAGTTTTTCTGTATAGTAAGCCTCAGTAACAGCCCGGAGTTGGGAAGTTGGCGGTGTTTCACCCCCGTGCCTCGGAGAGCACGTAAAGCCGTCGGTCCTGCGCCTTAATTCTCGCTAGTTGTGTCGAGTGGTCGTCCCACAAGAGTATAAGAGTGACAGGAATAGAGAGTGCACGTTGTGTCTGCGCGTACACTTGTACACTATAATATCTCCTGCGCAGTTGGCTAGTCTCAATGAGATTGGCCGCCGTGGCCGGAATCGGCTAGGAGAACATCATCATACAATACACATCTTAACAAAAAAGGAGAAATAGGTTATGAAAGTTTGACGACAAGTTCGGCTCAGTTTGTAGTGACACCCTACTTGCTGTGTCAGCAGTCGCGGGTTCGAATCCCGCTGGGGCATTCATTTGTGTGATAAGCACAAATGTTTGTACTCCAGTCATGGGTGTTTATATTTATAATATGTATGTATTTAATGTTATATATGTGTAGTGTATCAACTATCTGGTATCCATAACACAAGCCTCGTAGCTCACTATGGAATTATATGATGCTGTGTGTTAATGTCCCAACATATTTATTTTTATTATTTTTATTTTTATAAAGTGTTTATTTGTAAAGTTTATTGAATTTAGACGAAGATGGAAAAAATATATTAACCCAAGTGATTCTAACGGTGCTTTATCACTTTATAATCACACTCTTTCGATAATCTCGTCACCAAATAATATAACGTACTCAAAATCCAAAAGCGTTGAAGAATGTAAACTGCAGCGTATGTATTAGCAATTTAGGCTCAGTTTACTTTGCTTACCTTTACTACATTATTATTATACATATCTTACCCTCTACGCGAGAAAGAGAGGGAAGTTTCTTGAAGATTTTAGATCGAGAAGTCATTTTATCGTAATTAAATTTTTAAATATCGTATGGACAATTTTTACGCCCCATAATATATGTGTTCTCGATTCTTCTTTTAATAATCAAATTCTCCAAACTAAAAATTCTTGTGTGACAGTTTCACGTATATAATAATTATTTAGCAAAATTCGAGTGGCTCAATCTACGATACCAAAAGGTCGGCCTATCCTTCCACGACGAGTTCTATCCTTGCACAAAACAAATATGTATGGTCCTTCAAATGTCGACCCAGTTTGGTGAATATCACAGCGATATTATTAAAAGTGTTTTTACGTACCTGTATGTTTGACCAACTTCTTCATAAAGAGGAGATACTCAACTCAATTCTATGGTTTTGTGTGAATTACGCGATACCTTTGCCAGTTATATATTGATTTTTATGTTTTTTTTTATTTTATCTATACTAATATATTTATTTAATAATGTTTAATATATATTTAATATTATAATTTTTTAATTTTTTTATTTTATTTATTTTAGGGAAACAAACAGTACGATATTACATAAATAATTAATAATAATAGATAACACATAAACCAATGAAGTTTCCACAAATGAAACAATACACTTAAGAAGCAGACCATAATGAAAATGAGAAAAACAAAAAGCTAAACAATATGCTAAAAAATTACAAAATGAAACACTGGTGAACATTATAAAAAAATAAAAAATAAGGAAAAACATAAAATACATAAAATACAAAATCAACAATTAAACAATAGGTTCTTAATACTATTTTTGAAACTTAAAAGTGAATTTAAAAATATGTCTATACTTGTAAATTTTTTATTATACTCATTACATGAGCGAAGTATAAAGGTATTTCGAGCATATTTCGTTCTAGTACATGGCAAGTCAAAAATATCGACGTTACGCTTACTAAATTTTGGAACCTTAAAATTCAAACAGCTTAATAAGAAAGGGCTATCAATGAAATTATTTAGGATTTTGAAAAGAAAAAATTGATCTCTAAGCGTGCGTCGCATCTGTAAAGATCTAATATTAGTTGGACATTGATCATGACTATAAAATTTATATTGAGTATATTTTATAAATTTAAGTTGTATTTTTTCTATAGAATGTATATATATATATATATACCTTATATTGTGGGTTCCAGATTGAGGAACCAAATTCCAATATCGAGCGTACTAGACTATTATACGGAATAATAAGCGTATAGTAAGTTTTAAACTCTTTACCAACTCTTAGTATAAAACCAAGCATTCGATAGGCCTTAGCAACAATATAGTCTACGTGAAACTTAAATGTTAATTTGTTATCCAGGTAAATACCCAAGTCTCACCTGAGACACACGGGTAATAATTTCGCGTTTTAGGTGATAATCATAAATAGTCGGCGATATAAATGTGAAAATAATTCTATCCCTTACTTTTTCACGCCAAAACCGCTGAATAGTTGTCTATAAAATTTAAAAACATACAACCTTTGATCCTCACATACCAAGCGAGGAAAGCCGCGGGCAAATAGTGATATATAAAACATAGCTGTGTTATTTTAAAATAATTACTTTAATAGCATATTATTTTTACCATTAACTATGAAATCATCAATCAATTTCAACAATTTCGAGTAAAATATTGTCCCGTAATTTGCCAGATCTAGTTTAATTGCCAAATTCCATGACACAATGGTCAGTGGACATAAAAGGAGATTGATTTGAATCCTGGTATGCCAACCAAGTATTCAGGCTTTCTGTGAATTTTTCTCATTCAACTAACCGCGCTCGTCTTACCAAAAATTTATTTGCATGGGATGCTGGGTAGCTCTTCTGAATGAAATAACAAAGCTCCTTTGTCTTACACGGTCCCATTTCGTTATCGTAGAGTAGTGTTTGTAACGTTATATATCCTTATAAAATTATCAAGATTTTTTCAAAATCTAAATAGTTTATTTTTGAAAATTAATATAAATAAATAAATATGTGGGGACATTAATACAAAGCGCCATCTAGTTCCATGGTAAGCTACGAGGCTTGTGTTATGGATACTAGATAGTTGATACACTACACATATATAACTTTATATACATACATATTATAAATATAAACACCCATGACTGGAGTACAAACATTTGTCATCACACAAAACCCCAGCGGGACTCAAACCCGCGACCGCTGGCACGGCAAGTAAGGTCACTACAAACTGAGCCAAACGTGTCGTCATATTATGTCAGAATCATATGTAAGAACTTATACTTTAATTTTATAATTAACTGGTTTTATTTTGTAGCTCCACTCGTTACGTTGATAAATAATATCTATCGTACTCAGGGATAGTGTAACTTTCTATAAGTGAAAGATTTTTCAGAACAACCTAAGTGTTAGCAATATTATGAATTGTTTTATAATATGAGAATATAATAAATAGGTATAGATATGGCAGCACCAAAAACTGTATTTAGTATGAATTTTTAAAATAAACCCTTTAATTTAAATATGTGGAAGTGGAAAAACTGTCAGGTGTAAAAGAGGTGTTTTGTAAAAAGAAAGTCAGTGTATTTTCTGGAGTGAGTTGAAGTAATGATGAAAGTAAAAGGTGTCATAACATAAATTCTTAGAAGTTTTGATTGTATTAAATAAGTGATAAGTGATGTAAAAAAGTGAAAAAGATATGGTAAAGTACGAACAGGTTTCTTATACCGACCGGCCTTTGTTAAGAGTTGAATTCTTACATAGATAAGTAGTTCTAGACAAAAATTTAAAGAAAATAATATTTTTTATAACAATCTAAATTATAAATAAAATGTAACTTATTTACATAAGTCCTTACTAATCAAGTAATCATGTTTCAATTATATATGGTAATTGTGTACTAATTTCAAATATTCCATTCCGTCAGGCACTACTTGCTAAATACAGTAATTACCGGAAGTTGCATTTAATTAGCTATAATAATTTTCAGCAATTATGAATACGATTGCGGAAGTTAGGCATTGTGCTGATGTAATGTTCCTATTAGGAGAGAGCTAAAACCTTTTATGAAGACAAAACGACCATAATAACAATGTTCCAAGAATAACTATATAGGTAAATACGTGACAACAATAATAACAAACAAACAATCCTAGTAATAAACGTATTATAATATAATATGATAAATTAACATTTAAAAATACAATTAAATGAGTAACAATCTGTATACTCACAAGAATGTAATATACATAAACTTATTTTGTTCTAGTTAAATTATCAATATCTAGACCTTAAGCGGCAATAATAAGGCAGTGGTAGCCCAGTGATAACGCGATCGCTTGGGAAACCGAGTGAAGCAGGTTCAAATCCCGGTTCTCGCACCTCTGATATTTTCATGTGCGAATCATTTCTAACATGATCACCACTTGCCTTACGGTGAAGGAAAACATCGTGAGGAAACCTGCATGTCTGAGAGAACTTAGCAAGTTTTCGAAAGACA
The DNA here is from genome assembly GCA_951806755.1 of Brenthis hecate. Lineage (NCBI taxonomy): Eukaryota > Metazoa > Arthropoda > Insecta > Lepidoptera > Nymphalidae > Brenthis > Brenthis hecate. The sequence continues at coordinate 691,615 of OX638255.1, forward strand.
TGTGAAGTCCGCCAACACGCACTTGGCCAGCGTGGTGGACTATGGCCTGATTCCCCTCGTACTGAAGGGAGGCCCGTGCCCAGCAGTGGGACGATAAAAAGGGCTGAATACAGACCTTAAGCGCTGGTCTTGAGGGATCAAATTTTGACTTTAAAAAAGATTCTTTTTATTAAACCCTTGAGAAAAGGTTACAACAGAACTTACAACTTACAATTATTATTCTTACACAAAAGAAATCGATCGCATACTGTTTTCGAATAAATCACACTAACGCAATCGGTCAGGGTGCTAGTAGTACAAGGCTAAATAAGGTGTAATGATATAGTTATTATATAGTCAAATAGTATAAGTATAATGAAATTAGACATTAAATAAAATTGCGAATTTAATGTATTATTAAGAATAGCCGGGTGAATTGTATTGAGATTTAATCGTGATATTGATGAAAGAATAACAAAAGTACCTATACCTAAGTTCTACTCCACTCGACTGAATAAATCTATAGATTATACCCCAGCTCCCTATTCTATGTACTAACTTCTATAGAAAACTGAGATCGTATGTAGTTGTGTGAAGTTAATCTATACTAATATTATAAATGTGAAAGTTTAGATGTTTTGATGTTTGGATGGATGTTTGTTACTCCATCACACCAGAACGGCTGAACGGATCTGGATGAAATTTGGCACAGAGATAGGTTATAGTCTAGAATAGCACATAGACTACTTTTTATGCTGGAAATATATGCGGTTCCCGTGGGATAAATTTGTTTTTATTTTAGCTGCTAGTATATGTATAATTCACACGTGGTCAAAGCCACATAAAATACCTAGTAATGACTATAACCTGCAACCCTTGTATATTGTAGACATTATAATGCAAGCACTGTTGTATATGGTGACAATTTTTTTTTTTCAAAAAATATATTTGTTATACAGTAGCATCGATTTAACGTTGTGATTAACCTCTCGATTGATGGCGACGTGAACCCTCGACGCACAACTTTTAACGAGCTCTTCAAGTTAAAAACAAAACTTTATTTTTTAAATTATTGACGTTTTAATGGATCCAATGCTGTAAAGGACTTAGCATAATTTGAAGTATGGCAAAAAAAGCGGTTTTTAATTAAGTAATTTTATTTATATGTAAGTATTTTAAAAAGACCTCGTATACGCCTACGCGGTTTTAGCCTTTATTTGAAGTTTATTGCATATATTTTACCTGTTTATAATATGACTAGCATTGCCCGCGGCTCCGTCGCATTCAGATGACGAAAAAACAAACTCTTAAGTTTTACATATTAGTATAATCTTACAATGCAGTTTTTGTATTTTTTCTCAGAAATGAGATATTTTCCTGCGGTAAAAAGTATCCTATGTTGTCCCGGATATTCAGCTATCATGATACCAAATTTCATGAAAATCTGTCCAGTGGTTTTCTCGTGATGCGGTAACAGACAGACAGACAAAAATTCTAAAAACTATAGATTCGGACTCTGTATCGATAATAATGTCTATTTCAATTAGATTTTCCAAAAAATATTTAATGTACAGATGCGACTTAGTTAGAATTTTATTATATGTATAGATTGGCTTTGTCTAAAACAAATGTTCCATGACTAAATTATGATATTAATTATACAATAGCACTTAGTTATACATATACAGCTACAGATAGGATATGACTGAACGCAATAGAATTGAATTGCATTATATATTAAACTCCATTGATCTATTATCCAGTTTTCAAATGTAGCATGGAAAAATAGCAAAAATTTATCACTGCCGTACATACGAAAATGAAAATTCACCGTCCATATTTTTTGTTACTTCCTAAGCGAGGACATAAAGGTAGGACATTTATATTGAAAATTAAACGTCCTTTGAAATGTGCTACGTCGTGTGAGTTGTTACCAGGCCGACCTATAAAAATATACATTTTTCGTTTATTGCTTTGAATATTTACATATTATTTTGGGATGAATTATATAAAATTGTAATTACTGTTACAATGTCGCTTATAAAATGAATAAAGACTGATGAACACATGTATGTAATAAATATTAGAATGTACAAACAATAAAATATTTGTTAAAGACATTTTTGTAGGGACATTTCATAGAGATTAATTTTCATTTTTCATACCAACTACATGCTAACTGCTTAAATTGTTCTTAAAACAAATCAGGCACTGTAATAGATTGTACAAAATACTAGCGATTCACCCTCTCTTCGCTCGGATTCGTCCCTAGGTGATTTTTTAAATTGACATAACTCTTTACTTATGAATCGATGGAAATAAAACAAATACTAAATGTTAGCCTACCACAATACATTAGTGAAAACAGCATCCAAATCGATTATGCAGTTTCTGAGATTATCGCGCACAAACATACAGACAAATAGACAAACAGACAAAAATTCTAAAAATCATTGTTTTGGGTTAGATTGCGTTAATAAAAGATTTTTTCAAATATCTTCCACGTACAGACAGAGATCAGTTACACTATTATTACTCGTATATGACGTATAAAAGATATAGATTTCTTTATTACGGCTAAAATGAACAACTGCATTTGAAAGAAAACAGGTAATATATAAAGAAAAAAGAGGATTTATTGAAGTAGGAGCCAATATAATAAATTACTATGAGACTAATAAAATCATGTATAAAATAGTTAAATGTATAAAATAGTTTAATGTAAGTTTGAAATATTTATATAATATAAACTTTTTTTTTTATTAAGTACAATATACCTATGTTATATGCTAACATTATTATTAATAATATTTTGTATTAATAATAAAAATAAATAAAAATATAAGAATAAGAAAAAGAATGTATGTCTTTTTCTAATCATTAAAAAATGGGATTGGGCAAATTTGTATGACGTCGTAACCCAGTCCGGACCACTTATGAAACTTATCTTTATAAGCAGCTCTTGACTTCTCCAAAACCTTGGTAAAAATATTATTTCTGGCAGTTTTATAGAAATGGATTATTTTTTAAATAATTTTTTGAGATTACTCATATTACGTATGTAGAAAATTGTCGTAATTGGTCTTTTTCAACCGACTTCAAAAAGGAGGAGGTTCTATTTTTTTTAATGTTTGTTACCTCGGAACTCCGTCATTTATTAACCGATTTGGACAATTTTTGTGTTGTTTAAAAGTGTATATTTCCAGATTGGTCCCATTTAAATTTCAAAAAAAAAATGTCTACCTATTAAATACATACCTAATCAAATATTTTCGACATCGGTCCCAGCCCATACAAAGCAAAACGCACAAACTTCGAAAATATTTGATTAGGTATGTATAGTAAATGAAAACTACCAATCATTTTTTTTTTATTTTTCAACCGACTTCAAAAAGGAGGAGGTTCTCAATTCGACTGTATGATTTTTTTTTTTTTTTATGTTTGTTACCTCAGAACTCCGTCATTTATGAACCGATTTGGACAATTTTTGTTTTGTTTGAAAGGGTATACTTCCAGATTGGTCCCATTTAAATTTAAAAAAAAAAATACGGGTGGTATTTTTTTTTTTGAAGGAAGGGTGGAAAAACAACTAATGATGAATTTAACCTACTTCTAATTGTCATATTGACTTGAAACTGTGCAAGTATTTCTATTACCGTTGATAGTACAGTGGTTCGGTGTTGTTGACCTGATCTGATGGCAAGGCCAGAAGGTGGATAGGTGGAACTCTTCAACGGCTAATAGTAGATACTTTGAGTTTGGGCTTATTTTGTTTGATTTGACAAGCCTAACACGTTAGAATTCTTACTTTGCTACTACTGTCTACACTAAAAAGGGAAAAATAAAAACTTTTTAACAAAAAAATAAAAACCGACTTCAAACAAAAGCACTAAAAAGTAAAAAATAACAGATTGGTAGTTTTCATTTACTATACATACCTAATCAAATATTTTCGAAGTCGGTGTGCTTTGGCTAAGTAATTAAAGCCTACCTATTAAATACATACCTAATCAAATATTTTCGAAATCGGTGGCAGCCCATACAAAGCAAAGCACACCGACTTCGAAAATATTTGATTAGGTATGTATAGTAAATGAAAACTACCAATCTGTTATTTTTTACTTTTTAGTGCTTTTGTTTGAAGTCGGTTTTTATTTTTTTGTTAAAAAGTTTTTATTAGTGCTTTTGTTTGAAGTCGGTTTTTATTTTTTTGTTAAAAAGTTTTTTTTACTATATTCTTAAAAGTAAGTAGGTTTAAATACCACATTACGTCATGCATGTGTGATATATGAAAATTGAACATACAAATTCCTACATATTTCGAAGGTTGATACAATATATGTTTATTTACGTATCTATTCCTCATAGTATTTACTCTGTATGATTTCCTTTAATAAAAAAAGTGTGTAACTTACTTTTACCGCTTCTGTTTAATAGCTCTATGAATAAAGCGTATTAAACTCTGGTCCCGTTTACATTTATTTTTGTCGTTGCTTTGTACAAATATCTGTAGCCATTGATGAAATTCCTGTACGCTCGATTGTGTAGGCCCAATAAATTTCAAAGTCAAAAGACTTCATCACAAAGAGTTTAAAATTATTATTTTTTCTTTCAACGCACGAGAATGTAATTAACGCATCGTGTGTTTTTTCAGGGTTCAATTGCCAAAATATAAAAGTAAAATCCGGGTTATTTCGTCGTGTCTGTCTAAATATCTCACGTCTATACAGATTTCAGCTGTATGGTACAAATCTATACATATAATAAAATTGTAACAAAGTCTTCCTCACAAAATGTGACACTGGCAGAATGAATTGCGTCTCTTAACGCATCTCTAAGCCATAAAGAAAAATAAAATACCTGCGCCATTTACATTTTCTTTGTTATCTATACATATAATAAAATTGTAACTAAGCCGAATCTGTACATTAAATATTTTTTTGGAAAATCTAATTTAAATAGAAATTATTATCGATACAGAGTCCGAATCTATAGTTTTTAGAATTTTTGTCTGTCTAGCTGTCTGTCTGTCTGTCTTTTTGTCTGTTACCGCATCACGAGAAAACCACTGGACAGATTTTGATGAAATTTGGTATGATGAAAGCTGGTTATCCGGGTCAAAATATAGGCTACTTTTTACCGCGGGAAAATATCTCATTTCTTAAAAAAAATACAAAAACTGCAATGTAAGACTATACTAATATGTAAAGCCTAAGAATTTGGTTTTTGGTCATCTGAACGCGGGCGGAGTCGCGGGCAATGCTAGTGATTGTATAAGCCGCTAGACGATGCTTATAAAGAAACCTTTTTATTTAGGCTTGCAGCTGCCTAGTTATTGTACCTACATAAGTTGGCTTACTATTACAAGGATCTATGTTAATTTTAATGAAGTTTAGTAATTTTTACATAGAACTTCGTTATTTTGTTATCGTAAAAAACCACATAGAACTATGTAAAATTGAATATTTTGTAGTTATAGTGCCGCTATCTAGTGGTATGTTTTTGCAAAACTGTAGCTAATGACACATAGGACCTTGTAGCATTAATAACTAAATAAGTACTAAAATTGTAACATAGAACCTTGCAATAGTGAGCCAACGATATGCTTTATGCTTCCAAAGTTACAAACACTGTAAAGAACTATTTATTATCAAGCGAAATAATACGCATCATTTTTAGTTCATTAGTTTGTGTTTTGTGCATTTTGTTGGTTTCAAACTTCTTTTATAGTTTTACAAGAATCAAAAATAGTCTATAGAATTTAGCAGTAATGTATGTAGCTTTCTAATAGTGGAAAAAAAACAGAATCGAATTGCTACCAATTAGTAGTATCAGAAACACTGACAAACTTTACTCCATATGATAAAATATACTCAATTTACCATATATAATATATTCATAGCTTTAATTACTATATTTTATGTTTTTCTTCATTATGTCTTCGAGAGCTTTAAGTTTGCTCTGTCAAACTTCAAGAGCCATATCTTTTGAAGTATTTTCACAAACTCGACCTTCATTTTTAAACACTAAGAATACAATCATCTTAAGTTTCCAAAGATTCAAAAGCAAATCGTAGAAAGCGTTAAAGCTGTAAAAGTTTGACCTCATTTGAAATATCGGCTGGAAGTCGTCCAATATTTTCCCATTGTCTTAGTTCTGATATTTTCAAAATAGACACGTTCAACTTAAGTCTAAAAACGGTGCCAATTTGACAGTTCTAATGTAAATCTCACATCTATACATATAATAAAACTGTAGAGGTTGAATATCTGTACATAGAAAAAAATGCTAAAAACCGAGTCAGGGGGATGTAAGAAGACAAATAGAACAAACCCAGATTTTTTTCAATGTTTCTCTGTCTGTTTGTCTGTTTATCTGTTTGTCTGTTTGTACAGGCTAATCTCCGAATCTATTGGACTGATTTAGATGAAATTTTGTATGGTGGTACCTTATATCCCCGGGCAACATCTTAGATACTTTTCATCCCGGAAAATTAAATCGGTCCCGTGGGATAGTTAAAAAACTATAATAACTTATACAGCTTAGTACACAAAAACTATTGACTGGATTTTAATGAAACTTTACAATAATATAGTTCATATATTATGACAATAACAAATCGGCTGATTTTCATCCGGGAAAACTAAAGATTTTCCGTAGGATAGTCAAAAAACTATAGTAACTTATGTAGCTTAGTATACAAAAAGTACTGATTGGATTTTGATGAAATTTTACAATAATATCCATGCTAATATTATAAATGTAAAAGTGTGTTTTTTTTTGTTTGTCTTTCTTTTACGTTGAAACAGCTTGGCGGATTGGCGGATTTTTTGTGTAGAGATAGTTCGCCGGCTGGAGAGTGATATAGGCTACTTTTTACCGTGGGAAATTATATCTTTCCCACGGGAAAATACGTTATAATACCACCCAAAAAATATTTATGATCAGAATTACTTGAAACTTGGTACTATTGCTCTTTAATATAATTAAATAAATACGTGTTTCAGCATTTTTCGAAATTCATCCTATAAGAAGGTAAAATAGGGGATGAAAGTTTGTATGAAACTATCTTTTTAGAGATTTTTTTGTAGTTTTAGCGCGACCGAAGCCGGGGGTTCTGCTAGTTTAAATTAAATTTATACTCCCTTTATCATTAAATATTTTCCAACATGCAGATATTTAGTGTGTGGATGAAATATTTGTATTTGTCTTGTATATAGACTTTGTGAATTTGAGTGATATTTAGAATGATTAATTATTAACGTATAGCTACTGTTTATCGATGTAATTACCACGCAATCAAAGTCGCGGGCAAAAAATAGCAGAAGATATAAAAATGGTGTCGCTTGTGCTAAGAAACATTTTATTTCTATTGAGTAGTATTTCTACAAACACGACACACCTCCATGAATGTTTGTATTAGTTAATTATATCTTTTATAGAACTTCATACGATGTATAATTTAAAGGCTATCCGAAAATATTTGAAGCAAAACTGACTGTAACATCAAGTAGAGTAAATTGTACGTAAAAGTTACACGCACCCATTTTTTTTTCTTTTTTTCTTTTAACATCTAGTGAGCTAACCCGTAAATATATAGATTACTAGCATTGCCCGCGTCTCCGCCCGCGTTCAAATGACCAAAAACCTAATTCTTAGGTTTTACATATTAGTATACTCTTACAATGCAGTTTTTGTATTTTTGTATTTTTTCTTAGAAATGAGATATTTTCCCGCGGTAAAAAGTAGACTATATGTTGACCCGGATAACCAGCTATCATCATACCAAATTTCATCAAAGTCTGTCCAGTGGTTTTCTCGTGATGCGGTAACAGACAGACAGACAGACAGAAAGACAGACAGACAGACAAAAATTCTAAAAACTATAGATTCGGACTCTGTATCGATAATAATGTCTATTTCAATAAGATTTTCCAAAAAATACTTAATGTACAGATTTGATTTAGTTAGAATTTTATTATATGTATAGATGTAAAAAACTGAAAACAATATATATTTTTACAAGAATATTATTTCTACTTATATATAATTTGTAATGAATAATAAAAATATAATAATATACTGCGGCATTGCCTGAAGATTAAATCGATCGGTAGGCGAGGCATCTCTTTTGAACAATTACTTAAGAGCCTGTTGACCTATTTCAAATGGAGTCTGTTATTACGATCTCGTGCTTATTTTTTCTTCGATAACTATAATAATTTGTGTTATGATTAATTTATCCTCTTTTAAGCACTTTCATTATAAATGATATTTTAATTTAAGAATATCTTTACTCTTATCATATTAGTTTGACAAAACTCAATATAATTATCCGTATTCCGTATTAATATTATAAATGTGAAAATTTGTGAGTATGGATGTGTGTTACTCTATCACGCCAAAACGGCTGAAGCTGAACGGATCTGGATGAAAATTGGCACAGATATAGATTATAGTCTGGAATAACACATAGGCTAATTTGTATCCCAGATTAATGTACGGTTACCGTGGGATAGGATTGTTTTGTTGGCCTGGAGACGAACCCGAACGAAGCGAGGGTGAGCCGCTAATATTTTATATACATAATCATGCTTCAATAAATTGTCAAAATGTTACCATTTAAAATTTCTAACATTAATATCATAGGTACAAGTCGTATAAGAAAGCGTTTATTAAAAAATAATGTTCGCAGAAGAATGGATTCAATTTGAATGGAAACCTAATAAACGATACGACATTGTAAAATTTGTCTAATATCAACGACTGTTGTTCAGGATCCTACAAGAAAGAAACTCCTATAGGCTGTACCTTTCGTATATAAAGGTGAAGGTTATTAGAAAAATAGGTTGAAAGTCTAAAAAATATATAGATACATACACATGTCGTTACTTATCTAGATTAAAATAAATTCATTCCTTTTAAGTATATACGTAGAGGTACAAACGTACGGTACGTCTGACCCAAAACAAGTTTTATAGATTCCAGGTTTTAAATGATCTCCTAGAACGTAAGTGATGTGATATTTTATAACTTTAATCTTATTAAAATATGACAGAACAATTTTTCAATCGCTTTTCCAATAAGTATTAAGTACGTACTGCAGTTCGTTTAAGTGAAATACCATGTAGTAATAAATGTTACCCTGAGGCTCTGAAGCGTTTAAAACTTACAGCCGATTTCATTAATTTTATTATTGAATGACTGTTTCGATATAATTAAATATAATTAAATATAATATAATTTAGTTTTATCATTGATAATATTTACCTGTAACTTCACAGTATGATGAGGTGTTTAGCCGAAGTGGATCCCTTAATAATTTTATATTTCATATTTTTTATTATTTTCATAATATTATTTGTTATATTTTATATGGAACTAATAAAAGCTTATAAACTATATTTAACATACTATATGTGCACTTCTATTTAATACACAAGTACGTAGTATATGTTAATATTTGAGATTGCAGGGTAAGAACCTATACATATCTCTTTGCTTACATAATTCGTTGGCTTACTATTACAAGGTTCTAAGTTAATTTTAATGAAGTTTAGTAATTTTTACATAGAACTTCGTTATTTTGCTATCGTAAAAAAACAACATAGAACTATGTAAAATTGAATATTTTGTAGTTAAAGTGCCGCTATCTAGTGGTTTGTTTTTGCAAAACTGTATCTAATGACACATAGAACCTTGTAGCATTAATAACTAAATAAGTACTAAAATTCTAACATAGAACCTTGTAATAGTGAGCCAACGAACTATGTACATGTAGGTTAGCCACAGTACCTGCAAAGACATTGGACGGTAGTCCTATCTTTAAAGTACTACTAAATTATTAGTCTTATAAATAATTTGGTCAAATTAATTTTTTTTTAATCACTGCGCAACACGTATTATTTAAATCTAATGAAGAAATATAAAAGAGCACTTTAAGCCCTATTACAATGTAATCAGTGCTATTATGTCCATGCAGCAATCATTACATAACGAATAGTTATATTTTTTTTATATATCTATTTATAAACGTTATTTTAAATTTGATAATATTACATTGATGGCAAGGCAGTGGCAGCCCAGTGGTAACGCGCTCGCTTGGGAAACCGAGTGAAGCGGGTTCAAATCCCAGGTCTCGCACCTCTAATATTCATGTGCGAATCATTTCTAACATGATTACCACTTGCCTTACGGTGAAAGAAAACCTAGCAAGTTTTCGTAAGACATGTGAAGTCCGCCAACCCGCACTTGGCCAGCGTGGTGGACTATGGCCTGATCCCTCTCGTACTGAAAGGAGACCCGTGCCTAGCAGTGGGACGTTAAAAAGGGCTGAATACATTAATGGTTTCAAGAAACCAATATTTATCCTCTTTTAGTTCAAAATTACCATCTAATAACATTGTATTTCAAAGCTATCATTAAAACACAGTCTCATCTTCACCAAAGTGCTTAAACGGGATTTCTAGTAATAGTTTTGCAGGGACTCCTAATTTCCGAAACAAACACTATAAAACAAATTGTATTTTCATTGCGCGCGTCTATCCTCATATCGGGATCATTTCCACATAATCCCGCGGAGGCACTCGGATGCTGTACTATAATAAACTCGCCGGAATTACTTCCAATGCGAAACTCGTGGGAAGCCATTAGGCAACAGGCGTTCAACTTATTTACAACTTTCCTCCATTCACGCCCGTAATATCTTCTCTGTTTATCTCCTAACAAACCTTATAAAGATTCGGTTAATAACATTACTTTGTTATGGAAAGATACTTTGATCGTTACCTATTAGGATTTACTACAAATGGCAATAAAGTAAAAAGTCTTTTGTTACTTCGTACTTTTATATTACAATTTTGATGAAAGTAATTTAAAAAATGAGAAGAAAATAACTTTAACACTCTAATAATAGCGAATTATAATCTATAGGTAGTATTAGGTACAAATAATAAAAAATCTTGAGTCGAATCTGTACATCAAATATTTTTTGGAAAATCTTACTGAAATAGTCATTATTATCGATAAAAAGGAAGAATCTATAGTTATCAGAATTTTTGTCTGTCTGTCTGTCTGTCTATCTGGGAAAGCATCACGAGATAACCACTGGACAGATTTTGATGAAATTTGGTATCATGATAGCTGATTACCCGGATCAAAATTTAAGATACTTTTTACTGCGGAAAAATATCTCATCTCTAAGAAATCTAAACTAACCGTTATATTACATAATATGTATTCATAAATATGTTTATATCATTACTTAAAAGACCTAGTTTAACAAAAGAAGCCCGTAATTAAAAAAAGAGGTCGTGAACTAAAAAGATTAATGATCAGCATCTCAACGAGGTAGACAAATGATATCCAATTTATATAAAAGAAATAATATAAAAGGCTGACTTTTAAAATGAATATTGTCTTAAATTAGGAGAGATTAGCTTTAAAAGCTTTTCAAAGCATAATTAATGGTGCTTGGTTAATAATGGAGATAGAAGCAACACGTACTTGTTAGTATACGTATGTTTATACATTATTTATACTCTAAAAGTTTCTGTATATTGTGGCTTACCTCCAGCAAACGACTGCTCTGCAAGTGTAAAAAGTCATAACAGCAAGTAAATTAGCTAGTATTAAAGTGCTAATCGAAGCCTTGCTCTCGCAAAGGATGTTTAACGTCAAGTCAAAATAAACGCGGAAAAGAAAATTATTATATACATATTAAATAAAACTATCTATAGACTGAGGTGTTAGACTCCCGTGACCATGATTGCTGTAAAGCATTCGAAACGTCGGGAACCAAAAATCAAAATAAATCCGCGAAAAAATCCGAAAAGATAGTTTTATTTAAAATATCAAGTGTTCGCGTAAATCTAAGAAAGTATTATTATATACATATTTTATGAGAACTTACTCATAATAAAATCTACTGATCAAAAGTTTTTTTAAAACATATAATATATATATATATATATATATATATATATATATATATATATATATATATATATATATATATATATATATTAAGAGAAAAAACTCTCTTATTGCATATAAAGTTACCCATAAAATGATAATTTATTAATTCTTTCCCGCTTCTGTCAGGAGCGTCCTAAAGTGTCGAACAGTAGCGTATGTGTTACATCTGGTCATAATCTACATATGTGTATACTTTTCGCAGTTTTCGCAGAAGTAATTTTTCTCTTTCGCATATATGTACAATGTACATATATCCACAATTTTATTTACGTGGCCGGCATTCTATGTATATGTGATTTTTCACATACGTTTGGGTCTGATCGGTTCAAAGTCGATTCCTAAACAATCTGACATCGATTAAAGTCGTCTTGGTTATAACAACAGTTCAGATACAGAATATTATGAATAAATCTAGCGTAGATTTATTATTTAGTTATTCATTCAAGAAAGCGATGTTTAAACATAAAATAAAAAGAAAATTTAATTTCTATATTCAAAGATTCCTCTCAAACAATTTATCTGTCTTGATATTTAATGTGCTACGTCTGCCGGGCTATTATCTTCCTTTAAAAATCAACAACGAAAATAAACAACTATGGGTGCTTTCAAAAGATAGTTATTATAAATATATTTATTACTTTTTCACATTAAAAAGACTGAACGGATTTGGATGAAATTTAGCACGTAGGTTACTATTTATCCGGAAAAATGTACGGTTCCCGTGGGATTGATTTGTTTTTGTTTTTCACTAGGGATAAACCCGAGCGAAGCAAGGGTGAGTCGTTAGTTAGTAATAAGAATAGAGGCTGAAAACGAGTCTTATAGTATGATACAAATATAGATATACTCGTAAATGAGTGACTTGCACTCAAACTAAATATTTCATTTTCCTATGAAAATGAAGACATTTTATCGCACTAAATAGTTAAATAAATACATATACGTCAATTTTAAAACCCGATGTTAGTAGTTAAATTAAAAAATATTACATGAACAGATTTCGTTTTTTTACTATTTTATTATATGTATAGATAATTATTTTTTTACATAATATATTTATTGTAATGACGGGCAACGTCAGTATGCCTTCTTTTCTGACGGCGCGGGCGTAATCATGGCGTCGTCTCGAGTACAGCCACACTAATTTCCACTTGAAAACACTACCGGCGTAAAGATGGCGGGTTTTTTAAGCATTTCCTTGAAGATAAAGTATTAAATCGTAAAAAAAATTAAGCAATACATATTTTCTAAAATATAAGGTGTTTTTATATGGCGAAGCAAATTAATTTAAAATTAAAAATGCATTCTCATTTCACTCAGAGAGTCCTATAAATTAATATCATACGAGGAACAGGAAAAAAATACGTTGATTACATCACTTTCCGGTTTATAAATTATCTCTATGTAAAAATAACTACGATACATTTGTTTATTACTAATTCATTTTCGAAAGTTCATAATTAGTAAGGATAAGTATTGGATAGATACATTAACCACTGTTTAATTTTTCGATTGTTTGTCAGATGTTTAGATTATATAATAAATTAAAATTAAATATCATGTTATTTTTATCTTTCTAAAATATCAATAACTTGTGTAAAATTTATCATTACGTAGCATAGGATGGGTAGTGTGGTTTGTTAGTTATATATATATATATATATATATATATATATATAATATATATATATATATATATATATATATATATATATATATGATTCATGAAAAATTAACTCCGAGAAGATAAAACATAAATTAAATAGGTACTTATCTATCTTCCATGTAGAATCGATATAATATAAAAACTCTATAATATAAAATAACCGTAGCTCTTAAATAATGAAAACTATGATCGCCTATCTATGATCGCCTCCAGGCTACTTCAAATTGATAGAAATATTGTAAATTATAATTTAACTTTATAAAAAAAAGATAATGAAATAATATTAGTCCCGCTGAGTTTCTTTCGCCAGTTCTTCTCAGGTCGGAGGCTTCTTCTTTCCGAACTGGTAGTAGACTCATGACGTTCAGTAAAAAATTGTAATAATTTAATGCTGAATAAAATATTTAGAATTTTGAATTTTTGAATTTATGTATACCTAAAATATGAAAGTTAAATTAAAAAAAAACTTATTTACTTTACTATGTTTAATCTTTATGATTAAAACATTTTACTAACTACATATATTCTCTATTACTATACTATACCGTAAGCACCAATATTCACGACAGTTTAGTCTTCGAAAATCCTTAGTACTGGTACAGGTTAGTTCAGAGAGTAAGAGCGTTTATTACTTTGAAAGCTGTGAATAAGCGTATAATTTCGTCACTTCACATAATAAAGGAGTTCATTAGTATTTCGTTATTCATTACATGTACCAGAGGAAGTTTTATTAGATATCCTCTTGGGTGGCTGCGGATAGCTGTATGTAAATAAGGCTTTATGGACTTAGTCTAATTACAACAGATCCCTCATTTGTTTCGAAATTGCAAACAATTAAGTGAGTGGCTTTAATTAAATAATTAATTTACGAAAAATAAAACACTGGAGCTTTTTATTAAGCTAAGTATAAACAATATATGTGGTATTTATATACAGAAAGAAAATGGTAAAAAGTTCGTTTTAATTCCTAATCATTATTAAGTTGTTAAATAATATACTCGTAAAAGTCATCATAATAAATTTAATTTTGCGTTGATTTAATAATAAATTGTTATAAACTATTTAGCAAATCTTTGTATAAGATGCTAAGTTTAATACGAGTATGTATAAGGAATGCGATCCATCATCTCGGTCGGCCTCCCAAATTGCATGTTGAACTCAAGAAGCCATTACAGCGTGTGCCTAAATACCTACGAGTTATTGATCTGTGCATAAGCTAAAATTTAGTACATACTCTTAGCTTTATGTCAAAACTACCATTGATAAATTATATTGAAATTTCAATATACAGGATGAAATTTTCAAGCGTGGAAGGACAAATTCAAAACTAGAGGGTATAAAGGAAATGTTCAAACGTATCACGAGCTCGATTCTGATAAAAAAATTAAAATGCTTAAAAAAATAAAACTTAGCTAGACTTATTTTTTTATATCATTATTTTGGAAAAACAACAAATCTGTATTTTAGTGGATATATTCTAATAAATATTAATACATTAAAGCTAATCCGTCAGATCTTATGGCTTAAGACATTCATTTCTCAAAAGAATTAAAAAATTCACTCACAGAGAAATTACACACTTATATGACAAACATCGTGTTGTCGGATCTTATAGAGTATTATTAGAATTTGCAAAAGATTACACTCCGATTATACCTATTTAGCGACTAAACTAAACGGTTTACCAATAAACAAATCATGATATAAAATATAAAACTGTCAAAAATCTTTGCAAGATAAAAAATTACATGTAACTTAAAAATATCAGCGACCGTATATTTGCGCTCGATTAAATATTGCGTGAGGAAATCGAGCGCGACTGAAAATCTTCCGTAAATTCAATAGACCCTAAACGTGCTCATTTTATACTTCCCTTACGTATTATGGTAAAACACCCTTATT
This sequence comes from Brenthis hecate, assembly GCA_951806755.1. Taxonomy (NCBI): domain Eukaryota; kingdom Metazoa; phylum Arthropoda; class Insecta; order Lepidoptera; family Nymphalidae; genus Brenthis; species Brenthis hecate. Next base: position 707,138 of record OX638255.1, read on the forward strand.
TAACGTTAATATTTCAATATTTGGTCAGTTATTTTCCTGATTTTCGTAACTTTATCGCAAACTGGATAGGCAGAAAAGTGGCGGTAGAATAAGTTAATTTATATTTCAAAAGTTTTTTCAGTCTATAAATCTAAAATTTAAACTACTGAATAACTTATTTTTAACGCTCATCTTATTGCAGTTAACTCTGTCAAGTTCCTTCATTTATGTCAGACAAGCTGATGCTCTAAAAGTTTTCAGCGGCGACGTTTTTTACATTGACAGCTTTTCGCTATCGATATTCAACTGGACTATGGTAGAATATAGGTCATAGTTAGCCACCTAAGGACCCAACCGAGCCAAGCGAGAGTAAGGCGCTAGTAAAATAACTAAAAAAAATATTAAAAATCTAACTAAAGCTAACTAAAACCAACCAGTAAAATATAATTTCTAACGACCTCATCATTCGTTTTATAGTAGAAACTAGCATTGCCCGCGGCTCCGCCCGCGTTCAGATGACCAAAAGCCAAATTCTTAAGTTTTACATATTAGTGTACTCTTACAATGCAGTTTTTGTGTTTTTTCTCAGAAATGAGACATTTTACCGCGGTAAAAAGTATCCTGTATGTTGACCTGGATAACCAGCTATCGCCAAACCAAATTTCATCAAAATCCCTCCAGTGGTTTTTCTGTGATGCGGTAACAGACAGACAGACAAAAATTCTAAAAGCTAGAGATTCGACCTCTGTATCGATAATAATGTCTATTTCAATAAGATTTTCGAAAAAATATTTAATGTACAGGTTCGGCTTAGTTACAATTTTATTATATGTATAGATTAATAAAATGATGAATTCATACTGCGACGAAGCGGAGTGTAACACGCAATATCTCCTAATGGCATTCCGCGCACACCTGCCCTGCCCACAGCTTGCATGTTATTCAATATGGAACGGAAGAATTACTACCTATTAAATTGCACTTTTTAATCATTTGTATCTGTATGGTATGTCTGTATGTCCTGTGTATTTGTCTACAGTAACTTTTTATTCATATTTTTGAATAGCTTTTTAAAGTTAAATGATTAATTCAATAATAAATAGCTGTTACGAGCGGTTCCGTGATGTTTTATTTAACTCGTGTCTTCTACAAATTATCCTTAATGTCTATTGAAAATTAACCATTTTAATTTTTAAAATAAAGCTCTTAATAATATCAACACTAACATTATTACGAGGTTTTGAAGTTCGTATGTAGGGGTAAGGTAGATAATCTCTGAAACCACTTATCCGATTCTGAATTATTTTTCACTAATAGGAAGATTTGTCACCGCCGAGTGCTATGAGCTTTTTTTTATTCCAATAGAAATGTGTTTAGTGTCAGAAATCACAATAATTTTAATGAAAGTCGGAAAAAATAGCCGTTGGATTTTAAGACTTTATAGACTATTATAAGGCACCTAAGTCCTAAACCGCTAGTCAACTTAAGTAATTTCAAATTAAAACACTCCATAAGTTTTTTTGAATACTAAATGTTTGGTAAATTCAACTCAACCCACCTATTAATTTTTATATAAGAGCTGACAGCTAAAGTCACAAAAAGAATTTTTTGCCAATAGGGGAAAGGTATTGAGTTTCATAATTAGTAAAACATAATAGGTTTGATAAATACATGTAATATAGGTTAGGTAATACTATAGGTCTACTAAGTCAGGTACAACTTTGATTAAAATATAATATCATAGTCTATATTAATACTCTTTTTTTCTGGGCAAACCCTTCATGAGAAATCGAACAGTACCCTGCCGTCCGCCATAGGGCAGGGTAAAGTGGGAACCAATCGCCGCGTTAGTTGTCTTAGAATCGCTTGAACGTCTTTCAAATCCCCTAATATTAAAAGACCCACCTCAAGAAACTTTAGTACTTTTCCCTTTGTACTTACTATTGTTATATCTTTTATTTTAAACTGATATCAAGTTGGAACGTTATTATTTTATTTTGATTCTAAAATCAAGAATAAAGGTATTATTACAAATTAAAATTATATTTAAAGTTGCCAATAAAATGAAAATAATAGGTAATATTATGTACTTATTAGATAACAAAGATGTGGTACAAAAGGATTTTAATTCTAAAATTACGTATATTTACATTTAATCATCTAGAATATTCTAACGTATAGGATTATAATGTTGTCGTAAATTAATTGATTAACATATAAATATTAAATTAAATATATTTAATAACAGGGACTCTTAGGCCATAATCAAGTGATCCTCAATATAAGAACATATTTCAGTAATACAATATTCCGGATCCATATAAATTAATATTAGATACCTAATTTGAGCTACTTTTACACCGTTATTATATATTAAATATTTAAGATTACTTAAATGTTTGGCATACACTTTCTTTGTTTATATTTTTTTTAATATTCTTTTTTCTATCTGTACGTGATTAACGGTGTACAATACAGAACACTTTTTCGTTTTTTTTTTTTTACTTTAACGTGGGCATAAACTGGATGTGTTGATAAAATCAAATTTTCCAATTTCATATTGGTAACATGGATGGATCCCTTATTATAAAATTAATATTATATAAATATAATATTTTCTTATTATTTTCCCAATTAGTCGAACAGAAAATTAAATAGTATAACATGTTACCGTTAAATGACGGAATCAGAGTTCAGATTAACTAGGTAATCTGCATATTAAGGGGTGGGTTCCCGTTTTTTATATTAAATAATTCATATTTTGTGGACTTTCTAACTAATCTGCAAACTAACTACCAAGCATTAGTTTAAGTGAAAAAAAAAGTACTTCGCTTAAATTAAACTTTTTTTATTTTTCGTGAAGCTTATGTAAGTTTTTAAAAACACCAAATCTTTATAACAAAGATTTAGTATTTTTAAGAATTTTGATTTTCTTTATCTATTAAACCATACATTATCCACCTTTTTTCTTTCTAAGGAAATCCATTTTGTCTAAATTAAATTCCTAAATTCACTAAAGCCTCATCAGATTATTATCTTGCTAACCACCTGTAAAATTTCGCACTTTATCGTATTATACTCTTAAATAATTATAGATTATATTAAATAAATATTAGATTATTTAGATTTTTCCATTCTAATAGTGTAAATGAAATATAAAAAAAACTAATAATTAAGTACTGTAAAAGTTGTGTTTATTAGGAATAGTAGCAAGTGTATTCTTTCAAAGAATAGTAATGCCACAGATCACATAACACTATACAGTAATGCATTCTTTAGTTGAATAAAAACTTTTTAACAAAAAAATAAAAACCGACTTCAAACAAAAGCACTAAAAAGTGAAAAATAACTGATTGGTAGTTTTCATTTACTATACATACCAAATCAAATATTTTCGAAGTCGGTGTGCTTTGGCTAAGTAATTAAAGCCTACCTATTAAATACATACCTAATCAAATATTTTTGAAATCGGTCCCAGCCCATACAAAGCAAAGCACACCGACTTCGAAAATATTTGATTTGGTATGTATAGTAAATGAAAACTACCAATCAGTTATTTTTCACTTTTTAGTGCTTTTGTTTGAAGTCGGTTTTTATTTTTTTGTTAAAAAGTTTTTATTTTTCCCTTTTTAGTGTAGACAATAGTAGCAAAGTAAGGATTCTTACGTGTTAGGCTTCTCAAATCAAACAAAATAAGCCCAAACTTAAAGTATCTACTATTAGCCGTTGAAGAGTTCCACCTATCCACCTTCTGGCTTTGCCATCAGATCAGGTCAACAACACCGAACCACTGTACTATCAACGGAAATAGAAATACTTGCAAAGTTTCAAGTCAATATGACAATTAGAAGTAGGTTAAATTCATCATTAGTTGTTTTTCCACCCTTAGGGGTGGTATTTTTTTTTGAAATTTAAATGGGACCAATCTGGAAGTATACCCTTTCAAACAAAACAAAAATTGTCCAAATCGGTTAATAAATGACGGAGTTCTGAGGTAACAAACATAAAAAAAAAAAAAAAAACATACAGTCGAATTGAGAACCTCCTCCTTTTTAAAGTCGGTTGAAAATGAGACAGCTTTCGTCTCACCGGTAGAGCGATAAAATAAGTTATCATATTTTCTAAGAAGTTTTTAGCACTAAAGCTTTTAGGACTAATTGTTCCTGTGGTATTTGGTAAGAAAATATATGATTTTTGAATTATTATAACATTTATATTAGGTAACTTGCAACTTATAAATATACTTGATAATGAGCAAATTTTTAGGACCCTACTGTATGTAGAAGCCAGCTCAACCGAGACGGAATGAAATATTTTACTCATTAGAGAGTAATGCCTGTACTATGTTTTTCCCTTGACAAGTGTCTGGCTTTAAAAGAAAGCACACTAAGCTACCTCGTTCCATTGTGAAAGTGTCTGATTAGATTTTAACGTGGTGTAAATTTTAGGAGGAGTCTGACAATTGAATTTTTTTCCTGAAAGCACTATTTCTTGCGTAGTTACTGTCATTATAAATGACAAAAATCTATAAATGTTATCTTAAACGTAAGTTTAATTAGAATAATAATTTTGTCAAATTATGTAGCAGAATAAAAAATCTTACTACCCACTATACAGTATTATAGATACATAATATATAGGTTAAATGAAAATCCTAAAAAAATTTCAAAAACTTTTATTGCTGCAATTAAATATTTTGTTAAAAAATGTTTGTACACACAAACGTTTTTTAACAAAATAGTGTCTTATAAAAAAATATTTTACAGAACCAAAACATCTTGCCAATGACTTGATTGCTTGCAAACTATTTTATAATTAGTTTCGCTGAGTTTTTCTTTAGGACTAAGGTGTTTTCCGGACTGATGATAGATTTAAGACTGATCAGAAATATATTGATTAATTGATTAAATCTGATATTCTTTTTTTATACTATTTCCCGTGCTCTGTTTATATACATTTTACGTCCGTATTTTAATTTTTTTACTTATATATATGTACTGTACATACATAAATAAATGAAAAAATCACACTTTCGACAAAATTTATTTACGAAACCATGAAAATTATGAAATATCAAAAGATATAACCTATTCAAATTGTGAAAATAACTTTCAAAATAGATAATATTTAAAGTAAATATTTTCTGAATAGTTACATAACATTGCTTATTAGGGAGGACTGCAATCTCGCCTCTCGTGGTGCGCACCAACTACGAAAGAGTATTGTTTATGTCTACGATTATTTACGCGGTATTGTATCACGGGCTATTGTCCCGCTAATGAGCGATCTGAAGCCACGCACGCTGTATTCAACGAGACTGAAATGAGATGTTGCTACGACCTGGCCTTTGAAATTTTATACGAGAATTATCTTATAGAAGTTAGTTTGCGCTACTCGTTACAAGGTTAGATAACATAGTAACATAAGCCTTGTTAAAACCAGCAACCCACCTTCATTTCAATTACAGACACCTCTAAATGATATCGTGACCTATGATGACAATTAATAATAAATTTTATCCCAGAAAAAACAATAACAAAACGATAAAAAATCTAATTCCTTTTTTTATCATAGGCTACATATTCATCATAGTTCGATAAGAAATTCATGCGTCTAGAGTTTAGAAACAAATACACAAACAAACACATTTTCGCAAAAATTACATTAGGTTAGAATAGAAAAGATGTCTTTTACAATAAGAAAGAAATATAGTCAGCAAAAGAATATTGACGTCTTCTGGTAAATTAGATACAAGGCTATCACAATAGACCAGAAATGGTCGCAGTGATACAAAATAGCCGCAAAACAGAAATAAAAAAAAAATTAGATACAAATATATTTAGTATATACCACAGATCATATAATACTATACTAGTATATACTAATCATGAACGAATTAACCACTGGACCAGACATATAAGCGGACGTACCTTTATCGGTCTTGTCAGTAACCAGGGAATTTTAGCCTTGGTCGTTTATTTTTTGTGTCAGTCTCAAGCACTTACTTGTTAACAAAACATCTTCCAAAAATGACTAAATGTTCTGTTAAATGGTGTAAAAACTATAACGGCGGAAGCAGCACTATTTTTTTTCACTTGTAAATACATTATTTTATTACATTTACTGTTATTTATCACAAAAATTATTTAAATGTAAAATAAAATGTCATATTATCCAACTATGTTAAATATAGTCGATATTTCTATGTATTGTTGACATCTGACAACCATCATAAAATGGCTGGATTATACTATTCAAAACAAATGACAAAACTGTCGAGTGAGTCCATTTGACATCGACTAGTGCTTGACAATGTCGAAAAATATATCGATATTTGACGAAATAACTGAACGAATTGTATTTGTACATACAATAACATAAAATACTTTTATCACAGTATCCTACAATCTGATGACAATAAATTTATAAAAATATTTTCTAAATCAAATAAAAATATAAATGCAAAAATTATAATTAGTATGTGTACTTATTTTTTTTTATTATTTTATACCACATTTATATACTTTGGAATATTTTTCCATTGTAATAATAATAAAGATCATTTTATATCAACACATAAATTACACAAAATCAAACAATAATGTTTTAGCACTAAACTTCTGGGTTGGCGATTTGTAATAAAATACTTTACCACTTGCACTAATTATTTTACTTTCACGATCCAACACTCACTTTTTCACAATTTGCAATCACTTTTTCTTTTTCCTAATTTCACAAATGTTTATTAAGAACTGATATTAGGACAGTGTCACATTTTTATAACTACCCGAGACAATCAATTGCCAATTAAAATAGTTCAATAACAGAATCAACAAAATCACTTTATCTAATTAAATTAGCTTAATATTTTTTTAATCTTTACAAAATAATTTTTATTATATATTAATGGAATATACACCCGATATTCGTTTGTTCATTAACATTATTATAGGCCAACAGAATGTTGCCATCAATGCCATCGTATTTATATAAATCAAATTAAAAAATAATTATTATTTGACACATTATTATTGCCTCTTTAATTCAATTATTTTAATTTATTATAATAAATACAGATATTTTAAATTAAAAGATGTAAAATATGATGACAACCAATGTCTAAAATGTCATTCATTGGTTCATCGATATATGTATTTTATCGATTACGTTCAAGCACTAGAAATATTGTATTGTGTATCAGTGTTTATAATAATGTAACAAAATCTTTGTGTGCGTTATGCGTCACTTGGTTGAACTAGTTTTCATACATTTGTATTTTATGTCAGGTCCAGTCTCTAATTCGTTCATGATACTAATATTATAAAAAGGTAAAGTTTGTAAATTTGTGACGCTGTAGGGGGTAATCTCTGGATCTACTGAACCGATTTAGATGAACTTTGGTAAGAAGAACTTTTTATCCCGGAAATCATCCCATAAGGAGGTGAAAATGGGGATGAAAGTTTGTATGGAGAATCAAGGTAGGGACGAACCTAAGCGAAGCGAGGGTGAGTCGCTAGTTATTAATAAACTATAACAATATCATTTTCATGTCAGCAATATTTAAGTTATCAATCAAACAGAAATATAGAGAACGAGATTATTGTAATGTTCTAAATATTTATGAAGTACAATACAAGTTGAACAAACAAACGGATGCTGTAGTATCTTGCGTATAACAATGATTTACTGCTAAGTGTAATAGCTGGGGAAGTTGCGGCTAGGTCTCTGCGTAAAATATGTACCAGTTTTTGTTCAACAAATATACTGAGGGCGACATAGGTTTTTCTACTTTGTATTTTTTCTTCTTTCAACCTAAAATATTTTAAATGGACAACAAAATTTTCCCTCACCTAATTAATTTTCAATTAGAATACCCTAAAACAAATGAATATTAAATATGTAGACGTAAAAGTCAACCTGTAAAGTTTTTTCAAATTAAATATGCAAAATTCTTTGGCATCGCCAGGGAAATTTGAAATTTAAAAACTTTGTTAAAAATACAGACATTAATGGCGCTTAACGTTGCAACAGGGGCTTGAATGGAGGCAATCAGTGTTCTGAGAGATTGGAGCCTCTACCACAGCCTTTGTACAGTCAACCTTACATATACTTAAATAGCTCGTAACTCTAAAGGCATACTGATCATATTGCATTAAAATATCCTACTCGTAGTTACCCTCTGTACGCGGTCGCCATAGTCCCCGCTAATAACAATATATGATGCTTAAAACATGAATGATTAAGATTTCCTTTATTAGCTAAGTCGTGTATTAATATACTTAAGTAGCTTGTTGCTTTAATCAAGAAATCTAGATAATTATTCGTTGTATGACATGGCTGGTGGTTCGTAGATTGATACATTAATGTCATTTTAATATAATCTATACATATAATAAAATTGTAACTAAGTCGAATCTGTACATTAAATATTTTTTGGAAAATGTAATTGAAATAGACATTATTATCGATACAGAGTCCGAATCTATAGTTTTTAGAATTTTTGTCTGTCTGTCTGTCTGTTACCGCATCACGAGAAAACCACTGGACAGATTTTAATGAAATGTGGTATTATGATAGCTGGTTATCCGGGTCAACATATAGGATACTTTTTACAGCGGTAAAATATCTCATTTCTGAGAAAAAATACAAAAACTGCATTATAAGAGTATACTAATATGTAAAACCTAAGAATTTGGTTTTTGGTCATCTGAACGCGGGCGGAGCCGCGGGCAATGCTAGTAGTACATAATAATGTACATGCGTAATTTGTTATATTAAAAGTAATTTAAAGTTATACCCATTGTATCATTCAGTTCAATTATCAAGTTTCACTTAATGAAATTTAGATTTTATAGCTTTTCTATGAAAAACAAAGCTAATTTTGTAGAAACATCCCATACCTCAACAAGTATGCGTATGTGGCACAACGATTAATACTTTACAAGCATGTAAGTTTGCAGCTATTGGTTTGAACTACTTTTTTATTTTAATATGGGGTACTTTGATTGTATAATTATGCAGTGATTCTATTGGGATGAATGAATCTATTGGGATTCTGTTTAAGGTTTTTGGCTAAGGAACCTTTAAAAATAAAATGTAGGAAAAGCTATTTTTAACTCTAGACAGTGCAAATAAATATTTTTACAGAATTATATAACGACAAAGCTATATTACAATATATATATTTTTTTATTTATACATGGACTCTATCAGAATCCGGACATTTTCGACCGCTTAATTGACATTGGCAACGCTGTCTAGGCAGCTTCCTAACTTTGTTTTCTTTTTATTGCTATACCTACATAATAATCGATATCGATCGACAAGGGTCTTTTGCAAGCTCCATTGAGATATTTTCTAAAATTCCTTCTGATGTGATATCTTATAAGATACAATTTGATTGTTATGATTTCTAAGACTATATAACAATAAGGCTGCATTGTAATTTTGTAAGTGAAACTGTTATTTTATACTTAACGTAGCTCCTATAAATTAATTAAATTATCTTATTCATATTAATGTTATGCTACCCACTAACTTAATATTTTTTTTAATATTTTCACTGACTGACTCACTGCCTCGGTGGTGTAGAGGCTAGCATGTACAGCTACACACCCGGACGACCTGGGTTCGAGTCCCGGGTCGGGCCAAGTTTAGTTATTGAGACCGGAGTTGGGAAGTTGGCGGTGCTTCACCCCCGTGCCTCGGAGAGCACGTAAAGCCGTCGGTCCTGCGCCTTAGCTCTCACTGGTCGTGTCGAGCAGTTGTCCCACCGGAGTATGAGGGTGATAGGTATAGAGAGTGCACGTTGTGTCTGCGCGTACACTTGTACACTATAATATCTCCTGCGCAGTTGGCTAGTCTCAATGAGATTGGCCGCCGCGCCGTGGCCGGAATCGGTCAGGAGAATATCATCAATATGTTAACGTTTTACGTACAAAACATATAAAATATCAACCAACAGTATAAAATTACAAGTAAATAATCAGTTCAAACCATATACTTTAATTTGGCTTTCAATATGAGAATTCTGCTAATTATAGTTGAAATTACTGTATTCATCGTCATAATAAACTCTTCATACCTCTCGTTCATGTTATATCAACAGTAATTTATTCCTTCAAAAGACATTAATTTGGATACACAAATCACGGACAAATTGTTTTAAGCTTTTGGTAGTATAATATTTAACGTTATCTTAAATGTCTGATATTTCATATAATACAAATTACATTATGCCCCATATTTACAGTAGTCCTTCTTTTGTGATTGGCTTAATTTATTGGACAAAAATGACTACAGAGACTAATAATTGTTTAAAAACTTAAAAAACCCGACTTCCAGGCCCTACCCTTTCAAACAAAACAAAAAAATTCCAAATCGGCTTAGGTTTCGTCGAGTAATCGGTGAACATACATAAAAAAAAGATTCCGGCGAATTGAGAACCTCCTCGTTTTTGGAAGTCGGTTAAAAATCATAAAAATAAAAATCAAATCCTACTCCAGTTAAACAATATTTAATTTCAAAACGTATACTATCAGAAAACATAAATTTACCTATATTTCAAACTCATGTAAGCTTCTCATAACGTGTTACTTATATTTCGAAGTAAACAGACCACGTAGTTGTAAACGTAAATCAGAAATAGGGAGATAGGATGAAACGTCTTGTAAATGTCAGCCGCGCTCCGGGCTTTCGCTTTACTGTCACAATCTATTATAACACAATTAATACTGAGACATTTGAAACTCTATATTATGTATCTGCAAGTCAAGTGACTCGCTCACATAATATATATATATATATATATATATATATATATATATATATATATATATATATATATATATATATATATATATAGCATTAAATTAACTAGCATTGATAGAATATGTTGACTTGGAACTAGTAAGTGATTTATGTATATGAAAAATTGAACATATTCAAATAATGAAAAATACTTTTCAAGCTAAAATACCCTATTCATATTATCCATATCCATACTAATATTATAAATGTAAAAGTTGTGAGGCTGGGTGGATGGATGTTTTGTTATTTTTTCACGTCAAAATGGCTGAGCGAATCTGGATGAAATTTGGCACAAAAATAGATTATGGTCTGGAACAATACATATGTTACTTTTTATCCCGGAAAATGTACGGTTCCCGTGGGATACATCTGTTTTTGTCTAAGGACGAACCCGAAAGCGCTTCGGGTTAGTACAAAATAAAACACAAATTAATTATCTCCTTTATGGGATAAAATCAGCCCCTTGAAAACTTGCGTGGGAACACAGGTTCAACGCGTAGGCTCTTTTATAGACTGTCTGTGATACATCGGCTGAGATTTATCTCTTAGAAAATGCAAGATATTTATATTCAAGGTATGCATATGGCGAAAAAGGAATGGAATGGGACATAGAAAGTCTAAAAATACAAGCCAGACTATATAGGCCGTTCTTCCCCATAGTCTCACGTTGAACATTTAGAAGATTCAGACTTACTTCCGATTCATCATCTCCCTGCCCATTTCCCAATTACTTGGGGTTGGCACAGTACATTTTCCGTTCTATATCTTCCAGATCTTCCGCTGCTAGGATTTGGCAAAAGTTTTACGACCGCCCGTCTGCCTACATCAACCCTCCTTAGGAATGCTATTGTTTATCGCGGAACCAAAGAACCCAAGGTGCGACGACCAGCATATCTAATTTAGATTTAGGTATATAAAATTATCTGACTTACCTCCGATTGGTTCCTTCAAATTGGCGTGGTACCTTGGACGGAAGATCAGATAGACGGTATCTGATTGGTAGACTATGATAGAGACGTGCACCAATTTTATCATCACGAGACACTTCGTAAACGAATTCACGCATCTATACTTTTCCTTTTAGAAGTTGGATCCTGATGAGATCAATAATTAACAGGTGGCTACAAACTGTGCTCCGAGTTCACGATTATTATTATATAATTTTTATGATTATTATTAATCTATACTTAGATTAAACCAATAAAATATATTTTAGTGGTTTAATCTAAGTATGGATAAAATATATTTTAATAATATATTGTCTTATATGGTAGAGCAAACTTCATGAAATATATCATAGAAAATGTTAGAAAAGAATCGTAAAAAATCTTTACTATTTTATGTAGTATATTACTTTATCCTATATAGAAGGTAGGTAGCGGTTGTCGCAAAATTAAACGGAAATCGAAAGCTGCGGCTTGCGGTAAATCTATAGAATACTATAGATACGCCTCTCAGATACCTGTCTGTCTGATGTTATCGATGTAATTTACAATCTGTTTGGTTGTGATTGCTATATTCTCGGGACTTTTCAATACGTCTTTAGTTTTAACAAGAGTATCTACGACCAAAATAAATGTCTTAAACAAAATTTAATGTTTTTACATTCATTTACCTTACATTTTTATTTGAATAATTTATTAGGAGTATACTTTTTCTTATTTAAAAATATATGTATTGCATTATTTACTATATAATACTATTAAAATGTAATTAATATACGCTCATTACTTTCTCTAACAATTTTTTCTTTACTTAAATGCTTATATTTGTATCAATTAAGGCAAATTCTGATCTGTATCTTTTAGTATACATAATATACAAACTTAACTATAACATCTGCTATTAGCTTAACATTAAATCGCACATCAGCCCATTCTACAGTATTTTTTACTTTCTTCAAAAGATTCAAATAAACATTCACACTAATATAACTTGTGGGGTATTCAGGAAGCCTCTAGCGCGCTAATCGTTATACGATCTATATATATATATATATATATATATATATATATATATATATATATATATATATATATATATATATATATATATATATATACTTTCCACTTCTTCTTACTTACTTTCTTTCTTACTTACTTTCCATTCCTTTCTCTTTTACACTCGAGGGGTCAAAATCTTGCCTTTAAGGAAATATGTTCTAAAATTTCCTTTTAAATTCAATTTTGATATTGTAATAAAAATACCGGTCTTTATTAGATTGGATCTTCATCTAGGGCATAAACGAATTTGTAAAACATTTCGCAGTTCGACACAGGTAACGGTGTGTTCGAAAGTGCTATTAGACCCGATCCTTTTGGCTAACGTCTCCCACGGGGCTTAGATAAGTATGAAGTGGGTTAACTAAAAGGTTTGACCTGCTTATTGACTAAAATTTATCTATTTACTTATTTTATAATGCAATAGTATAATTGTAATTTTGTAGAAGTTTTAAATTATATATCAAATCTGTCATGAAATGTTGATGTAAAGAAGTGTCCTAAGTTTAAATAGGTTTTATTACATAATTTCTCAACTAGAAAACATTGAAGTAAACTTATTTTAAAGCGGTATAGTACACAGAACCAAAACTTGAATACGTATTCTATTTCAACGCCTCAATAAAGCACCTCAGAGTTTTATTCTAAAAGTGCAAGAAGGAAATAAACAAAAAAGTGTAAACCGATTTGTAAAGCATTTTCTATAATACCGCGCTTACTACCAGGTGTTGTAAGTGCTATTAGACTCGGTCCCTTCCGCTAACGTCTCCCGTGGGACTTAGATAACTATCAAGTAAGTTAACCGATGCCTTGACCTGTTTTTCTGATAGATACAAGTTTCGCGTGTTAAAACTGATTTTATCTGTTATTCTGAAGAAGACTTCGGTGGTAATAAGTAATTGCTCTATTAGGACAGAACAGAAATTATAAGATAGTTTACCTTACCAGTGAGAAAATAGGTTACATTTTAATATTTAATACTATTCGTATCGTTTACAAAAAATCTATTTCTGCCACTACAGATTAAAAACAAAATTATGTATAGAAAACATTTTTATTTCATCTCTGTTAAAAAAAATAATGATGTCAGATGAGCACAGTAGACTACATAGAGGTCGTGGGTTTGACTTTCGCATCAGGTAAAATGTTGTATTTGTTAAGTAATAACTTTCCAAGGAAATACTCTTCCTGTTCATTTTATTAATTAACATAAAACACTCGAACAAGTCTCAATGTAAATCTATGAGCAGAAACAGAATAACTTTTTAGATATTCCATATCTATTTTGTAACTAAGTAGCAGTAAATTATACTACATATAACTTAATTTTAAGAGCCTTAAAGCTACTGCTAATCTAATCTTCATCATGCCACCTTCATTCAACCTAAAACTAGCGTCATAAGCGTAATACAATTAGTACGCCTAAAAGCCAGAAAATCTACTTAATAAAACTCTAACATTGAGTGACAGATTCCGCACAGACTAAACCACTGTATCTAGAAGCATAAATAAATTATGTGCAATAATAATAGTTCTTAATGGAAGGCTCAATTTTAGCACTATAGTACGAATTTAAAAAATACTTTTCCTAACGGATAACATAACTTAAATATGGGAAGAAAGTTTATTCAGAATATAATAATTTTGGAAGATAGGTTTATAGAAGTTAGTATATTTAAGGCACATTACACTGAATAACTAAATTAAATGATTCATAATAATTTCATTATTTTTTTTTCTTCTACAGCAGTTCGAGCATTACCAGAGCCTCGTAAATCCCTAACCATCACAGAACCACCGCATCACGTTGAGTTCACCAACGATACGGGCACTACGCTCACCTGTTCCACTAGAGGCCAATACCAGGTACTTACATTTTTGGTAAATCTGCTAAATGAACATTCTATGCTAACGTACGTCACGGTAGCAGTGCTAACGGTAATTAACCAAACAGGGAATATTCTGATAATAAAATCCATAAATGAAACCGTTCTCTAGCTTTCTTTAAAATAATAAAACTGCACTTAACTAAGGATTTATTTGATACGTATGTATATGAATTTCTTTTTTCCCTCAAATATGTATACAAGCAGGAAACTCAATAGGTGCACTATCATATCTCCTGCGCAGTTGCCTAGTCTGAGTGAGATTGGCCGCCGTGGCCGAAATCAGCCGCCCTGGCAGGAGGGCATTGTTATCATATAGTACCATATCATGACTACCTCGTTAGTCTAGTCCCTATTGAATGGACATCCGGATCCTAAAGATTCCATGCGAGATGAACAGCTTCAGACCCCCAGGTCCTGGGCTTAATTACCTGGTAGGGAAAGTATAGCTATAGGGGTTTTCTATCAAGAAACTCTCAGTAATAGCCCGGAGTTGAGAAGTTGACAGTATTACACCCCCGTGCCTCGGAAAGCATGTTAAACATGTTAAAGCCATTGCGTCTTGTACCTGGTTCCTTACCAGTGCTATCGAGATGTCGTCCCACCGGCGTTTGATAGTTAAAGGAATAGAGACAGAGTTATGTTTGCTCATACATTTGTGCTCTATACTATCTCCTGCGCACACGGCTATTATGTACCATATACAATTTACAAATAGGAACTGATGACATGTTCTATCAATATTTCATATAGCTGTATTACATAAATGAAACTCAGTAGGTATAATAAAACAGTCCTCGGGCTTCAAATAAAACTACCCAATTTGTTACCGCCTTCACATTTCATCCGGAAAAGGAAACGTATAAAATCAACTATGGGGTATATTACTTATGGTTGTTATTTATTGAATGCGTATATATTATGTAGATAGATATGTTTGATCCGGAAATAAATCCGCATATATCCTGAAAGAAAATAGAGAATTATAACTAAATGATTATTTGATATATTAATTTTACCATTTCTTGTACTATTTTAACGAATAATTTAATAATTATGTAAATACCACAGTTAAATGCAAAATTATCTTTCTCACTAAACTTAAACACAGAACAAGCACAGAAATTACTACTAATTTACTTTTTTATTACTTTTTCTTTAATCATCTAACTTTACAAAAAGCATCATTGTGAGGCTAAAATTTACTAAAGAATAAAGCATATTTACCTATTTATGTATTAGTTTAATGGTGAATTATCTCATAAACATTCACTTGTCTATAGAGTTTATTGAATTGAGCCTGAAGGGCAAACAACGGCACACAATGGGCATGAATTACGTCCGACACGCCCGCACGCTATCTGATTTAATATTCACAAGTCGAACTCAAACATTGATAAAGTTTTTCGTAGTTCTAAAAGTATATGGCAGCCCCATCGGGAAATAAGAAAAATGCGTAAGAGTATATGGGAAGCTATGGTATTTTACCTCCTGTAAGCTTTTAAGCACGAATACACATATTCCTTCTAAGCCTTATAAAGAGCTGGAATTTCCAACATATTTTCTCATGTCAATATATGTATGTATGCAGAGAAAATTCTATTTTTGGTACATTTTAAAGCAACTACAGAAGTCTATGTTTTTATAAGGTGAACTTTACTTTATTTCGTTAAAATTATTAGTTAATATTTACCCCAACTCGTCGACTATAAAATTTAATATTTTTTGTCAATAATATAGTTTTACAAATAAGTTTATTTTTTTAGATTTTTGGAACTTTTAAATTTTTATAAATGACTAGCGACTTACACTCAGTTCACTCAGTGCGTCCCTGGGGATCTTTTGTTATACATTTTATAGCTTTATTACAAACTTTTTAGACAGCGCACGCCAATAATGCAATTCAACTGCCACTTTTCTTCCGAATTAAAGTTAATTAATTTTTAACAATAATCCCATCGGAATAAAAATAGCCTATAGCATTTGGCGGTAAAGTAGCTTCCTATTAGTGAAAGAAGTAGTTCAGAGATTATATATAGAACTAGCGGCTCACACTCGCTTCGCTCAGGTTAGCCTCTAGAAAAACAAAAACAAATCTATCCCACGGGACCCGTACATTTTTCCGGGATAAAATTATCTAAGATGTTGACCGGGGATATAAGGTGCTTCCATACAAAATTTCATTTCAATCGGTCAAATTGTTTTGGAGATTAGCTCGTACAAACAGACAAACAGACAGAAAAACAAAAAAAATGAAAAAATCTGGATTTATTCTATTTCTCTTCTTACATCCCCCTGACTCGGTTTTTAGCATTTTTTTTCTATGTACAGACATTCGACCTCTACAACTTTATTATATGTATAGACAAGTAGAGGGATACGTATAAACTTACAGACTTTACTTAACTTTTTATAGTATTAGATATAAATATAAGTACCTTTCACGATAAGAGTTTTGAACTTAACAGTTACTTTTTAAGAGATTTTTAAATAGCTCAATATGTATTTTTCTTCATTAGCAGAGTACATAATTGTATTTGTGTATTTTATTACACAACACCTATTTTATTTACATAACTATCAATACAAAAACCGTAAAAGATATAATACAGAAAAGAAACAAAAGAACAATTGCCATTGAAGAATTAATATATTATTTCCATTGTTAATCTTACAACAATTGTGGTCTATACTTATAATCCAACAAAAAACAAATACCGATAAACGGAACAAAAAAAATATTTTCTGAGGCGTCAACCAACCAACCAGCGTTCTACTTTCATCCCTAAAAGGTCGCAAAAAATTGCTAAACAAAAACGAAAGGGGTCACATTACCCCGAGGTTAAAAGCAGGCTTCGTAAAGCGTGGAAACAATACAGAATACGGGTCGCGTCAAAGAAAAACTAATGAAGTAGGTCTGCTTTTAGGAAATTGAATATTACCGCGATGCAAATGAAAGAAATTCCGAGTCCTTGTAGAGGGCAGTGCAGCTTTATTACTTCTCGATTTAGAAGATGGTAACATTAGTAGTTTTATGTTTGTTCTAACATCCGTATTAATATTATAAATATGAATGTTTGTCTGTATAGATGTTTGTTACTCATTGTTTGTTGTTGATGATGATGAAATTTAGCACAGACACAGATTATATATAGTCCGGAATAACACAAAAGCTACTTTTTATCCCGGAAAAATGTACGATTCCCGTGGGATAGGTTTATTTTTGTTTTCCTATAAGCGAACCCGAGCGAGGGTGAGCCTCTAGTTTAACATAAATAGTTCAATATTAGTTAAACAGGTTAGACAAACGAGTCAAATGTTTATTTTCCCATAGTAGGATATGATAAACTAACAGTCTTAAAGATATATGAAAGTTCATATAAAGTTTGTGTATTTCTTGTTGTGGTCGAATCAAAATCTATCTACACATAATATCTATATATGATAAAATTGTAACTAAGCCGAATCTGTACATTAAATATTTTTGGGAAAATCTTATTAAAATATACAATATTATCGATACAGAGTAGAGAGAATGTATAGTTTTTAGGATTTTTGTCTGTCTGTCTTTTACCGCATCACAGAAAAACCAGTAGAGGGATTTTGATGGGTATGGTGATAGCTGGCTATCCGGGTCAACATATAGGATAATTTTTACCGCAAGAAAATATCTCATTTCTGAGAAAAAATACAAAAATTGCAATGCAAGAGTATACTAATATATAAAACCTAAGAATTTGGTTTTTGGTAACTTGAACGCGGGCGGAGCCGCGGGCAGTGCTAGTTTTATATATATGGGCATATAATTGAATTGACAATACATACACTGACTTCGATTAGTCCACAATATTAACAACATTACACTAAAAGGTGATTTTAAGTGGTACCTGCTTAAATAGACACAAACCTCGCTTATATAAACGTTGGTTATCTTATTTCAATCTTAAATAATAAAGACTATTCAATAACTGGACCCCGTTATGCAAAAACAGCCATATGCGTAAAAGTACCAACAGAGTTATAAGCATTTTTCTGTCGATAGGTTGCATTTGGGTTATGTTTTGTTTTGGCTGGTTATTTTAAAATTGAACAATATTTATATAAGTATTGTTTATTTTTTATAATTATTTTATTTTTTATAATAAAATGCTGGCTGTGTTTTGCATAACTGGGTCCAATTATAATAAACTCTTTTAAGATTAATGTGTCTATAGTAATCCTGGTATAAAGTTTACAAGTAAATATCCTCTTTAAACTTGACTGTTCAAAGTTAGATCGCATTTTATAAAATTAAATTGTAAACATAAATTATTTATAAGATATTATGAGTACCTTTCTAAATAATTAAGAGGGTTCATAAATTTGAAAAGTATTTCATTGTGAAGGGCTTAATTTCACTAATAAACTTAAAACAAAGCACTAACAATCAATCCCTTCAGTATTGTGATTTTCTATTAGACTTTCATCTAAAACAAAGGCTCCAACATCAAAGAAAACAATATTAATTATTATTGAGGTAGGAAATTAGAGCATATAATTATACCCTTTTATTTAGGTCAATAAATAAACTAATAGCGGTAACATTAAAATTCGAATAGCAGCTGCTTTAACAAAGATTTATTCACGTTTCATTTGCATTTTATAGAATAATAGTATTGGTATATTTTGTTAATATTTTTAACGACAGACTTTTCCCTTTTATATGTAAGGATTCTGTTAGTAAGTTTTAAAATTTTTATATTTAACTAGAATTGCCCGCGGCTCCGCCCGCGTTCAGATGACCAAAAACCAAATTCTTAGGTTTTAAATACTAGTATACTCTTACAATGCAGCTTTTGTATTTTTTCTCAGAAATGAGATATTTTCCCGAGGTAACAAGTATCCTATATGTTGACCTGGATAACCAGCTACGATTATATCAAATTTTATCAAAATCCCTCCAATGGTTTTTCTGTGATGCAGTAACAGACAGAGAGACAGACAAAAACTCTAAAAACTATAGATTCGGCCTGTGTATCGATAATAATGTCTATTTTTAGAAACGATATAATGTACATTGTACTTTTTTTTGGATATGTTTGTACATTAATATGACAAATATAAATATCTAGCACTGCCCGCGGCTCCGCCCGCATTCAGATGACCAAAAACCAAATTCTTAGGTTTTACATATTAGTATACTCTTACAATACAGTTTTTGTAATTTTTCTTAGAAATGAGATATTTTCCTGCCGTAAAAAATATCCTATATGTTGACCTGCATAACCAACGATCATCATACCAAATTTCATCAAAATCTGTCGAGTGGTTTTCTCGTGATGCGGTAACAGACAGACAGACAAAAATTCTAAAAACTATAGATTCGGACTCTGTATCGATAATAATGTCTATTTCAATAAGATTTTCCAAAAAATATTTAATGTACAGATTCGACTTATGTATGTATAGATGTTGTATATGCAAATTTATTTTAATTTTAAATGAAAGTTTTTTATATGTGACTTTTGACGGTTGTTGGCTGACCTACCTTACCTTACCTTTGGGCTACCTTATGCTAATTCTGCAACTGCGTCATACGCCCGTATGTTTTTTGGGGTTCCACATTTCAAGGATTGAGACGTGTCCCAATTATGAAGCTATCCGTCCATCTTTCTACCTTTAAAGGATTGTTCGTATCTGCAGAACTAACATTTCTAGAGCCTGTTGCTTATTCAACAATATACTACATTTAAGCGATGAATATATGAACTCGATCTTTTTATTACTATTTTATAATATGTATAGAATACAAATAATAAGTTAACAACATTAAATAAAATAAATTGTTAAAATTAGATATGTTTTGTAAAATAAGCAAATTTTGTTACATTTTCTCAACTATTCTTGAAATAAAATTGAAATATCGTCAGTATTTGCATACGAATACAATACCCGGCAAATACGTGGTACGTTCTGAGAACTATCTCCATAGCAATGTCCTGTTCAAATATTCGACCTTTGCGCGGCTCGTATCAACTCGATATTTTCTATAAACGAAAAAGTAAAAGGAGACCAAAAATATATAAATCGATATACTTTATGTTGACTCCACGCCTTAGCATATCTAAATTGGAGATGTTGTAGATATAAGAAACAAGTATATTTTTTATACTTTATTTCCCTAGTATTTATTCAAGCCTATTTATCGTCTGACTGGTGGGCGCGGGCCTTCCTACAATATGAGTATAATATGCCACACTGGCCCATGCTATTCTATATATATATATATATATATATATATATATATATATATATATATATATATATATATATATATATATATATATATGCTATTCTATATACTTACTGTTAACTTTAATTTCAATTTTATTTTTGCTCACTAATGTAAATTATTATTATTAAGTTACTATGTTGTTGTCTTATTAGAATGCAGTGTTGCTTATAATTAGGGTATCATTAAGACTAAATCTTCTTTTGTTTATTAGCATGTACAATTGTAAGGATGTATGCTCTGTTAGTGACCTATGTAATAAATAAATAAAAATAAATAAATAAATAAATATGGGTTGGTGGTACTCCTAGCTTATTTTTTGGACAATGAACTGTACATGAAAATGTTCAGTATGAATATGTGTTTTATTATTTCTATGAATTAAAAAAAAAGTCTTTTTACATACAGGTTTTAAATATATACTTTAGTGTTTTCCTTGATTTATAGTACAAAATATTATCACATGTAATTTCGGTTTCGTACTTATACATAACTAACATTGCCCGCGGCTCCGCCCGCGTTAAAATGACCAAAAACCATATTCTTAGGTTTTACATATTAGTACTATACTCTTACATTGCAGTTTTTGTATTTTTTCTTAGAAATGAGACATTTTCCTATATGTTGACCGGGATAACGAGCTATCACCGCACCAAATTTCATCAAAATCCGTCCAGTGGTTTTTCTATGATGCGGTAACAGACGAACAGACAGACAGACACAAAAAAAAATCTAAAAACTATAGATTCGGTATCTGTATCGATAATAATGTTTATTTCAATAAGATTTTCCAAAAAATATTTATATATATTGTGTATATGGTAAATCAGAATTCGCCTGGAAACGACAAAAATGAAATAAGTTTTAACACTTAACGATCCTTCCAAACAAAACCCATTTTCATAGAAGCTTAAACTATGAGGCGAATATATGTATAAAACTTATTACTTTCAAGGGAGCAATCCTTTTATTTTGTTTCTTTGTTAGAAAAAAGAATCATCTTTATCATGTATAGGGATCTCATGGACACTATCCATTACTATGTATTAGTTTAAATGAAAACTATCTTTTCGGTTTTCGCAGCTTTATTTGATTTTTATTTGCGCTTTCTTGGGTAGAAATTATATATTTTATACTATTTACAAATTTATATATTTTATTAAAATTTATGTACTTATTCTCGTCTTAATTTGAAAAATCATATGTATATATCTATCTACACATATAATAAAATTCTGAGTCGATCTGTATATGAAATATTTTTTTGGAAAATCTTATTGAAATAGTCACATTATGTTTAGAATTTTTGTCTGTCTGTCTGTCTGGAAACACATCACAAGAAAACCACTGGACAGATTTTAATGAATTTTTGTATGATGCGAGCTGTTTATCCGGGTCAACTTATAGGATAACATTTATGGCGGGAAATTATCTCATCCCTAAGCAATCTATACTCACCGTTAAAACGTTGTATAAATTTGTGAATAGACAACGTTTTGTAAATAACTGAATTTTGAGACGTCAGAAACATTAGTCTCACTCGTGATCATGTTTACTATAAAGTGTTTGAAACGTCTAGAACAAAAAAATAAAATAAGACCGCCAGAAAACCTGAAAAGGTTTATAAATAAAAATATCAAATATTTGCGTAGAGCTAAGAAAGTATTACGAAAAAATATTATTAGGTGTTTAAAATGTCCTTGATACAAATTAAGTTACTTTACTGTGTGAAAATAATATTGTTACTAAAATTATTGGAATTTTTAGATATTGCCTGTAAATTATTTATTAAGAAGAATTAGCTTAGCTGAAATCATCAATCAATCAAGCAGAATGGTTACGAACCGTCAAAATAATACATATATCATTTAGGTCTGTATCAAAACCTATTTAAAAAATTATATTTAATGCAGGAAATTTCTGTACATTTAGTAAGTTTTTTTTAGTGCTGCCTAAAAACTCAGTTATCTCAACCGGAAAATATTTTTCTCGTTAATTCAAAATAGTATAACATAATAAAAATAGAACGAAGTTTTCCTTGTAAAAATATAAATGAATATACGTACCTAACAATAAAGATTATTAATTTAATATGAAAATTAATTTTATCCATACGATATCTTGCTCCGCTCGGGTTCCTTTATGTATACATATAATAAAATTCTAACTAAGCCGAATCTGTACATTAAATATTTTTTGGAAAATTTTATTGAAATAGACGTTATTATTGATACAGACAGAGGCTGAATCTATCGTTTTTAGGATTTTCGTCTGTCTGTCTGTCTGTTACCGGATCACGGAAAAACCACTGGAGGGATTTTGATGAAATATGGTATGATGATAACTGGTTATCGGGATCAGCATATAGGATATTTTTCACCGCAGGAAAATGTCTCATTTCTGAGAAAAAAATACAATAACTGCATTGTAAGAGTATACTAATATGTAAAAGCTAAAAGTTTGGTTTTTGGTAATTTAAACGCGGGCGGAGCCGCGGGCAATGCTAGTTATTCATAGATTTCTCAGAGATGAGATATTTTTCCGCAGTAAAAGTTATCCTATATATTGACCCGGATAACCAGCTATCACTTCAGTGGCTTTCTCTTGATGCGTTCCCAGACAGACAGACAAAAATTCTAGAAACTATAGATAAAACAATAAAAACGAAATAATCCGAAAAGATAGTTTTATTTAAAACTATAGATGCGGCGTCTGTATCGATAATATAATAACTATTTTAATAAAATTTCCCAAAAAATACTTAATGTACAGATTTGACTCAGAATATTATTATATGTATGTATAGATAAACAATACTATTCATGTATACGTATTAAAAATCTGCATATCGAACGATCCAATGAAATAATTGCAATGTTATACAAATATTTCAATAAAATATCCTAAATATCTAAAAGATGAAATTCCCGCATAAAGATCATTAATCATATCAGCCAAAGCGTACAAAATGGAATATCAAGATTAATTTAGACAGGATACATAGCATCGTTTATTTTATTTCAGACTCAATATTTAGTTGTGACCTACTTTTATGAGGCTATTAACTGATTATTTTTGTAAATAATGTAGGTAGATCAATATGCGGTAGTTTTTATATACATACGTACATATTATTTTTAATATTATATAATACTAAATAGTAAATATCTTTCATAAAACCATATATTTTTAAATGAACTTTCAATATCTTTCAACTATGTATTTAGGTTTATGTGCAATGAATAACAAAGTAAGAGAATTCGTATAGTAAAACATATAAATAGTTTGTTACGTTCATTTGACTACCTTTCATTCGATGAAACACGTAGGTGCTGGACCACAGTGGCCTAACTTTCATTCATTCATCTGGCAAACATGTGTGACCGCAAGAGTCCAACTTTGTACAGTTACCCAAAGTGCCAAACTTTGAACGTAGCCAAAACCGGCAGTTTTGATCTAGGTGTTAATTACTATTTGCAGGAGTGGGAGTTTAAAATTACTCCTTAAATCCTTATATATATACTAGCCTTGTCCGCGGCTCCACCTGCGTTCAGGTGACAAAAACCAAATTCTTAGGTTTTTCATATTAGTCTACTCTTACATTGCAGTTTTTATATTTTTTCTCAGAAATAAGATATTTTCCCGCGGTAAAAAGTATCCTATATGTTGACCCGGATAACCAGCTATCATACCAAATTTCATCAAAATCCCTCCAGTGGTTTTTCTGTAATGCGGAACATACAGATAGACAGATAAACATACAGACAGACAAAAAATCTAAAAAATATAGATTCGGCCTCTGTATCGATAATAATGTTTATTTCAATAAGACTTTCCAAAAAATATTTCATGTAGAGATTCGGCTTAGTTACAATTTTATTATATGCATAGATGTTTATTTTTAAAATTATATCTTTATTTTTAAAAGCTAAAACCTAATATCCTTAGTGTGTTATTATTGAATATAATATACTCGGGTAATATAATACAGAATTTACACATAAAAATTATTACACTAATCCAAAATATGTAAAATTGTTAAAGTAAAGCATTTAAAAATATCCGTTAACTAATTGAAGAAACCCGCATTGGCGTTTGTAGAGACGTGCTATGAATAAAGCTTTTATGTTAATTTGAAGCAAAAGTTATAATTTATCGTATATAAATTACAAGTTTTGCTTCAAATTCTTTTTTTCTAAAAATTATTATGTATAAGCTAATTAATTTGTTTCTTTTTTATATAAAATAAATACCAAATAAAAAAAATATCTATTATTCTGCGAAACGTGTACCAATAAATATACGATTATTGTTAATAACTTAAAACCCATTGTAATCCTTGTGTATATTATGAAATATGAAATTCACAAATGGTAAAAATATAAATAGATTAAAATGGTATATCAGCTTTGCATCTGCCAGCCTGCAAATGCAAATGGTGCGGAAAAATGCAAATATATGGACAACGCCGCAAACTATCGCGCACACAGTTTTAAGTCATGAATTCGGTGCGATTCTCACTGGTCTAATAATATAATGTTACCATTGCAATAAATTAATTAATGAGATATTTATTTATTTTATGTCATATGCATTTCAGTCTAATCCATTGGGTCATTGCGTCGTAGAAAATAAACACACCGATCTCACTCACTCACTAACTCACAAACAAAAAAGGTGCTAAAAATGATTACACAAATTTAAAATACTTATTATTACCATTAACATTATTTGTTGATTATAATGAATTAAATAATACAATGAATTACTTAATCGTTATTCAATATATAATAATTTAAGTTTTCATTAAATGTTTTTAATAAAGCAACTAATAAAATATTTGTATTAAACATACATCAATACATTTCTTGTATATCTTGTTTTTGGTCATAAGACGGGACCAAGTTCTAAGTTAAAGGGTCTTTAAACCTTCAACCTGATACCATTACAAACCCCTTCTTTGCTATAAAGGGTATCTCACACGACCACAGATCATAAGAATTGGAGTTGGCACAAACATTATAATTATAGAATTTACTTGTCACCACTAACAGCCCAAAGATGAGAAGTTAACTACGAGTACGTGTCACTTCAATACCTCGGAAAGCACATAAATCCATCTATCACAGACTCCTGTAGTATATCTCCCGTGTACTTATCTGTCTAAATTAAGAAAATATTATATTAAATACTTGGCTTCCAATTTCAATATATCAGAAGCTACTGAATTAAAAAAAAAGCTTTGGCAGGTGCCTACATGGATATTCCACGTTAAAAAAGTATTGGAAAACAGATTAGACATTTATTGAATCTACATTTTTATACAATGTAAATAAGTAAATATGTAAATTCATTTTTAAATAAATGCTTGTGTAAGTTCGTCGGAAAAAAGGCACGCGGGAATAAAATTTTGTGCATTATTACGTTTCTGAATGTTCCCACAAGGATTATAAATTACGTGTTGTAGCGTATAGACGCGACTGTCGCGAAACTCTGAACGAATCAAAAAGTTTTTCCAATTTTGTTCGCCTTGAACAAGCACCTGAATAAAATAATAATTAAAGAACATTTATTTTGTTAAAACATTATAAGTTATCACTTATTTATTACTTTTTACTCTTATCTCTCTTTTTATTAACTTTTAATCCTTATTATTGAGAACAAACGACGTAGATGTAAATTTTTAATGAGATTTAATTTTTTAATGGATTTACTATAAGTTTTCATTACATACTCTCTTTCTTTTTCAAGGACATTAACACACGGCACCATCTAATTCCATGGTAAGCTACGAGGCTTGTGTCATGGATACCAGATAGTTGATACACTACACATATATAATTTTAAATACATGCATATTATAAATATAAACACCCATGACAGGAGTACAAGCATTCGTGCTCCTCACACAAATGAATGCCCCCAGCGGGACTCGAACCCGCGACCGCTGGCACAGCAAGTATGGTCACTACAAACTGAGCCAAACGTATCGTCATACACTCTATGACCTGGAGCAACATATAGGCTCTTATAAAATTTGCTAGAAGGTCGTGCTACCTAAATATTGGCCAATAATTATGTATACAAACGGTGTAGAGAGGCAAGCGAAGCAAGGGTTAGTTAGCTAACGTTTTATTGTTCATTACAGTAATTAATTTGTTACAGTTGGACTGGTTACTCACGGATAATAGTCCCGTGACGTCACTGGCAGGGCTTCGCAGGGTGCTCCTAAACGGTTCCTTGGAGTTCCCGCCATTCTCGTCGGAGCGCTACCGGCGGGACGTACACGCGGCCACGTATCGCTGCAGGCTGCGGTTGAGCTCCGGGTTTGCTATCCTATCTAAGAACATACACCTACATGCAGGTAATTACATGTCATTATGATATTAATATTAAATATGCTATAATAGTTTGTATGTTTGAAACTCTTGAATATGGATAGATTATCTCTTACATACTGTAATAAATATATAAGTATCACACGTATATAAGTATTATATGTGAATACATGGCATGTTAGGTTTTTTTAAAACTGAAGTAGAGAATCATCTGTAGCGAGTTATATATGTATATATATTTTTTATTGTACAAATAAGTTCCAAAAAAAATACACAGAAAATGACGTGGACAAAGGTGGACTTATCTCTACAAGAGATCTCTTCCAGTCAATCCATATATGTGGGAAAAAGAGTTAAATAGCGGGACAGAAAGAGAAAGTGCAGAAAAAATTATAAAGTATATAAGTACAGTAAAATATACAAGACGTTATGTTTTAATGACATACATATTATATATGCATAAATAGATAAATACAAGTATACGTATCTTCTTTATATAGTATAAAATGAAGTCGCTTCCGCTGTCTGTTCGCTTAGTCTTTTAAACTACTTGACGGATTTTAATGCAGTTTTCAGCAATAGATAGAGTGATTTAAGAGGAAGGTTTATATGTATATTATAGTATAATACATGCATATTAAAGTACAGAAAAGTCGAGAAATTCAAAGATTTGTATTTCATACTAATCGTTAAAACGTACTTAGGGACGAACCTGAGCGAAGCGGAGGTGAGTCGCTAGCACTCGCTAGTATATAGCTATTAAATAGGTATATACATAAACATGCATATGTACATAAATGCTAAACATATATGTATGTAGTTTTTAAATCATAATTTTAACCTAAATTTATAATACCTACTACATTTTAAATCGCAACGTTTTTTGTCGCTCATTTTTTCGTATAAAAAGACATACGAAGAACGATGTGCAACGTTTTTCAAACTATACTCTACTTTCTGATTGTTTTTTAACTTTGCTATATTATGGTAGGCCTTATTCCCAAACTCGGAATACGTGGCTTACTTAAATTTTTACCAAGCAAGAATTTAATTTTAAAACCCAGAACTAAAGTTGCAATAGCTCAGTGAAATGAACAATCACTTTGCGCAGGTACCTATCTGCATTTCCGCAAAATAAGACATTTTGAATGGTATGTCGTGGAAGAATCTAACTTAAATTAATTAAAATTTAACATAGTAGAATAATCAACTCAAGTTGACTTTCACGAGAACTTTTGGAACGTCAATATTTACAATAAGTTCAATATCAGTATTGGAAATCCGTGAAGCTACCGGATATCTATAAGAATCAGCGAGAAACTCAACATTTGCTTTTTTAAATTATTATTTACTTACAATATTCTTGTATTACAATAACTTTGTACTTATCCTACGGGATATGCCTAGAACGAAACGAAAGCATGACTTTAATAAGTTTATAAAATATTAATAAAGATAACGCATCATATTTTTAACCGACTTCCAAAAACGAGGAGGTAGGAGCGGACAATATTTTAAGATATGAATATCTAATAGGTAAATATGTATTTTACGTATCAAAATATATTAGATTTCCTATGCGTCGCGTCTATTCTAAATGAAAACCCCCATTTAGTTATTTTTTACATTTTAGTGCCTGGAAGTCGGTTTTTTTTAAGTTTTTATTGGATTACAAGTATTTTTAATAGCACTTATACAATTGTAAGGTTGCATTTTATATATTGAGCGTTTTAATAGAAAATAATATATTTGATTAATTTGTAACGATTTATGTATAAGGCGTTTAGTTATGTGACCTTAGCCGATAGGAATGTGTTTTAAAAAAATGAAAAAAGGGGCGCGGATATTCATTTATTTTCCCGCGCTTTTGCAAGAAGATGTCAGAACCGGTAATACAATACCGGTAAAAAAATAATCGGAAAAAAATACCGGTAAAAGACTTACTAGTCACGAATTGTTGGTAATACTGAAAATTGGTTATAAATTTGTAACTCACTGACGATTAATACTTTCTTAGATTTACACGAATGTTTGACATTTTTAAAATAAAACTATCTTTTCGGATTATTTCGCGGATTTATTTTGATTTCTGGTTCCCGACGTTTCGAATGCTTTACAGCATCCATGGTCACGGGAGAGACTGAGGTGTTACATGTCTTGAAGGTATAGTTGTTACAGACAGCCTACCCACAATTAACAAAATGAAAATTGCACCAATTACATTACAATATTTTTTAACTTTAAAAATGTTTACATACTACTACTGTTAGGAGAGAGATAGAGGATAAAAAAATTGTTTAATATTGTTTGACAGTGCTAAATATACCATGGGAGGTGCATGTACCAGACGAGTACGTGATGGCGGGGAACGCCGCCGTCTTGCGGTGCGTCGTGCCTGCGCACTGCACGGACCGCGTCGATGACACCGACTGGTTCACAGACGATGACACCAGCGTGTTCCAATATTTAGGTATGCACTTAGAAAATAATTAAATTTATCAGCCCTACCGCTACTAAAAATATTTAAAGAATCACTCTGAGTCTGTCTGCTTTTGCCTATTTTATGCAAACCAACATAAGGGGAACAGTATATATATATATATATATATATATATATATATATATATATATATATATATACATACATAACTGACAAATAGGGTCAGTAGGCTCAAGGGAGACTTAGTCGACGCTTATTTTGGGAAAAATTTTCATGTTATTCTTTACGTTGCGTATTTCATAAAATTAGTTTTAATGAAAGATACAAAATATTCTTTATAAACTAAAAATATATCATTTTAACAAAATATAATAGTGTGTCCAATATCAAATATATTGAAAAAGTTGTTATAAAATGAAAATACTAAACGTAAAGAAAATCATCAATGGTTAGGTAGGGACCATAAAAGTGAATTAATTATCACGACATGGACATTGAGCATTCTGTCGTATAGCTTTCATTAAATATATTGCTTTTTTATTTCCCAACACAGATGGACTTACGCAGGAACTAACTCATTAAAACTAACATATATATTACCAAAATACTTGTATATTTTTAACCTACTTCCAGGAAAGAAGAAATCATAGTTGGGTCAATAAAAAAGTATAAATAAACTAATTTTTATAATAGTTTTTTTATATATATTTGATATTATAATCACGTGTAATACGAGTTGAACGTTCAAGTTATTTTTATAACACCAAGAACAACTATTATTAAAAAGTATTTATAAATATTCTTGTAAACATTTTTTGTTTCCAGATACAATTAATTAATGCATAGAATTTAAAAAGTTATTTGTTAATTCAACAATGTTAATTAAATCGTTTAAAAGAGCAAATAAATTGTGCCTACCATTTTAAAGAATTAATGAGAATTATCTGTAGAACAAGCGTTTTAATTAAATCATATACTTACAGAAACGTAACACATTGTTTCAACTATAGACTTATGAAGTTCCGATAAATTAAGATTCCTTTCATTCGTAGTAAAAGCTTGAACTAAACAATAACCTTATATTCTGCTATTGTTTCATAGGTTCAAAATACTCCCGTCTGGACGACGGGTCTCTATACATAAGCTCGGTGAGCGCGGGCGACCGGTACACGGCGTTCCGGTGTCGGGTCCGCGACCGCGTTACGAGATCTTCATATTCTAGTCAATATTTTGGTAAGTCATCATCGATGATAGTTTAAACGCTCTATTGATATTTTGTGGATACACTGACATATTAACGATATTGGTTTCCTTATTGTTGAAGGAAATTCTAACTTAAGGTGAAGGATTTAGAAATTTTGAAGTTAATTTAATTATCTGACGATTTTGCCATTTTGAAACATGACTTTTTTGTTTGAAGGTCATGTAATAGTAACAGAACCAAAAGGTGGAGTGCGACCGCGTATAGCGGTTGAGTCGCGCTCTAAAAGAGTTTCAGTGGGACGAGATGTGCGGCTGCCGTGCGCCGCGCACGCCTGGCCGGTGCCCAGTTACAGGTACAAATATAATAGACAATAAAATGTTTATCTCACTGTAAATTATAAACTGATACATAAACAAATTATTTTAAATATGTAATTAACTTTTTTTTAACGTTAAGAAATGCGTTTAAGCTTATCACCTACATACATACAGGTGGTTATGTGGGACTCACCAGCTAGAAAATCTAGTACTACCCAGTAAAAACGGAAGGATGTAACTAATTCTTTATCACACACATACACACATCACATTAATACGTACAGAAATTAATAAAACTATATTTAATTTTTATTTCATTTGCAATGAAAGCAGCTGAGTGCTGTGAATGAATTCCGAATGTCCAGTTGATAACAATTTAGTGGAATAAATTGTTCGTGGAATGAACAGCTGCGACTCTAAAAATGTAGTTTCTGTTTGTCATTGCCAAATAAATACTTATTTGTACGATACCGAAAACCAATTGCCAACAAGAGTTATTGCGTATGTTTTACTATGTATAGCTAAAGTTTATGTAACAAATAGGTAAACATTCTGTAACTAAATCTTTTGAGAAAGATTAAGAATTGTCAAATGTGAATTATAGTTCCAAAGATTAACGTGTTCAAACAACCATAAAGTACAATCTCTTCAGCTACATAATATTATTATCAATTGAAAATAATCGTTAAACATATTATGTTTAAATATGATATTAATTATTGTTATTACTTACTATAATATAGAGACAATACGCCATACATCTTTAATGCGGCAAAACCTATACTATTGTATATTGGACTCGTTTTCCGCACTTAGACTCGCATTTGGTCCGTTGTACGTTAAAGCTATACTAATATGCTATTGCTTTTCCCGCGTATAGTTTTGTTATCCTTTTACTATCGTCAGAAATACTTTTCTTGCTGAGGATTTCCAGTTTCTTTAATTATCTTAAAATAAAATAATAAAATGGATCACAGTAGGTACTTTTCTTTGATTTAACTACATAATACATTTAAATAATTTGGGCAATTATTACCGAATTATTGTGAAAAATTAAGATTCATTTTATTTATAGCAGAGGTAAAATACAATAAACAATAGATTTCACTGCGTAAAGCTAAAAGTTTATATTTATTTTGCAAATATTACTAACGAGCTGACATAATAATTCTGATATCTATACTAATATTATAAAGAGGTAAAGTTTGTGAGTTTGTGATGACATTACCGAATTATTGTGAAAAATTAATATTAAAAAAACATTGAAAAACACATCACAACATATAAAAAAATTAAAGTCTAAAGTTTTATTTTGGATTGACCTATTTATTAAATTGATTTTAAATACTCTACATTTAAAGCATATATAATAGAATCTATAGCAATTTTAACAGATTAATCGATATAATCTAAAAGCACTGTACTAAAGATTTACCCTTAATTAAAATATGTCGTGGCTTTCACACTGAATCACCACATAATCATAAAATGATCCAATTATCCGATATAAAAGGATGATTACGAAAAGTTTTACAGTTTTCTGGCTTACATATTAAAAGCATATTGAAAATATTTAAAGTATAATGACTTTTATATTGAATACAATAAGGGCGTCATAGAGTTAATGCCTATTGAATACCTATATATAATGTGTAAAGGAAGCAAACTGCGTAAATAATATCTATACATATAATAAAATTTTAACTAAGTCAAATCTGTACATTAAATATTTTTTGGGAAATCTAATTGAAATAGACATTATTATCGATACAGAGTCCAAATCTATAGTTTTTAGAATTTTTGTCTGTCTGTCTGTTACCGCATCACGAGAAAACCACTGGCCACTTTTTGATGAAATTTGGTATGATGATAGCTGGTTATCCGGGTCAATATATAGGCTACTTTTTACCGCGGGAACATAGCTCATTTCTGAGAAAAAATACAAAAACACAAAAACTGCATTGTAAGAGTATACTAATATGTAAAACCTAAGAATTAGGTTTTAGGTCATCTGAACGCGGGCGGAGCCGCGGGCAATGCTAGTGTATAATATTCTTAAATATTTGTTGGCTCTCGGTTGTGTTCGATTCCCATAATAGACTTGAATACCAAAAAAAAAAAATATCGTAAAATTAAAATCTTTTTCTTCATTTACTGAAAAAGTTATTTTTTTGTTTTACAATATTTCGACAAAATGGCTAATTTCCAACACTATTTCATGTATTAAATTGACGTACTAGTATGTACGGAAGGCACGATTACATTAAACACCAAAACACTCGCACACTTCACCCTAAATTCATTTCCACCGCATTAAGCAACTTTTATTTCATCACCCTCTGATTTGATTCACGGTGGGCATAAAGGCAATTTCGTAATCCCATGCGATGTTATTCGGTTTAACAGCCAAGAAGCCAATTTACCCTTACCCGCTATATACCTTTCATAAATGTTACGGTTTTAAGAGGATATTACTTGATTACTTGACATGTTTTAGAAAAACAGTTCAATTAAAATCAGTCAACAGACAAAAAATGTACAATCATCGTCTTTTTGCTGCCAAATTAGCCATTTTCTTTCTTCTATACATATAATAAAATTATAATTATTTAATTAAAAGCCAAATCTGTACATAAAATATTTTTTTGGAAAATCTTATTGAAAAAGACATTATTATCGATACATAAGCCGAATCTATAGTTTTTAGAATTTTTGTCTGTCTGTCTGTTACCGCATCACGGAAAAACTACTAGAGGGATTTTGATGAAATTTAGTGTGATGATGGCTGGTTATCCGGGTCAACATATAGGATACTTTTTACCGCGGATCTTATTTCTGAGAAAAAAATACAAAAACTGCAATTTAAGAGTAGATAATATGTAAAAGGTAAGTATTTGGTTTTTGGTCATCTGAACGAGCGGAGCCGCGGGCAATGCTAGTTAATAATATTTTTACAAAAGACAAGATGCTTAGATCCAGCAGATTAGGCTGATAATGCTTTTAATTTAAAATAAATTTCAAAATTACGTAGAGTTTGTATCGAGATAACAAACGAATAGAACAAAACGAAATCTGTAGATAGAATATTTTTAAAACAATGACTGTTACATGTTGCGTAAAGAATATAAACCTCAAAATACTATATGTTATTGAAATTTTTGTCTGTTTGTCTGTTGGTCTGTACAAATATGTGTATCTTAAACAAAATTTTGTGTAGTGATAACTTATTACTCTAGTCAATATTTAGGATACCTTTTTCTACAGGAAAATCTCTCTTTCTCAATGGAAAACACAATAACTAGTTTACCCAATTCGGTACAAAATCGCTATCTACCTCTGATTTTGTGCTTACTTCTTCTAAACCACGCAACAGATTTTGATATGGTTTACACCAATGAAATCTAAGAATGATAGGCGAAGAAGGTTTCTATATACCTATAAATTGTAAATATTTCGTACAATATGGCTGAATTAGACGGAGTTTTGCCAAAAAACTGTTTTCACACGCTTACATGGCTAACGCTAAGAGATACATAAAAAATGTACTAGAACAGAACTTTTCTGTAGGTCTTTTAAGGACATGTTTCTATATCCTAAAGACCTAAGGTAGGTACACTAACAATTACTTTTTTATCACAAACACACCTAGCTGTTAATAAAATGTAAACATTATAAATAATTTATTGCATTTATTCCTGAAATTCATGGAACTGTACATGTGTGGAAAATGAAATATCAAGTAATAGGGATCTCGTTAAAAATAGAAGACATCTTCAAGTACATTCGCGTAATGAAACCTTAGTCCTTACCACGGTATTTCGAACGATGTATTAACTGATGGCATTGCAGCGTAATGCAGAGTGTAAAGAGTGAACGAACGAGTACATTATGTAGTTACATTTAACTGAACCATCTACACAGATAAAAGATAATTGAATTGATTTTCAAATAGTTTTTATTTATTTCAAATATAATTAAATAAGAGTATATAGATATGTAATAAGATTACCATAACAACTCATTTCTTATTATACAATCTGACTAGGTATCTATAGCATAAGAAAACTACCAAACAGTTATTTTTTACTTTTTAGTGTTTTTTTAGAAGTAATTTTTTTCTAAGTTTTCATTATCTATCAATTTCCTCTTAGACCGTTATTTTAGTACTACTTTAATATATATAATTATTCCAAACAACAATAAAATTTCGTACATACGAGAATGGCTTTTTCTATACAAACCGGCATGCCACCGGCCGTTGGAGAAGCAAAAATAAATGAAAACATATTCATTCTTCTATTGACCGAATGCTTCCATACAATTTTTACTTATTTCAACTGGTCGATAAACAGTCAGTAGTGCGAGTCAGATATGAATCCGCTGCACCACAAGACACAATTGTCTTCTAATCAGACAATAAGTACACAAAATATAAAATATACAACAAACAATATAAAAATAATTACAAAGTAATTGCATATTATTTTATTTTTATTTTATTGGGTGTGGTGCCGAGGTCGGCCCTAGCTACGTCGACCAGTTATGGTACATTGTAGCTCCCATTGGAATGAATTAAAGTTCTCCGCTTAGTCCTGTTGACTCCAGGAACTTCCAGATTTTCTGAGCGGGGAGCATCTGTATCTCTTCTGGTTGCATAATATGCTGCCCTAGATAGATACTTCTGCGGTGCATGAGTGGACCGCACGAGCGGAGGATGTGCATTGCAGTTTCCTCTGTCTCATGGCATAGTCTGCATTTCATTCACAATTTTTCATTCACAAAAAAACACACACAATTGCATATCATTCTGCATAAAAAGCCACGGTATTTATTCTTCAGAATAATTTATTTCAGTTATCTAGTCCATCGCAGTTAGTTTTTATAATAGTGAACATTTACTTTGACGCAAAAGATAACTTTTTAGTGCAGTAAAAGTAATTTTGTGCGAAATTTTCCTTTAAACTTCAAACAATAAGTACTGAGTCGGAAACCAAACGAGCTCTCTTTGGCCGGGATTATTTTAACTCGCCTGCAAAAACTTATAATGGCTTAGTTTTTATCTATAATTTGCTTTAGATTGAAAGAGCACTACGAATAATTAGCAAAGAAAAAAATATATGAATTTCCCTATGACGATTCTCTGTGGTGATAAAATTTAGATAGAATAGACTAAGTATAATAACAATAATTAGGCAAAGGAATATAATAAGTAAACAAACACAAAATAATGGCTTAATTGAATAATTATAAAGATATACTAGTCGGCATTTTATTCTAATACCTTTCACTAATTTACACCCTGATTTGTTTTACGTTAAACTTTAAATATGTACGTTAGGATCTCAACATACACAAGTTCAATTGGATATTTGTTTAGGCGCACACTACATTGATCGAAGTTGGCAACTCAAATATAGTGAATATACATATACAAGTCCGTTTTATCTCATATTTGTACGCAAGATAAATAAAAACATGTAAAGTTTGGCCATTAACAATTCTAAACTGGAAGTAGAAGTACGACTGTATGAGCGTGTTTCGAAAATCTAAGCTTAACATATATATTTACCCACAAAAAATATGATTTTAAAGTGAAATATATATTACCAGTCCTCAATTACATTTTCTCTTCAATAGTTCTTATGAACGGACAGATGAGTTAACATTTCGCAAATTCAAAAATTATGCTTGACTCGGGCTGCCACTGCCATAACTTTTCTTTCAAACCACAGTCGGAAGCCTTTTAGAATGCAAATGTCTCCTGCATTTCGACTCTTTTCAAAACTATTTCTTAAAAGGAAGCTAACTTGTGAACATTGAAGATTTCCAGCAAAAGAGCCATTTGGAGAAATTCCACAGGATATTAGACGACATTTGCTTCCAGCATCTTGAGATGAGAAAAAACTATAGAGTGTTATAACATGGTTGCTTTACTTAATTATATAACAGATAGAAACACAAATCTTACTTAACAGCAAATTGTTCTACATTTAAATGATGTGTATCATAATTTTAAAGTTATTCTTAAAGATTCCCCTTGAAATTTTTTCGACAATTTGATGCTTATGAAAGTGAAAACTTTCGTAAATAGATAACATTTATATAATATGTTTTAATGTATGAAATATATTATTAACTAGCATTGCCCGCGGCTCCGCCCGCGGACAGATGACCAAAAACCAAATTCTTAGGCTTTACATATTAGTATACTCTTACAATGTAGTTTTTGTATTTTTTCTCAGAAATGAGATATTTTCCCGAGGTAAAAAGTAAATCCTATATGTGGACCCGGATAAACAGCTATCACTATACCTAATTTCATCAAAATCCCTCCAGTGGTTTTTCTGTGAAGCGGTAATAGACAGACAGACAGACAGACAGAAAGACAAAAATTCTAAAAACTAAAGATTCGGCCTCTGTATCGATAATAATGTTTATTTCAATAAAATTTCCAAAAAAATAACTAATGTACAAATTCGGCTTAGTTACAATTTTATTATATGTATAGATTTACGCGTAAATGCTTTTATACTTTTATGCATTAGGGACTTTTTGAAATACAAGGATGCTTACATTGATTATTGAGCGGATTGCTCAATAATTACGTTGGCTTATAATTGAAATCTCGGTTTCTGTAATTTGTTTTAGGTAAAATGGTTTCCTTGTGATATTATAGCGCTATGCAATTACAACGAATCCGGTTGAACTGCATACTGAGTGTTTGTTATATTTGCAGCTCTACAACTACTGTACGCTTATGAAATTAGAACCAAGTTGACATTATGGTTATTATCTTCAAATTGAATTAACATTACACAGATTCAGTCTTTTCTACAGGATAATATTATTGTTTTACTTAAACAATTATATTTTAAATACATTGTTATATTAACAACAATGTATTATTACATTATACTTTCTTGGATTTACGCGAATATTTGACATTCTAATTAAAACTATCTTTTCGGATTATATCGCAGATTTATTTTGATTTTTGATTCCCGACGTTTCGAATGCTTTACATCAATCATGGTCACGGGAGAGACTAAAGTTATAGAGTATAGACGTCTCAAAGGCGTCATATACTTGTTACGTTGTTACAGACAGTGCCTACCCACAAAAGTAATTTCAAAAATTCAAAAATGGCACCAAAGTACCTTACAATATTTTTTGATTTTTATTTTTAAACATCTTTAAAAAAATTAATAAGCATTAT
Source organism: Brenthis hecate (assembly GCA_951806755.1). Taxonomy (NCBI): domain Eukaryota; kingdom Metazoa; phylum Arthropoda; class Insecta; order Lepidoptera; family Nymphalidae; genus Brenthis; species Brenthis hecate. The sequence goes on from OX638255.1 coordinate 745,598, forward strand.
AAATAAAAAAAACTAATTTTTAAAAAAAACTTTATTAATTACTAATATTATTTAGTGTTACTATTATTATCTTATTTATAACCAAATAAAATATATTTTTTTTTAAATTAAATTATTATTTATTTAAGCAATATTATTGTTTTATATATAATTCAAAAGAAATTAAAATATTAATTTAGATTGCTATTATTTGAAGTCATCGAATCATCCTGGGGCGATAAGGGTTCTCTTTCGCGAGTATTTGTGGATTATTACAGCGAATCTAGTCATACACAGTCAAGATAGCCCAAGCCACTACAAATTTTAAAAAATATAAAAAAAAATAAATATTTTAAAAATAACAAAATTTCTAAGACACTTTGGTGCCATTTTTCAATTTTTTGAATTTATTTTCTTATTTGTGGGTAGGCTGTCTGTAACAACTATATAAAAACAAATACAAATACACACACAAATAAAAATAAATTCGCGAAATAATCCGTAAAGATTTAATTTTAAAAGATTTTAAAACAATGTATTATAATTAGAATCCATGAAAGAAACACGAAATGACGTCATATAAGATCTCATAGTACTTTATAAATATTTTAAAAGCAAATGTTCATGGACACTACTGTACTAATATTGTAACCCTATCTTACAAATCCGTATCCAATTAAAATATTATAAATCTGAAAGTTTGTGAGGATGGATAGATGGATGTTTGTTACTCTTTCACGCCAGAACGACTGAACGGATCTGGATGAAATTTGGCACAGAGATAGATTATAGTCTGGATATACATAGGTTTTTCATCCCGCAAAAATGTACGGTTCCCGTGGGATAGATTTGAATTTTGTCTATGGACGAACCTGAAGCAAAGCGATGGTGAGTCGTTAGTATTATATACGCAAATGCATGTGAGGATGGAAGAATGTTGATGAGACTTTACACTAATTTACGTAGGCTATAATTTTTAAAGATAAATAATTGCACAACCTGTGCGAAACCGTGCGAAAACCCTACTTATAAATACGAAAGTTTGTACAAGTTTGTTTCTCCTGGACACTGAGAAGCCTGGATGGAACGGATTGGTTTCGATGTAAATAGATAGACTATGATCTACTCTAATGTTAGGCATCTTGAGACGCACAGAATTGAAGCAAATATAATTCGCTACTTTTAAAATGTCTTTAAAAATTTTCTTCTTTCCATAGATGGTTTCGTGAACACCACGAACAACTCGTACCAATAGAAAAGACGTCGCTGTGGCCGCGGGCGTCGGTGCTCGGCGGCCTGCTCAGTATACAAAGGCTGCAGCGGGAAGACGCGGGCAGGTTTATCTGCTGGCTCAACAATACTGCCGGCGGCGAGTCAGCTCATTTCACTATCATTGTTACAGGTAATATTGAATTAGTTTAAGTAATAGCATTATTTACATTGTGCAAGTATTTTATGCTAAGTAGTATTTTAGCTTATTTTATAATTTAAAAACCGTTCAATATTAAAATAGCTGTGCAATAAAGTAGTACTTAATACTATTTTATTTTCTCACCATGGCATCCACCATGCAGTAACCACTCCTACCACAAATAATAATACCCATACAATATAATCTTATATCTTCAAACGAGCAATTCTTGTATATATATATATATATATATATATATATATATATATATATATATATATATATATATATATAATCTAAATCTCGGAAATGGCGCCAACGATTTTCATGAAATTTATTTTACATGGGGTTTCGGGGGCGATAAATTGACGCGTGCTTTCGAATTTTCATGCGGTTTTCTTTCGCATTATTCCGCGCAAAATATGGTCGATAATTGCGCACGCTAGCACAAAAGCATCATAGTCAAGCGGCCAAGGCGCAAGATTGATAATCATAGGTATCCGGGTTCGAATCGCGGTCGGATAGAAAGGTATAATTTATTTTTGTTTTTTTTTTTTTTATTTATTCAAGTTTTTAGGTTTTTTTTAAAAGAACATAGTACTTTTGACCAAAAACTCCGAGCAAAGCTCGGTGGCCCAGGTACTACGAGTACACATAAAATACACACATATACTATACATTTAATCTTTTATAACTTATGAATATCACAAACATTGTTTCTGCGGTTGAATATGAGATCGAGCACGGTATCTCCGTTTCTATATTCCACATTCCACAATAAATTATAATAATAAATTATTAGCTGTATACAAAAATCATTCTTCATACAAAGTTAACGTAATATTCGCATACGTTCAATAGCTTTAAAGTATCAGCTTTTGCCGAGCTATAGCTTATACCTGTATATAATTTTTTGTTTTTTTTATAACAGAGAGTTACGGAGTTATTCGTGCGTGCGAAACGTATTTTCCTGTCATATTCGACGCACATACCGAGCCTTACTGCATGACATGAATAGCACATATAAAATGTTTACAGATGTAGAATGAATGAATACAAAAGAATTATCTCTGTGATTTATATGCATCTATAGTTAGGGTTTTTTAGTAAATAATTTACAATTTTACATAGTTATGAATTTATGATTAAAAGTAACTTACAAAAGTATAATGGTTTATAGTTTATTGAACATAGCTCTATTATAATTTTCTGCCATTTTAATTTGTGCGAAATAAATATTACTACAGACACTAAAATTATTATTGAAAGAAAATATTTTTTTTTTCCAAATTAAAACGTGCCTTCTTTTACAGAACCAATATCCGTCCGTATAAAACCAGAAATTTTACGAACAAAATTCAACGCAGATGTAAGTTTCGACTGTAAGGTGTCCGGTCATCCCATAGAAGTAGTATATTGGATACATGATGGTAAAGTCGTGAAGGATACGGAAAGGATCAGAATATCAGACGATGGCCTAAGACTCCATATCAAAAATTCACAACAAAACGACCAGGGCGTGTATCAATGTTTTGCAAGTAATACGCGAGATCAGGCGTATGGAATTACAGAATATATAATCGACGGTAAGACTTTTCAATAAATAATTGAAGCATATGAAATCCTGAAGTAATAATAAATATGATTCGACGAATAGATTAGTTATAATCCTGGTATTACCAAAGAAAATACAAAATTTAACTTATAAAATATCTTTTCATCTTGTACTTTGTAACAATTTATTCTGTATTTGGTTATTTAGCAAATATGTTTCTACTGATAAAGGCATACGATATCATTTGTATGTATCTACTCCCATTGAATGTACCATCTTCTCATGACGCATTCCTGCCGTTTACAAACGAGCATTCTCTAAAGATAACATTGTTGCTTTGTCACATTTTATAATATTATAGAGTCAAGTAAAAGCGAAAGATTATTTCCAAGCAAATATATACAAAGCCAAGTACGCAATATACCTATTAATAAAATATCTCAATAAGCACTAAATCCGATAGGTCTGGCATAATCTCAAGAGATTCAAAGACCTTTAAATATTAAAGATTAAAAAAAAAGCACTAAATCCTCGTAAAGGAAAGTGTATAAATAATTTCATATAGATAGCAACAATTTCTAGAAGAACGCAAATTCTTTATAAGTTCAACAATATAATAAATTATATTTATGAATAAAATTACACTATAATGGTTAGAGTTTTATTAATAACTAGCATTATCCGCGGCTTTGCCCGCGTTTAAACTTCTGATCGCTATCAAACTTCACAGGATCACTCGCTGGACTCACCTGAAGATTGCCTGAAAATTTCATCAAAATCGCCTCATCCATTTTGGATTCCATAGGGAACATCCATACATCGATTTTTATATATATGTATATATGTTTTTTCTAGCATCAGAAGGTCGGGGGCGTGCCGTCGGCAACCGTTCGAGACGCGCGCCCTTCGCGCGCAGCACGCACACACATGACAGTGACTGGAATTTTACAGGCACGAGAGGTAAATTGTATTATTTATTTCATTTCTTTGCTAATTATTAACACCTCCAGGTAAATTTCTAAGAAATTAATTAAATTTCTGAGAAATCTATTGTTATCTGTAACGCCGGCGTGTCCGCGGTCGTGGAGGGATTAATTTATAATAAAAAATACAATGATATATATGTTCCTGAATAATTATGAAATATTTAAAAGAATGTCATTTAGATATCAAATGTGCTTACAGTATAAAATATCTTTCGATGTCCCAGTACTACATGTACTATATGTATAGTACAATTCAGTATATCTCCTACTCATACCCTAAGTAGTGAAATCAATTCAAATAATGCTACGCCGCGCGCCGGTAAACTAATGCCCGCAGATTAAAACACCGATTTCTGTTGAAATTGTAAATTTCTTGATTATAAATCATAAGGCCAATGAAATAAATCATATTTTACTATTTATGTCTATGTAAATGTATTTTTTTTTAATGTTAACACTTACAAATGTGCAAGTTAAATGTACAGAATATCTTATCTATAGATACATAATAATAATAAAATTCTAAATAAGCCTCTGTACATTAAATATTTTTTTTGGAAAATCTTTAGAAATAGTTGTTATTATCAATACAGATGCCGAATCTATAGTTTTTAGAATTTTTGTCTGTCTGTCTGAGAACGCATCACGAGGAACCCACTGGATAGATTTTGATAAAGGTATACCAGCTACCAGCTGGTTATCCGGTTTAACATATAAGATACTTTTCATTGCGGGAAAATATCTCATCTCTGAGAAATCTATACTAACAATTAAAACGAGGGTGAGTCGCTAGTTCAATATAAAGTTGTCCATACAATAATAGTACTACAATAGTAGATAATATTCATACATTACATACTACAACAATACTTCCAACCGTGTTTAAATAAGGCCAGACTAAGTTGAAAATATTTATAACCGGCTCTTCGCAAAGTCAGGCCCCGTTTTATCTTCTTCTAAGTAAACTCGAAATTAGATAAATAACACACGAAACATCCCAACTTAAATATTAGAAAGCTAAACATTTCAGCTATAAACCTGAAAATTTACATCATATTTTTTTTATAGAAGTTTTTATTTGATTATGTATTTCAAAGGATTTAAGTAACATTATTAATTAAAGGAAAAAAATTCTTGGTATATATTCTGTTGATTAAACTTTTCTCGATATAGTAGAATAAAAGCCTTATTAATGAAACTCGCATCCCTTATAAACGTAATAGTTTCCTAGAATGTCTCTAAAAGTACACAGGCACGATATATCAGTCGTACTAATTTCTTACATACAACAGAGGGTATACCCTTTATTCTATTCAATAAATGAACAATCAAGTGAAAAAATCCACTAACTCATTTCATTATTTTATAAGATATAGAAAAAAGCTAACTAGAAAAAAGCTTTTAGCAAACATTAGTAAAGTTTACAGCGGAAACGAACAAAGAGGATATTTTATATTAAATAATTATATTACTGAGCTAATTCTGTATCACTACATAGTATAAAACAAAGTCGCTTTCTCTGTCCCTATATCCATATGTATGCTTGAATCTTTAAAACTACGCATCGGATTTTGATGCGGTTTTTTAATAGATAGAGTGATTCAAGAGGAAGGTTTAAGTATATAATTTGTTAAGTTTTTGTATACATTGGCTAAAATATAACGATATTTGTTGAAGGGGTCGGAAAAAATAAGACGTCTGGGAGCTTTCAACGAAAACGCTGCCTAAACCCTTTGAGATATAACAAAATAATGTATAGTGGAATTGTGTATCTTACATAGGTCTACAGAAAAGTACGCGATGGCATATGTCTATCTCTTAAAGATAACATACTATATCCATTTTAATTTAAAACGTACCTAGGAACGACCCCGAGCGAAGCGAGGGTGAGTCGCTAGTTAATGATATATTCTCAAGGGGCAAAGTGAATTAAAATATATATTAGCTATATAACATTTTTCGAAACAGCAACATTAATATAAACAGTGCCTATTTGAGCCTAGGGTGAAGTTTGATAGAGTCAGCGTGTTTGCGCCCCGCAGCTCTGTCAAGTCTCGTTTTATTTTGTTCAAAGGAAACTTTAAACTAGATAATGTATGGAGTCTCAAGCTTTGAACTAACATCTTTTGTAGGAAACGTAAATTTATTCATTTTGTAAATTATATTATGTATTGCTTTACCCCAATCCGTTCACGTAACAATATTATTCATTTAAGTTACACGTATCGGTAACAAAACTAGCTTTATTCTCTTCACAATTATTATTGTGTGTAATACTACTGAACACATAGAAAATCTATTTCATTAAATTTGAATTGATTTGAGCTTATTATGCCTTAGGTAATTAATAAATATGAAAGAAAAGAATATATGAAATAAGATGTTATCAAAAATATACACTAAGTCCTTTATACATATGTGTAATGTTGATATCAAAATAGTGCGAGCTGTGCTAAGCTTTGTGAGCTATGTAGCTGAGACAGCCTTTGATTATGCACAAATCCTCCATTTTATCTTAGACAGATCGGTACCAACACATTCATGACCTAATACCAATATCTAACTCCCTATCTTAGGCGTAATGGGCAGACCCAATAAGACGCAAGACTGATCTTATCTTACCACATATTGGTTTAGATACACTATTGATAAAGCATCGTTAACACAGATTTTCGAAGAACGAAGTAAACAGGACAATAGCAGCTTCCTATTCAAAGGGGCCCATTTACTAAATACTGTCGTAAGGAATTCTTCTCATCGTCTCCCAAACAGCTATTATTGTCCTATAGATATATTTTCACGTAGACGTATAGCAAGAGATCTGTCGCTGTTTAGGTTTGAATTTATTTCAAACTAGCGACTCACCCTCACTTCGCTCGGGTTCGTCTCAAGGTACGTTTTATTTTTTCTTGAGCGGAACCCTCATTCTTCTTCTAAAATAGAAGTAGCCTATGTTACTCCATATAACATCAACTATCTTCCAGTAAAAGTCCCGTTAAAATCAGTCCAATCGTTTTAGAGATTATCCGGAACAAACAGACAGACAAACAGACAGACAAAAATTGTACCGTATATAATTTCATATGCATTTAGTAAAACGCTGTTATTTCGACATTACAAACAGACACTTCAATTAAATTTATCTGTATAGGTTATTTCTCTTTATTAAAACTTTCCGTGTTAATTTCTTATGGAACATACGAAAAAAAATTAGCTGAATTGATCGAGCCGTTTTCGAGTTTTGCGCTTAGCAACATTCATTTTTATTTATATAGATCTGTACTTATAAGGACAGTTGTCCCGTATGACTGATTAATGAATAATTTAATCATTAATTAATGACTTAATATCTGTTCATATTAATAAAAGCACAAGAACAAGCTACGAAAGTCTTGTACCTATATTGATACGTATACTAACAGGTTTTAAATTGAAATAAATCTAAATGCCATAACTTCTCATATATTATAAATAAAATAGTTTTTTTTTTTAATTTTACAATAAGACCATCTTTCTCAATATAAAAATATATGAACTTGCATAAATGAATTTTTCAGTAAGAATATGCTGATTTCCTTTCTGTGACTTTATAAATGAACTTTCGTTACATTACGCGATTCTCGTTCGTAGTGAGAATGCTGAAACCAACAGTTTCATATAACCGGATCAGTATAACATAATCACTATCGAACTAGGTAATGTTCAACTTTTTATCCGCTCTCGTTGCCTTCGTCATAAAATATTTAAAAGTCCATTTTTAAGCGCGGATCCGCTGCGAGCTATTAGAGTCAGCTCTCAGCTCAAACAAAGAGCCCCAGTGACGGGGCACTGCCGCGAGCGCATCCACTGTCGCACTAAAACCTAAACTATGTCATACCAATTAAGATCCTATATCGTACCCTTAAGGCATATTTTTCTATATAACCGAGTAAATTATACGCCGCTTTGTCTCATTATTAATTCGCTCCCCGCTATTTGGTGTCGCTGCTCTTCAGGGCTTGAGAGCCGTCGCAATGCACACACGCTCGCTATCGGGATATATAAACTACATCAACAAGCATTTTAATTTTCTAAATAAAATTATAATATTATGAATTTAATCATTTTTGAAGCTTATTCGTATATTTGCAAACCTTTGTTACTTTTACAAGTACGTGACCTACAAAAACATTTTCTGACCTATTTCTGACACTCCGTCACTTTTTTTCATCTTGGCACACCGGTAACCATCTTTTATCTTCCAAGTTACAGTGCCTGTGTTTTACATCTCAAAATAAATTACAATTAATATTTGAAAATCAAGATATATTTTATAAGTAAATTGTAAAGTGCAAAGGTTTCTTCCAGCGTCTACATCTTTACCATCGTCACTGGATTTTTTTAGTTTTTTATCGTCTTCTTAAAAGTCATTGGCAATAATTAAACGTGTTGAATAATTAATAAATAATACTTTTATTATATTCGTTATATTTTTTTAACGCCACTTTATAAACATAGTGTAGGTATAAGATATCTAATATTTATATTGTTAGCTTGTAATATAATTACAACATTCAAAGTTTATATTATTAAAGATTACATACAATGGGAATTAACCATAGTGTTGCTTTATTAAAATTTTATTTCAATAGCACCATGTTGGACCCGGTCTATTAAAAATGCGCACGTAAATATTCTGGCAACACCCTTCTCAAATATTTCGCATGTTAAGCGAGCAAAAATGTTGCGGTTAAAAACGGGCAAAATGCAATCTATAATGTTGTGTGTCGTGTGTGAGACGGGTCGAGTATATAAATTATGCAAGTGGTAGACCTTCTGTTAACATGCCTCATTTGCGACTACCGTACTTAGGATATGTAGACATACTATATATTCTCTGTACGTTAAATAAGCTACCAAAATGTTTAGTGGAAAGTTTGAGAATTTTGTGAATATTGCTTTTAGACTAGCGACTCGCCCCCACTTCCCTCGCGTTCGTCCTTAGGTGATTCTTTAAATTGACATAACTTTTTATTTATGAACCCATTGAAATAAAACAAATACTTAATGTTAAGTGAAGCTTACCACAATATATTAGTGAAAATCGCACCCAAATCGGTTAAGCCGTTTCTGATATTAGCACGCACAAACAAACAGCCAAAAATTCAAAAAATCGTTGTTGTTTTTGGTTGTATTGTGGTAATAAAGACCCCCAATAATTGTTTTTCTCAAATATCTCCCATGTACAGACAGCGACCAATTACAATTTTATTATATGTAGGTATACCTAGATAGATTGTAAAAAATATATATTAATTATTTTTAAGTTAGAACTTTATTTAATATTGTTACTTATATTTTCATCTACATTTTTATCAAACTGATAAAGTATTTATTTTTCTTATATTAAATATTTATTGTTGTCATTGTCTTTACATTATCATGGAGATAACTTTGAAATGCATAAGGAAAGTTGATAAACTGCATCAGCTATGTAGATAATCTCAAGTAATGAACTAAGTTGATTGTACCTTAGAGTATAAGCAGCATGCCAACATATTATGCATTAAGAAAGTTAAACAGACTATTAACTTTGTTGTACATTATCAGCTTATAATATATTAACTGGATCTTCGTTATTACTAATTTAGAAAAATGTATTCAGGGCCTTTTTTTTAACGTCCCACTGCTGGGCACGAGCCTCCCTTCAGTACGAGAGTTGAGTACTTTTAACCACAAATTAAGCAAAAACACCAAAGTTTTATTTTGTAATTTGTTAAAAAACAATGTAATTTCAGCAAAGTGATTTAAAAAGCCATAATCTTTAGATCCCACAGTAAAACATGAAAGGAAAGATTAATTTATCAAAGGGATTAGAACGAGATACATAATCAGACACAATCGGCAGTGGTGTCCGGGAAAGACGGATCGTGAATAAATGTAAAATCTTATAAAGCTAATACAATTTGAATTCTCTAGAGGTTTTTAGGTTTTTAGTTTTGTACTTACATTCAAGGATTAATTTTAAAATAATTTTATTCTAATTTAAGTAAACTGTATATGTTTTATATTGTAATACACACATTAATTAGGTTTGTTTGGATATATAAAATATTGCTATTTAGATTGTTTCAATCGAGCTAAAAAAATATTTAAGTACATAATTTCGGATGCATTCTATTTCAAAAGCCTTGAGTCCAGATCTTGAGTGATGCATGGCACAAAACACATACGCAGATAGAAAAAAAAATACAAACGGTTAATTTATTTATGCAACCTTAGCGTTAACTGAAAAATAGTGATGCAGAACTTTGACTCTATTACAATTTTACCATACTTACTACTTTTGCAAATATACCTAATTTAAGATATTATACATTATATAAAATCTAAGATAGCAAATATTAGACTTTCATTACTTCATGATGAAGTACAATTTAATTGTCCTTTAGATATTATAAACATACTCATGTGTACATTAGCCTTCATCTCGTTTATTCATACAAAATATTAGAGCATATTTGCATTTTACGTGTCTGCTTACGAAATGTGTAGGAGCTGAACTTTAAAGTTTCACCTAACAAGCTACAACTTTAGCCTAAACTTTCAAAGCGAAACAAAGTATCAGTTAACTGTATTAGTTTTTAAACGAAGATGATGACGTCATCTTCCTGCTATTTACAAGATACGATATAAATAAAGTAAATAAATAATGTAAAAACAAATATACTAAACAAAATTTAGTATTAATTTCTAAATGTCAAGAATGATTAGCGTTAGGTTTATAAGCAAGTTGTACTAGATATAAAATACAGCTATTAGGATCTCATAGAAAAAGAAGTTTTCCTTCTTCTAAAGCATTTGCATAATATATAGAAATACTTTTAAGTGCAACATTTAAGAGCCTTACTTTCATACACCGAGTTCGAAGAGAATGGAGCCGAGCTGCAAGCCGTTTTACAGTGTATTTACGTTACATTTATATTTTACATCTATAGATACACTAAAGTCTTATAAAATGTTATCTTAATATGATATATTTTATGTACTAAGGAAATGTATCTTGAAATGCTCTAGCTAGCATATGCCGACCATTATTTCCCAAGTTAAAATATTGTTGTATGTAGTTGTATTCAGGCCTTTTTTTAACGTCCCACTGCTGGGCACGGGCCTCCCTTCAATACGAGGGGGATCAGTCCACCACGCTGGCCAAGTGCTGGTTGGCGAACTTCACATGTCTTTCGAAAACTTACTAGGTTCTCTCAGACATGCAGGTTTCCTCACGATGTTTTCTTTCACCGTAAGGCAAATGGTAATCATGTTAGAAACGATTCGCACATGGAAATATCAGAGATGCGAGACCCGAGATTTGAACCCGCTTCACTCGGTTTCCCAAGCGAGCGCATTACCACTGGGCTACCACTGCTTAAAAATATATACAGTGAAAATATTACACTGTATTTATTTATTAATACAGCAGTAAAAATTTATACAACAATTTTTAAAATTATATTAAATGTAATAAATAAATTCAACATATGCGAATTTTATGTTATGTGGGGAAAAAATGAACTCGCAATTTCTGCATAGCCATTCAACGAGAAAATGCAGCTTACATTCTGGCCATGAACCCAGATGGATGCAACTTTCAACGTATATTTAAATATACATTTTGTTAGGATTTCATTAGGAAAATGTATGTTAATGAAAGTATCATCTAGAACTTTTACGTAACAATTAATTAACATGAAATAAATAATTAATATCTGCTTTTAAAGTAATATATAGGTAGGTACCTCAAAATATCTCAACATTTTTGTCACTTATTTTTCTAAATCCTTTAGAAATTAATAAAAGATATAGTCTATTGTTTTATAAAGTTCTACGTAACCGCCGTCCTATAAAGATTCGTGCCAGAGCGAGCGGGGTCCGGATTTGCGACCCGCCTATTTCCATAATACCTTAACTACTTATGCCGCTTAGTCGAAGCGCAAATTAAACTGGATCCTCACTAGGCATACATTTTGCCCCGATCTCACGCTCTAGATATTAAGATTTCTCTCATTTCTTCACACAAACTATTGTTTTTCTTTTTCCCACAATAAAAATACTAGCAAGCGCAATGAATTTAGTTCATTTTCTTAACACAATTTCCATTTTCTATACAAATAAATATGAAACAACTAAGCAATTTATTGTTCAAGAACTAGATATGTGAAGAATAAAACGAATTTATTAAACATAATTTAAGTCACACAAAAAGAAACCTAATACAGAGTTTAAAACTTGTTCTAAAGTTCATTCTGAAACGTTTATCGTATCAATATTTATTATATGATAATTTTTTATAAGAAAACATAAAAACTGTGTGTTCATAATACAAATAAGGCGTTTGTTCGCAGAATCGAAACCAGAACTGGTATATTGGTTTTCGGAGCAGACACTTCAGCCTGGGCCTAGTGTGTCACTCAAATGTGTCGCGATGGGTCATCCTCCGCCACAATTCACGTGGCTTTTAGATGGATTTCCCATTCCAACAAATTCGAGGTAACTAGGTATTTAGTCTATAAATAATGTTTTTATTTGTTTATCAAAGTAGTAAAAAATGCTCTGGTGGCGCCATCTGAGCCGAGCTTGGCTTGAAACCTACTATTGAAAAAAAATGGTTATATGAACTAATAAATAATATTGATACATATATATAAAGTAGACATTTTTATTAAATGACAAGAATCATTTATCTTAGCGACAACAATACCTTAGTTATAATTTTTATTTGAAAAATTAACTCAAAATAGGTTTGTCGTCGGCCAACATGTGACACTCCAAGACGATGTTGTCAGCCATCTCAACATCAGCCGGGTGACGGAGCAGGACGGCGGCGAGTACGCGTGCGCCGCCGCCAACTCCGCGGGGCGCGCGCTGCACGCGGCCAGGGTCAACGTATACGGTCTCCCGTACATACGGGAAATGCCGAAAGTGACGGCGGTAGCGGGCAGTGATTTGAACATTAAATGCCCTGTTGCCGGATATCCGATCGAGTCGATCTCGTGGGAGAGAGGTAAGCTGGCAAAATTCGGTAGTAATAAAATATATTAATAATAATTACTGATGTTTAAGATTTTTTTATATACGGATGTGTATAATTTTTTTCCTGACTATATTTTAAGTAGTATAATATTACAAAACTAACATTAAGGTATAATTTATTATCACAAAGTTATACTTTTTTCTAAATTTAAGATATATTATTTATTATAATGAAAACGAGTACATTTTTCCGTTATCTTGTTTAATAGATATTTTGTTTCATCTTTTCACGATATTATATGTTAAAATTGGATTGTCATCTTGATGCTCTTCATAAGTTACTCTAATCTCGAATTCCTTCTGCTTTGTTACCCTTTTGTAGGGTCACATTACTTAAAAAAATGTATTTAACTCTATAAATATCTTTAATTCTGAAATACTACTAAACATATGATTATATTGATATCAAACGTATATTATATAGCCTTACCAAATCTTCACCTATTATGACCTACAGTAAACACATAACACCGTCCTCTGTCAGTTTTATTAAGATCTATTTCATTTAATATGACAGAGGTCTACCGTTTATCTCGTTTACATTGTGAACAACTATAAAGTTGAAATACAATTCGCCCAGTTTAAACAGATCAACATAAGCCACACACACTTACTCTAGTAAATCCGTGTATCAGACGGAAAATCAAACAGGGCGCACAGTAAATTCCACAATGGCTGGAGCGAAATGGGGAAAATCAAATATATTTCAGATTTAACCAAGCGCTTGAAAGGACACTTTACTGCAAGAGTATCGAATTAAACTCAAGGGAGACAGAGAGTAACTTTCTTCTTAGCAACAGGTCGTTAAGGAAACTAGGGCGTGTAAACGAAGGCAAAAATATACACAGAATGGTTTGAAAGTCTCCATGACGTCAGCATTCTGGAGCGAGATTGTTGACACTTTCGAGACAAAATGTGACAACGTTATTGTGACCTAACGACGCCCTAGATTCATATTAACTTTTACACTTTATTCTAAGACTGCGTCTTTAAGGAGGTGCGGAACGTTAAGCATGTGTTCTATTTAATTCTAAGCATATAATGTAATATAATCTCTTAAAGAGAATTTGTTGTGAAGTTATCAGAAAAGCGTTAAGTATCTATATATTTAGTATCATTTACGGTTCTTTGATAGCTACAAAAAACTCAAGTGATAATTTAGCCAATATCCTAATTTTACGTTATTTGTATAATAGATAGGTAAAAATACCTTTAGAAACTTGTGGGGCTCAGCAAAAGTAGAGCAATTTTGACAACACTTTTTTTACGCAGATCAAAGATACATAAAGAAAATATCATACCGTAAACTCCGTAGCCGGTTAACAAAATTACTGGGCAAGATCAAATTAAGACTCGCGCCGGTCACTCCTTCGTAATTTTCCTTTTCCTCTGCGACCCTTGTCAACAACGATCTTATCTTTTCATAGAGATCTCATTAGGCTGAAGCCTTTAAAAGACTATTATTATTTTTCAGACGATTCGCGGAAACTAGAATTGTAATGACATTAATATTATTATATCGCATAGTACAAGATAAAACTATTTATATTAAAACTTGATAACAATTAACTATAAATATAAAAATGTAATATTGGTTATTTCTATTCTAACGGAGAAAAAGAAAAATTTAAAGCTTGAAACTAATTTTATTTTTGGCCGACCCTTTCCAGTTTTTAATATAAAAAGTTAAACACAACTTATTATTTACGAAAGCTGGCCAAATAGCGCATCAAATTTCAACATAACTTTTGCAACTCCGACAAATGGCAAAATTTTTCCATTTAACTTTATTATTTTACAGTTTGAGTCAAATAATACATCTCATTATCTTTATCGTCCATCTTTTTAAGAAGAAGCTCATAAAATAATCAGCGACTGTTCATTTAGTGTTTGTATTTTAAGCCAGGATTCGTCTTAATTGAATTCTGACCAGCTCTTAATATGTGGAAATAGAACCAGTGTAGCAATCATTGCCTTAAAAAACTGATATCTATACATAATATTATAACAGATGGCCAAACTCTACCATTAAATCGACGGCAGAAGGTTTTTCCCAACGGAACCCTCATAGTGGAGCAGACTCAAAGAGGTGAAGACGCTGGCACCTACACCTGCCAAGCAGCAAACAGGCAACGACACGTCGCGCGGAGGGACGTGGAAGTACAAATCCTAGGTATACTATAAAACTAGTATTTAATATATGTATATTTGTTTAGATAAATTATATATTTACTTATACATTACATACATATAATCAATATAAAAGTAAAAAAGTTCAATTCACAATATGAAATCAAATTTCACAATGTTTAAAAGTGTCTTGTTAGGTCACTTCTTAGTTCTTACTTATTATAACTCCTATAATTTATTTTTTGGTTTGTCGCGAATCCGCATAAGTTTTGCATAAAGATTTGTGTATGGAGCAAAGACTGAAATAGGTACAATTACAAAAAGAAACTAAAAGGTACGCGGGCAGAGTTAAAATGAACGCAGGTCAGGTCTACTTAAATATTTTTTTATTTCATAATATAATTTACGATATGTTAATTAATATTCTAAGCTTACGGCGGAAGCTGTGTGGGCAAATGTTGATATGGTAATTATCGTTAATTAATCCCTAGAGACGTCACCGGCAGACGCCGTGTTTGTTTTTGCGAGAACCTACCGTCCTGTTTTAACATACATAAATATTTATTTAAATAAAATTAAAATGTGCAACTAAGCTATCCTGTCAATGAAGTTTTGTGTACATACTCGTAAGTATATGCGTTATATATAATTTGTAAAAATTTATATATAATGTGTAAAAACTTTCAAATATTTTCATACAAGTATAAAACATTCATCAAATACTGGCTATGATATTTTCAGTACTAGAAAGACGCTTAACTGGACTTATTGTTTGATTAAGATTATGCGATTCCAAAATTAGTGTGACATCTTAACAACAATAGAGAATAAAATAATAAAAATACAGTATATGCGTAGCTTTTTTTATTTTTATACACTAGATTACATCGTTGTATAATTGTAAAAAAAATATCCATCTCCAAAAAAATCAAATTCTGTATAAAAAATAATATCATACTGATACGAATACTTTAAACGCCCGCCATATAGTGCGCTTTGTATGACGTCAAAGTATATAAGTACACAAAAAAATTACGACTTTTGCTTAAGCAATTTGTAGCAACAAAATCGCTAATCGCTCTGTTATAATATACTCTGACGTCATATTTGGTATGACCATTGGCGTTGTTTCAACTACTTTGAATTTCTTACCTATAGGTATATACTACCTATATTTACACTTTTTAATAATTATTTTCTTAATCAAAAAGAAATTACATTAAAAATAATAGTATAGGTTTAATTCAAAAACAATAAAAATTATCAAAAAAAGTATATTTCACTTTTATTTAAACCATATTCCATATTGTCATTTGTCAAAACGCCTATTTCCAAATTTAGCAAAAAAAAAACACAAATGACGTCAAGCAAGTATAATGTTTCCTAAAGCGATATAATTAGTACTAAATAGTTATAAATAACGATATCCTCAAATCATGAAAATTCTCAATTGTACCTAAAGCCCATTATCTCTTTTAACAATTGAAATCTTCTTACAACCGTTGCAAAGTGGTTGTCGTCTTTGTACTCTTTGAGCAAAAAGATCAAATCTCGATATTGTGTTCTATATTTAATTTAATCTTTCCATAAATAAAGTAATTTCCTTTTACTTTCTTTTTCTGACATTTTTATTATATAAAAGTTAGAATATACATAGTTACATATATTTAGTTTGTAATCAGTAGACATCGAGATGTTATTTTTATTTTGTATTATTTTCGACTCAATCATTATTTTGTTTTTCATCAGTAAATAGAAGCTATTGCTGTCAGTTTCCGCTTGTGTATTTTTATTATTATGTAAAAAAAAATTAAATGAAGGCACTTCAATTATAACCAAAACAACAAAAATATTTGCCTTTTATCTCACGATACCCTTTTTTGGGATAATTTTTATTATTTTAAAATCAAAGTCTTAGCACGTTTATACTACAGCACCATCAAAGCTTAAAAAGGAAAGGAATACACGGGAGAGGGATAAAACCTTCTTTTTCTTTTCTGTTGATTCTTTAATTGTATATCGACAAGCAATTTTAGAATAAGTTAATTTGGAAAAAAATACTAACATTTACATATAAGCTACGTAAGGTAAGGTAAACGCTGGAATATGTACGTACCATATCAAATTTAAAAATTATTTCTCATAGATAAGAACGAATAGAAAAGAAAATAATTAAAATTGAAATCAACAGCTTTTATTATTTATGACATAAAACCACCAAATTATAAAGAATATAACTAAGTTTCTTTCTCACTCATTGAGACTAGCCAACTGCGCAGGAGATATTATAGTGCACAAGTGTACGCGCAGACACAACGTGCACTCTATTCCTGTCACTCTCACACTCCGGCGGGACGACGCGAGACGTTCGCGGTGAGTGTCGGCGCAGGACCGACGCGACACGTGCTCTGCCTCTGCACGGGGGTGAAACACCGCTAACTTCCCAACTCCGGACTGTTACTGAGGCTTACTATACAGAAAGACTCAATAACTAAACTTGGTCCGACCCGGGACTCGAACCCAGAACCTCCGGCGATGTAGCCGTACATGCTATGCATGCTAGCCACTACACCACCGAGGCAGTTAAAGTCGAATGATACAGATTGAAGAACGACGCCACGCCATTTCACGCTCCCTTTTAAAACGTAATGAATAAAAATAAAAATGCGAGTGATGCCGCAGCTAGTAATTAATTTACATATCTTTTTTTTTATACTATTCAGAATTAGTGCTTGACTACGTTCCACCTGATGGTTAGTGGTAACGCAGTCGTAGATAGTAAGTCGCACTAATTCAGTAGCCACCTATTCACTCTTGCCTTGAAGACACCCATATTATAATCGGACGGAAACACCGACGCAGGCAGGTTGTTCCAATCCTTAGCCGTACGTATAATAAATGACGTAGCGAAACGCTTCGTGCGGACGGGTGGAATGTCCACGACATAAGGATGGAGACCAGCCGTTCGTCGGGTCGTCCGATGATGGAAAGGGGATGGGGGAATTAATTCATGTAGTTCCTGCGCACACTCTCCGAAATGTAACCTATAGAATACACAAAGGCTGGCAACCCTACGTCGGTGATCGAGGCTTTGTAAGTTAGCTTTTACCAGCGTAGGGTCACCTATAAGCCTTTGAGCACGCCTCTCAATCGAGTCCAAGGCTGACAGGTGGCAATTCGCATATGGGCTATATGTGGCTACAGTATTCCACACACGACCGGACTTGCGCTTTATATAAAACAAGAAGCTGTCACGGCGTGAAATACTGTCGGATCTTTGCAAGGATGCCAACTTATTGTATGAACTTTCACAACTTTTTTTTTACATAATATTGTAAGAACTAGACATAAGTAGGAGAGGGCAGAAACAGAACTAACAAACATAATATTATGTACTGGTATATCACAATAAGGGTAGTAGATATTAAGACCTATCATATTATAGCATTGTTCTTAAACTCGGTTCAAACATAAAACGTAAAATTTTTATAATATTTTTTTTTTTATCTCCGAAAGATTTTAGGTTTTCATAAAATTACTTCACAAATTCATAACGGACAAAATTACTCATCCGTATCTCATTAAATTTAGCAGTTTCAGCGTTTTCGTCATAGGGCTTTAAATTTTTGTTTAATAGGCTACTTTAACAAAAATATTAAAGTTTGTATTACCCAAGGGTAACTTCAAAAAGATTAGAACATAAAATTTGCAAATGGTAACAAAATATTAGCGTTAAGTAATCATTAAAAAGTTACGAGATTATTTTTGCGTGTTAAGCTAAATATTTATATAGCAAAATTGCAATTAAGATTGCAGACAAACTTCAGGCATCAACTATATTTGTTGTTTTCAGTTCAACCAAAGATATTGCCAATTCAGCCGCTGACGAATTTATTAAGGGAGGGCATGAGAGCAGCTATTTCCTGTCAGATATTGGAGGGCGATTTGCCGATTGCATTCCGCTGGGAGAAAAATGGGCAGCCTGTGACATCGTCACCATATGCTCCCAGTGGTATAATAACAAGAAGAATGGATGAATACAGTGCTTCACTAGTAATCGAACACATAACATCACTTCATAGTGGAAATTATACGTGTATAGCCTCAAATGTTGCTGGATCTGAGCGGTTTACTGTACCTCTGACCGTGAACGGTATGTGAATTTAAATGAATTTAAGTAATTATAATATATATATATATATATATATATATATATATATATATATATATATATATATATATATATATATATATATATATATATATATATATATATATATATATATATATATATAATAATTCGATCCAATGCAGTTGTATTTTTCTTTATCTTTGCCATTTCGAAACAGATTATCTATTTCTGTGAAGTGATCTTAAAGTCAATATACTTTTTTGATTGAAAAGTTTTATTCTATTTATTTTTTACAAAATAACATATTTATAATAATAGTACCTCCACGATGGAGAACGGAGCCCAACGATGTGGCCGTTGCCGCCGGTCAAGATGTGACCTTGCAATGCCAGGCTGACGGATATCCAAAACCTAATATAACGTGGAAGAAGGCCGTTGGTAAGATTTAATTTCTTAATTGTTAATTTTTTTAAACATTGAAACATAATATTTATATATTCACAACATAAGATAACGACGTACAGAATTACCTCAAAGTCTGAGAAGTATAACGCGAAAATATAACACTATTTTCCGTTTATTTTTCAATCAGGCAACACTCCTGGAGAATATAAGGACTTCATGTTCGAAGGAAGCTCCAGGGTTTTGGAGAATGGTTCGCTGGTCTTTGAACGGGTCGCAAAAGATTGTGAAGGTCACTACTTATGCGAAGCGCGCAATGATATAGGAGCAGGACTTAGTAAACTTATTTTTCTAAAAGTCAATGGTAAGTTGTATTTGTACTTAAATAATCTACCTGTATTATTTACATATTTTTATCAGATAATTGTTAATTACTCGTATTCATTCATTACTCAGACAAAACAAAACTTATATAATTATATAGGATATAATTTTTTTATTTTGAAATGAAATTTTTTTTCTATTTCATCAGACTGCAGGCGGATATTGAAATTTCAATATAAATAATTAAATTCTTAATATCATTTAAAAAGGTATTTTATAGATAGGGAAAAATGTCAAATATATCTGGAAATGCGGCCTTTTGTCGTTATAAAAGCCATTGGAATGTCCTGATATTCTATGACGTTAGACACTAAAATTCCGGTGCTAAAATGAAAATTCTTTTCCTCCATTGCTGCTTATACTTATTGGTTCTGCGAATTAGTAGCACAAGAAAAAATGTAGATTAAAAGCGTATTTAGAGAATCACGTTTGAAGTCCCAAATGCTATGTTATTTTCATTAATTCATAAAGAATTTATAGCAATCGTATATTGTACAGATTGTGGTACAGCTTCAATGAGAAATCTTTAGATTATCAAACTTATTACTGTTACTTCACCACTAATAGAGATTTGATGGATAACCGCTTAGTGGTATTAGAACTCAATATTAGTATGTTTCCGCCGTCCGCGAACTCTAAGAACTAGTTCCGCTTATCATAACTTACTATACACTTCTCATACTATAGATGGAACAAAAAGAATGACCAATTTTTCAATCTATACTAATATTATGAAGAGGTAAAGTTTGTGAATTGTAAATTTGTGACGTTGTAGGGTGTAATTTCTGGATCTACTGAACCAATTTAGATGAAATTTGGTAAGAAGATAGTAAGCGACCCTGGGAAGGACATAGAATACTTTTTATCCCGGAAATCATCCCTTAAGGGGGGTGATAATGGGGATGAAAGTTTGTAAGGGGAATCAAGCTAGGGACGAACCTGAGCGAAGCGAGGGTGAGTCGCTAGTATCAGAATAAAATTATGCCACTGAAACAAATATGGTATAATAGAACCTCAATATCACTGAAAAGTGAAAAATGAAGTAATACATTTTTGTTCTGAAAACAATGGTAAATGTGCGAAGTCTTCGCAACGCAATGTCTCTACAATTTTCTTTATTAACTATTGTTTTCATAAGAACTTCATCTGCGTGGACGGGAAGGACGCTTTTCTTATTAAAAGTACACTGCCGTTTATAAATAAAATAGAAAATGAGAAATACACTATAAACTTTGTTGAAGAAATAGAATAAATTAAATAACAATATTTTTAGAATATTATTTATACAAAGGACGCCTTTATGCATTATGTATGCAAGCGGGCAGATGCGATGATATCATAAGTATTTACCGCATCTTTCATAATTATTTTTCTAAAATTATTACATAAAATTAAGAAATAGAACAAATTAAAAAATAAACTTTATGTAAAACCCATTTATTAGGTGTATCTCCTAACTCAAGCAGATATATAAAGCGTTGAATTTACGATAAGGGCACTCGGGGTTAGTTCCCAGGGCGGCAAAATCTGCGGGAAAAATAATTTCTTCACGTTATCGAAAATGCTTTTATTTTTCCAAAAAATAAAAAATAAAATAAGATTAACTAGTAGGAAAATTTTCCGAAAAATTGATATCATTTATAAATTACTTTATTTGCATTTTTCAAAAAAATTATATATTTTTTTTTTTTAACTTTCAACATTTTATTCAATTTTCCATAATAGGGCGGCATTTTTATAGTGCCCGGGGGCGGCGCTAAGATTGAATCTGGCACTTTATATATTATTTTAATTACTACATAAAGAAAGACTGTTATATTGTACCTACTAATTTGCATCTATACTAACTTACTTTTTTAAGTTCAATGTATTACCTCGTAAAATTAGATTAAGGAAAAATCTGTACGTCTTGTTATGGAATGGCAGGGTTTCCTAATACAGGCAAAAATTACTTGCTTAAAAGAGGACCTCAACCATTAACTTTGTCAACACCTTTTATGTAAATAAAATATTTTTATTTTTTTTACTTTATATATCATATAAGTAAACTACCAAACCTACATATTACCGTTACGGAAGTATAAACTTCATTGTTGAAATTGATGCAATATATATTTATACTTAACTAGTGACTTACCACGAATATATCTAATTACGCTATAGCGTTAGTTTAATAAATCTTTTTGAGAGGAATAATTCCGTAATACATTGTTTTCATATAACTCGCTAATAACGCTCCCAGTCGCCAACCAACATATTTCAATCAATTTACACAAAGCTTTAATGAATTATACACTTAAAACTTCCTCATGAACCACTCAGCCTATTAGTAAAAACCGGGTGAAAATCCGTTTGGTAGTTTTTGAGCTTATCACTTTCAGACAGACAAACAGACAAAGGCGGCTTGGAACTTTATTTTATAATATGTAGTGATTAGCTTCTAAAAGAAAACCTTGTTATCTAAAATAATCAGAAAGATATATATTTTTTCAATCACGTAAACACATCGTGCATGGTTCTTAACGTAGCGATTGGTATAAAACGTGCAATCTAACGTAACTCGATAAATCTTGATCCTTATTACTTATTGGCATCCGATACAATATATCACAGCCACGTCCTCCATATAATCTATCTTATAAGGTAATTAGACACAAACGAGAAAGGCAACAAAGAAAGGGCTCAATTGTGAGCGCCGGAAGTCGGGCGCGTCTGTGCAGAAAACTCAATGGCCGTACGTCGCAATACGTCTCCTCTTTATTGGAAAACGAGACAGTTGGCTTCCACTAGAATAACTCCGTGTACGTGTTTGTATTCTACGATATTGGCTTTTGTGGAGCAAATATATCTCTATCCATTACGACGTTGACGTTCAGCAAACTGTCTAAAACTCTATATGTTACCAATTTATCGCACTGTGATTACGTTAGTTTTGGGGTGAATAAAGGTTTAATGTTTGACTATACCTTGCCTTTGTAAAGGATACGCTTTATGCCGTTACCCCACTAACATGTCAATATAATGAAATTGAACTAATGGTAAACATACTTATTTCTTTAACTGATTAAAAAAATCATACCTACCAGACTATCAAAAATTATAATGAAGAAATCCTCAAAAATTATGATTGATTATTAAGTTTTTTTAATAAGCACATACAAATATATTTATTAAAATTTTACAGCCGTTTTAACAGAAACGGGGAACACGCATTCATGACAGGTAGAATAGAGGGCTTATTTTGAAAATATAATATTTTAATAAAAAATAAATACGCATCAAGACTAATAATGTTATAGTAGGTACTAAAAACCAAACAAAAATATTCTTTTGACCAACTCTCACGTATAAGACTCCTGAAAACAAATCTAATAAGCCCTGATTCTCCTAGTGTCTATGAAAGAGTTCCTTTATTCTGACACCTAGATCAATTTAATGGTTTCAATTGTTTGTTTGTATCATCATCCAAATTTGACTTTGTCTTATAAAATTTTAAATTGATATTATGATTTTTAAAAGAGAGGTAAAATCATAAACTCAAACTTGTGAAACTAACTGTAATAAAAGTTGACAAAAATGAAAATAAAATACTAGCGTCCCTAGCTTGATTCCCAATACAAACTTTCATCCCCTTTTTTACTGCCTTTAGGGATGATTACCGGGATAAAAAGTATCCTATGTCCTTCCCAGGGTCGCTTACTATCTTCTTACCAAATTTCATCTAAATCGGTTCAGTAGATCCAGAAATTACACCCTACAACGTCTCAAATTCACAATTCACAAACTACCTCTTTATAATAATAATAGATAAATAGGCATATAAAATATAAAATTGAGTTTTCGATAAAATTAAGATTGATGTTCGACAAGAACCTATTCAAAATCAATCAGGTCAGCAATTTGAACCAATTTTTTATAAAAGAAATTGATACCTTTGTAGAGGCGTGCCGGCAATCTTAATAAATAAAATTGCAAATTTTCTCACGTTCAACAGACAAAACAAATCTTACCGTAAATATCAACAAGGATTACTCGGAGCCCAAAGTAAAACACGGGTTCGATTTATGCAAAACTAACAAGTTTCTAGGTACTTTGGCACTCGTATAGTTTCGTTAGTTCGGACCTCGGTTCGGTCACGTTCCGGGCAATTTGTAAACATTTTAGCTTTCAAGCCAATCGTATTCTACCAATTTTATTTTGTCTTCTCTACTAGTACTTACGTAAAACTTACATATCAGTGGCTCGGAAAACTAAACAAAGTTTAAGTGGATTATGTAAATGTTTTGATTTAATTTGTTCTACTAAAAAGGAATTCAATTTATTACTGAAATTTATAGCACCTGCTCGATTTCCGATGAAGAGTAAAACAGTGCAAGTGACAGCTGGTGAAGCAGCTCATTTACAATGTGCTGCATCAGGTGATGCACCACTCGAAGTAAGCTGGCGAAGTCCTCATCACCATACGATTGCTCATCATCTAGATCAAAGGTTATTTATGCTGATTACATACTATTTTATTAGGTTTAAACTATTACTATAAAAATTATAATATCATGTTATTTTTTGCCGATTTAACCCATTCCTTATTTTAGTTGGCATCCTCAGTTAATCTAGCCACTTCTACACTACTCTATAATCATGACATGGAAATTTTAACGATAAATAATAATTCCCAAAACGAACAATGCTGTTTTAAAATAAATAGGAATTACAAAACAATTTAACATAATGCATATAAATATATTATATAACTGTTAACGTTAAATTTCAAATCTTATAGGTATACCATACGAGAGCAAGTATTAGATGACGGGCTAGTTTCTGAGTTGAGCATACTTCAAACATATCGCCAAGACACAGGAGCTTTAACATGTCGAGCCTCTAACGCATACGGACAGGATGAAATGTTGATACATCTCGTAGTTCAAGAGGTAAAATACTTACATACATATTTACACTTAAGAATGTTTAATTCAAGACTTAAAAATAATTAAATTATTTCAACGCTATTTAGGTTCCAGAAATGCCAAAAAATATACGAATCATAGATCAACAATCACGATCTATTCAAATATCTTGGACTCAACCATACGCAGGCAACAGTCCTATTATAAATTACATCGTCCAATATAAGGAAGCACCAGGTAACAGCTTTATAGATTTCATTGTACCTAATGACTAATTAATATATATTGTTACGAGATAGGGTTCTGGGATCGGAAATTTTAAGACGTCACTTGTACTATGGATGCTTTATTGCGTTAACTTCCGGCGAGTCAGTTGTATGCATAAACAAAGATTATTTTAAGTATCAGAAATTCGAAAATATTCTAGAAAGGTCAATTCTTATCTGGAAAGTGTTTCGTCTGTTTCCTACTAGATCAGTAACATTTCTCATATTATATTATTTTATATTGATAACTGTCATAACATCTATTCTTAATCATAGCTCAAGAGTGTTATTTTGACGTAAACACGTTCAATTCTCTCAAATACACAACAATATCCTTTAATTATTATTAGCCATTGATCTTTCAGAACCATGGCCAACAACACCACAAAAAGTAATAGTCCCTGGGAGTGTGACTTCCGCCAGTGTCCAAAATCTCCAACCCGCTACGTCTTACCACTTGCGTATAATTGCTGAAAATCGTCTCGGACAAAGCGAACCCAGTCAACTCGTACAAGTTACAACAACTGAAGAAGGTAATTTACTTGCCTCAACTATAATAGTTTCACTCTATAACTTTAGACAAAAGTTACTGACACAGTAAATAGAACTACACTGGCTATATAAACTTTCATAACTTAATCGAATGGTATTCGTGTTCATTTAAAATTTAAATGAATAATTTTTATTATTTTTCAAATATGTTTTTAAAATATTTGATGCACGTTGCAGTACCGAGTGGACCACCTTTAGACGTTCGAGTGGAAGCAAAAAGTTCGACGGAGTTGACCGTCAGTTGGGATCCACCACAACGAGATCTTTGGAATGGAAACATTTTAGGATATTACGTAGGATTTCAAGAAGTAAGCTAAAACAATAATTAAATACAATTTTTTTTAATATTTAACTAAAGCAAATTGTTCTTTTTAGTGAGTTATTTCAAATTATGAATTTCTTTTCAGTTAAACAGTAATAGTACCATTCTAAGTGCAAGCGGCCCTGGCGGCGCTTCTTACACGGTGCGAACAGTGGAGGGCGCGGGCGCGGCGCGCGCGCGCACCGCCCTGGCGGGCCTGCAGCAGCACGCGGCGTACGCGGTGGTCGTGCAGGCGTACAACAGCCGCGGCGCGGGGCCCGCCTCGCCGCCCACCACCGCCACTACTATGGAAGATGGTAAGAGTTATATTTTTTTTATTTTTATTTATTTCCTTATGTCTGTCGTATCCATACATATGCATACTGGGCCCGGTCTACTTAAGTATCATTACCAATAAGTTGATTCTATAGTACCAGAAAATCGAAAAAGATATTAATATGTGACTTTTGCGAACGTCGAAAGAAATTGCGGGAAGTACAAAATGTTGTTCCTCAATAGATATTATTGAGTTGTCAGATTTGTTAATGCATCAGTACTAATTGCATTTACAGTCGCAGGAACTACAGAATTATGTGTTTATTATAATTTTCACTGTATATGAAATATATATATCCATTGCCCATGTTTTGTTATACAATAATTGTTATTAGGTTAAGGAGTCGGTATATGTGTATCCATTGTTGTTATTACGAATTAAATGAATAAATGAAGTTACATTAATTACAGTGCCAAGTTTGCCCCCTGGCTCGCTTCAATGCTCGGCGCTCAGCTCGCAGTCAGTGCGCGTGACGTGGGAGCCGCCGCCGGCGCGCGGCCGCAACGGCGTCCTGCAAGGGTACAGGGTTACATATGCCCCCGTCACCGACTGGTATGGTACGTGTTTATTTTCTACACCGTCCTTTGACAAATTATAGTAGAATGTGCATATAATTAAACTTACCTACTGGAGGTGAGTAAAAAAAGTAATTAGCTACTTGAAAGTTAGTCAGCAAAAACATTCACTCGTATTTATGATTTGAAGAGCGAAACTGAAATGAAAAATTTAAAATCGTAAATAGAAAACGTATTACTTTCTTAGATTTACGCGAATACTTGACATTTTAAAATAAAACTATCTTTTCGGATTTTCGCGAAAAAATCCGAAAAGATAGTTTTATTTTAAAAAGAAAACGTATTATTTTTAGAATTAAGTAAGACTTGTAAATATTAAGGAAATTATACAGAATCAACATTTACCAGAATTAATAAGTATAACAAAAATTCTGTTACAGGTAGTGAAGAGGCCGTAACAAAACAAATATCAGGATTGCACACAACGCTATCGGGTCTGCGTCGATACACGAACTACTCGGTGACGGTGTGCGCCTTCACTGCCGCGGGCGACGGCGTCAGGGCGGCGCCGGTGTATTGCCACACTGAAGAAGACGGTAAATAATTCACCTATACATATAATAAAATTGTAACTAAGCCGAATCTGTACATTAAATATTTTTTGGAAAGTCTTATTGAAATAGACTTTATTATCGATACAGAGGCCGAATCTATAGTTTTTAGAATTTTTGTCTGTCTGTCTGTTACCGCATCACAGAAAAGCCACTGGAGGGATTTTAATGAAATTTGGTAAGGTGATAGCTGGTTATCTGGGTCAAGATATATGATACTTTTTACCGCGGGAAAATATCTCATTTCTGAGAAAAAATATAAAAACTGCAATATACTATAGGGGAAAGGGGGGTACACTGGATCACTTTTTTTCAAATGTAGTTTACCTGTATAAATAAAGTATAAATTACCAATATTTATATCTAGAGCAATGAGGTGTTAAGTTGGCTATAGAAATCTAGTTCAACTTTAGCAATAATATTAATAGTTTTCTGATAGCAAAGGTTTTTTTAAAAAGTGGGAAATTATTCATTGTACCCCATATATGGGGTACATTGGATCTCCGCATGGGGTACAGTGGATCTTATTGGGGCATAGTGAATCAACACATGAAATCATCATACATTTTACTGTTGGGTTACAGCGAATCAATCAATATTGTAAAAAATTTATTTAAATAAAATATTTATGAATTATGTGAACACTTTTAATCAACAATATTACAAAATTATCAATCTCTATTTATTTTCTATCAGTCGTAAGTAACACATTACTTGCGGTGATATCTTATAAAACATGTACTTAGTATTTATATTAATAAGTTTAAGGTATTATTTAAGGTTATAAAAGTTAAAAGAGCAAATATCTTACGTAACAAAAATTATTAACTGGATAACATAAATCTTGAATGAAACAAAATAAAACATATCACGTATTACGAAAAGAAATTGAAAAAAAAAAAAACTAACGCAAACTTAAGCGAGAAAGATTGAGATTGATCTCATTTATAGACTTGCTGTTGTCGTTTAGTGTCACAAAATGTAGGCAGAGGTAATTTCAATATTATATCTTCTAGGGGTACTGAAGCTATATTTGGCACATCAGGTAATCTGTACCAATTCTTCACTTTTGTTCTCCTTCCCTTTCCTGTGTAAAATACTTTCTTTTTATGTGCATCTAACTATACTAGACGCAGAATTTTATCTTTTCATTCTCTTTGTACTTATTAGTCGTTTCTCTCTCTTAATTTGTACTACTCCTTTGTTTTGTTCTATCTTCATCACTAGAATCGAACTGCATAACTTTTTTACTAATATGTTTTGCTACTTTCACACGCTTATTAATTTTATCTTGTTGAACGTCAAGAATGCTCGTGCTCGATATATTCTTTATTTTTAATTCTTTTTCCAGTGAAAATCTTATTTACCCAATAATTGGGAGTTAAACGTAGCTTGCCAACGTGTTTTATCTTTTCGCATATGTAAGATTGCATATGGATTATTTTTCTAGTTTTACAACTTTTCTAATTTTGTTGCCCCGTAAAACAAAGTCAATGGCATTTTGTATCTATTCAGTTATTCAGTAGTAAGACCAATTTGAGTCTTTCTCTTTCGGTGCCGTGCTATGTTGTTAATCTAAAACAAAAATTATTATTACATACTATTAATATATATATATATATATATATATAATATATATATATATATATATATATATATATATATATATATATATATATATATATATATATATAGTCTAATCAACTCGAAATTTAATGTGGAGTACAGTGGATCGCCAATCCACTGTACCCCAATGGAAATGGCCCACTGTTCCCCAAAGCACCACGAACAACTGAACAACAAATTCCTATAGCTTACATAATCTATACGAATTAAACAGCTATTTATTTCTGAAGCTTATTAGATTATTGTTTAGGTAATTTAAAGTAAGTCATTCAATATTAAACATTTTCGTGAATAAAACACTCGAGTAATAGCAGTAAAAAAATAGATTCGATACTCACGGATAGCCAAATGGCGGTAACACATTCTTCAACAGCGAGAGCATGATGGACACTGGCGGGGTGGAGGTGTAAGTACTAAAGCATGCGTTCCATTATTGTGGTACGTGTATAGAAAGCATAGGCAAAGAGAAGTAGCCACTGATTCACTGTGTACTACGGCTCACTGTACCCCCCTTTCCCCTATACTAATATGTAAAACCTAAGAATTTGGTTTTTGGTCATCTGAACGCGGGCGGAGCCGCGGGCAATGCTAGTTCATTTATAAGATAAAGTTGATAAGCGTAAAAATAAATTTAAGTTAACATTTAAAGGAGATAAAAATTATCCTAAAAAATAATATTATTTATACCATACAACGTCAACTTTATTTATGAACATATACGTTTAATATCATCATACAACTTTATAATTTTACGAAACTGATAAAGTCATATATAAAAATGAATAGAATAAAATGTTTCTCTATTTATTTATACAAGTCCATAACAATATTTAAAAACTTTCCAGTACCAGCTGTACTTCAGGAGATGTTTAGAAGAGTTTGAATTAAATTTTTCATAGAATATGACCTAGTTTAATTCCTAGATGTTTTGAAATTTCTTTAATGTAGTTTTTCTAACTTTTAAGTAGAGAATAATAGTATGATTTTTCTTTGCTCTTAGTACCATCGGCGCCAGCTGACATCAAAGCAGTTGTATCTTCGCGGAATAAAATATTAGTATCTTGGTTGCCTCCCGCTTCGCCTAATGGAATCCTTGTCGGGTATACTCTTTATATGAGCGTCATCGAAGATGGCCGTGAGGTAATTGCTTACCAATTTTTAAAACTTGAATTAAATTTTAGTATCTACTAACTATTGACCAGTTTAAATTTTAATTAAACTAAAACAATATGTTATTTATAATATTTCATTCGTTTTCTAATTATTAAAAATATACTTAAATAAGATTTTAACTACCTATAAAGTGTCAAATAAAAAAGTTTAAAAATGTAGGATAAATTTGTATAGTATAAAAACATAGTATTAGCATAAAAAATTAAATCAAAGTTGTTCGGTACTTATTTAATAAACGTAAAAATATTTGAACAATATATAACACTTATATAATGTACATATACACATAAAGCGAACGCTCACAGGAAGGGACCCACAAGCGCATGCTGTCGCCGAGCACGCTGGCGCACGAGACGGCGCGCTCGCCGCCGCGCGCCGCGCACCAGTTCTGGGTGTCCGCCTCCACGCGCCTCGGCGAAGGCGACGCCACGAGGGTCGTCACCGTGTTGCCCACTGACACTGGTATAAACACATACATTATATATTATATAGTATATATTTCAAAACTATCGGTAGATTGACAATTATGACTGCTAAAAGTTACAATTCATTTATGATAAAAACTAATGAGTACTCTTATAATATTAAATAAACTAATTCAATTACAGTATTCTTTGCAAAGAAATTGTTAGATATTCAGTTCCTATGTTTTAGTACCGGCAAGAATAACATCATTCAGCCGCAGTATAGTAACACCATGGAAAGAGAATATATCTTTAGCCTGCAACAAAGTAGGTGTTCCCATACCCTCTACTACTTGGAGCATGAACGGTGTTCTACTAGAGTCCACTTTGAGAAAGAACGTTACAAGCGACGGGACTCTTGTAATTAGGTAAGATAACGCTACTATTTATTTGTATTTCTATTAAGTAAATAATAAATAATATAATAATAATAATATAGTATAAGAAACACTGCAACCAACAAATATCTTTTTTTTTTAATATAATTTAAACTCGGAAGTTTATTGTTTGGTACATCTCTATCACTGACTGCTATATCTCTAACTAAATATATTTTACCAATAGTAAAGTGTATCCTCCTCAGTCCTTTCATGCGACAATAAAGAAACGCATTGTTTTTTTTTGCATAAATATAATTAAAACTGCCCAAAGTTGTATAAAGTATACTTCATTCGACCAAATTATTTTATAATCCACTCGCTGTCAACAGCATGACTCAGTACGCGGACAGCGGGAACTACACGTGCGTGGTGGAGAACGCGCACGGCCGCGACGAGGTGGCGTACGGCGTGGAGGTGAAGGTGCCGCCGCAGCCGCCGGTGCTGGCCGTCGTCGACTCCTACGCCGACTCGCTGCACCTGCAGTGGAGCGACCAGGGAGATGGCGGCAGTCCTATACTAGGTCTTTACTCGAATCACATCTTCTGCTTAAAAGCAATCTTTTAATCCTCGTATCAAATATAGATCGACGTTTAAAATACTAATTTTTATAAAAATGTAAACAAAAAATTGGTAAGACAGATGACTGTGAAGATGGATATGACGACTCGCCTTAAGACTTTTTTACTAAATATACATATGTATGTGTGTGTACGTTAATATTAATGAAGTGTTTTTCACTTGTCGAATCGATAAATATCTGAATGGGTTCCAAATGCACTCAAACTGTGCTTAAATAATTTATCAATGATATATTAGTATAAATATTGTTATGTCGCACTAATTTAAATGTTCGCTTGGTCATAATACGACAGTTGAATCTTATCTCGATCAAAGTAATGTTTTTAAAGTTAAAAAAATAGAATAAAATCTCTTTTACTCTATCTTATATATGTATGTATGTACCTAATTAAATCTAAATGTTCTTTACTATGTTTGAAGGGTACAAGCAAAGAACACGGAATGCCGTAATGATAAGATTATGAGAAAAAAGCAATTTAAAGTTTATAAGTTTTAATATTATTATTGAGACCAAAATATGGCGTAAAATTTTTACTATGTACATTTTTGGACAGTCCCAGTTGTATTCGTTTTGGGCATAGATAAAAATCGTAGATAAAATCCGTTGAGTATTTATAAAAACATATAAAATTCAATATTTTGATGGTATTAAGATTGTAAAAATATATCATTTCACTTCACTAAGCACTAAACTAACGTTTCAGGTTATGTAATAAACTATAAACGAGAACACGGAGACTGGGAAGAATTACAAGTAGAAGCTGGTACATCGGAACACGTTTTGCCCAACCTTTGGTGCGGGACGCGCTACCAGCTATACATTACCGCCTTTAATCGTATTGGCACTGGGTTGCCGTGCGACATCGTCCACGCCTACACTAAGGGCACCGGTATGAATATCTTTCTGATACAAAAAAAAATACTATGAAAAGCTTTTAAATTTCTTTACCAAACATAAATAGAATAAACGAGAATTTTCATAAACGTTTATGTAGTTTTTAAAGTTATAAATTTTAGTGATAAATTATGTATTTTTTAATATTATTTCAGTGCCAGTAAAACCCAAACATTCACAAATGATAACATTGAACACCACTACAGTGACGGTGTGGCTAGACTCGTGGGGCGACGGCGGCTGTGGGATACTGTACTTTGTCATAGAGTACAGGGAGATCAGTCAATCGCAGGTCTGTGTACTTATATAACCAATTAAGCATCAAGGCATTTAGATATTCTTATTTATGACTCATTACTACCACAGTTCCATATAATACTATACTTTACTACTTAGGTATAATAAAACAAAAAATTAAAAGCTACCTAGTGAAATGATAATCCAGTCATTAATATCAATATTTTCAAAATGAAGTGCATGACGTCTAAGATATTCTTCACTTGAAATGGATAATAAAAAACAGTCAGAGTAAGATGAAATTTTTGATATTATTTATTAAGAGCACACTTTTAGACTCCTGCACTTCATTTTTCTAAATACATATATATATATATATATATATATATATATATATATATATATATATATATATATATATATATATATATTTGCTTAGCCCTATAAACCTTGAGAAACCCGATATTATATGATTGCAGTGGCGACTGGTGTCGAACAGCGTGCAAGCGACGGAGCGCGTGTTCAGCGTGAGCGGGCTCGCCGCCGCCGCGCACTACCAGCTGCGCATCACGGCGCACAACAACGCCGGCCACGCGCTCGCGCTCTACAACTTCACGACGCACTCCGCGACCGGCAGTGAGATATTATATATTTTTTTTCGTCTTATTCTTTTTAATTCTTGTCTATCATAAAGTTATCTTTACGTTTTTCCCTAAAATACCTATAAGGTAATATTTAGAGCTGTATATACTTTTACAGTGTTAGAAGGTGAAGTCTCCCCGGCGGTGCCGGCGGCCGGCACGCGGTCTCTGGGCGGCGCGCGAGTGTTGTTACCCGCTGCGTTGTCTCTACTTGTTCTAGCGGCTTTAGTCGCCATTGTACTACTCGTTAGGAGAAATAGTAAGTAGACAAACTAAAACTTCTACTGTTTTTGAAATAAAAAGTTAAGATATCCAACTATTTATTCGGTCACGCGAGGTTTTACTTATAGAAAGACGGGGAATACTTAAAAATTCTCCAAATTTATGATTTTTACTTCTCTCTTTCTACTTCCAAACAATTATGTTTCAAAATATATTATTTGACTTCTAGATTGTTAATATTTTATTAGGTAGATAGGTAGGTATTAGTGGCGTACACTCGGTTCGCTCGAGTACGCCTTAGTTGATTTTTTAGGCTTTGACTAAAATGAAAATATAGCCTATGTTACTTTTGGATCATGTAGCTTTACAGTAGTAAAAAAACAATGGCACAAGTTTAGTATATGGGACGCGGCCCCTGGCGGAGTGCGTGGTATTTTTGGATAGGGTAGGTGACACGGAGCCCAAATATATAAAAATTATTTTAAGGAAACGTAGGAGTAAAAAGTTATTGAGACTTAAAGTTACAACATTTCCATACATTTCCATAAATTTCGTTACCAGCTGGCGGAGTGGGTGATATTTTTGGATAGGGGAGGTGACAGAGAGTCAAAATATATAAGAAATATTATTAGGGAACGTTAGAGTAAAAAGTTATTGAGAGTTAAAGTTACAACATGTCTAATACATTTCCATACATTTCTTTACCTAACTATGTGATTACAAAAGATCAACATACCTTTAACGAATAGTAAACATCCTTTTTTATGTACAATACATATTTCCACCACAATTAAGGCTTTATTGTATTTATTTTTTTAATAATTTCACAACAGTACCTATTGTAAATAAAATGATCGTACATTTTGACAACTGTCAATTTCTGTTTTACATTACCGCCTAAATAACAACAGATTATATTAATACAATTTATAAACGTGAGTAGACTATTTTTAAAATCTAAGTGTATTATTTACTTTTGGTTTTTTATTTTGCGAAATCGTGGTTAGTTAAAGACATAGGTTATTTATTTATTATTCTTCATATCTTGGTTAGGTTATGTTAGAACAGTTACCACAATGCACGAGCCGAGCGAGCGAAGCGAGCGTGCCGCGGTAGCGGCCGGCGAGTGCCATTATTATATGACTAGAAAACTAGAAAATTCAAATTTCACGCAAAGTAAAATTAAAAACACGACAAAACATAATCTGGAGATCATTTTGACAATTGAAAGTGATATTTTTATATTTCCAAGTGTCTAAATGGCAGTAATGTCCAAATAATGTATGGAAATGTTGTAACTTTAAGTCTTAATAACTTTTGACTCTTTTGTTTCCTCAAAATAATTTTTATATATTTGGACTCTCTATCACCTCCCCTATACAAAAATACTACCCACTCCTCCAGGGGCCGCGTCCCATATACTAAACTGCAGCCAAAACAATAAAATCGTTTCAATCGTTTCAAATTCTATCAATTGAACAAACCTTTTTTCTATAATACTAGGATAGATATATGCACACATGTACAGATTCAAATACGCATCTTCCCCCAGAAGCGGGCCCAGCAGAGACGGCGGCGGCGGCGGCGGCGGCGGGCGCGGGCGAGTCGCCGTCGGTGGCGCAGCTGCAGAACAAGGCCAACCGCGACCAGCAGTACCTCGCGGCGCGCGCGCCGCTGCCCGCGCCCGCGCACCACTACAAGCACGCCTCCAACGGTCGCCGACACCACTGCTCACTCATACTCGATATTAAATATACATCTTAGACCGTCAGGAGTGCCACTTTGGTTTACTTTACGTCGTTTTATACCGACTCTTTGGGCAAATATTCCTTTATTATGATGTGTAGATAAATAAACATTTCGATTTCGATGCTTCACATATAAACGACATACTCGTACGGATCGAACGGAACACTCGAAGTATATCATTCATATCACAGATTTTTCACTGTCACAAAAAATTGTGATAAAATAAAAAAACGGATATCATCCCCTTTAGTAAAATAATATAAAATTATTTTCAATTTCAGAGTATATCGAAGACATCTGTCCGTACGCGACGTTCCAGCTGACGAAGCCGAGTGCCTACAGCGAGAGCAGTTACAGCGGAAACGTGTACAGCGGC
The DNA here is from genome assembly GCA_951806755.1 of Brenthis hecate. Classification (NCBI taxonomy): domain Eukaryota; kingdom Metazoa; phylum Arthropoda; class Insecta; order Lepidoptera; family Nymphalidae; genus Brenthis; species Brenthis hecate. The sequence continues at coordinate 781,477 of OX638255.1, forward strand.
CCCTACCACTCCGTCAGAGGGTCTTTCGTCTACCATGACCTCAAGCAAAATGATAAATACAAAGTAGGAAGTGTTTCTCATACCTGAATATGAAATTTTGGAGTGCATCGAGTACCTGATTCAAGCCACATTTCATATCTTATATGTATCCTATATTAACTAAGGATTAGTTTGGAATCTTCTAATAATATGGAATATAATAATGGCAACACTAAATATAGATTACTAATTAATATTTTTAAAATTGTAATAATTATAAAAATAATAGCAAAAATTAAATAAATAACTTTCCATATTCAATTATAATTAAAATTATAAAATTATAAAAATGTTTAAAGTTAAAAAATATTGTAATGTAATTGGTGCAACTTTCATCATTTTGGAGTGCATCGAGTACCTGATTCAAGCCACATTTCATATCTTATATGTATCCTATATTAACTAAGGATTAGTTTGGAATCTTCTAATAATATGGAATATAATAATGGCAACACTAAATATAGATTACTAATTAATATTTTTAAAATTGTAATAATTATAAAAATAATAGCAAAAATTAAATAAATAACTTTCCATATTCAATTATAATTAAAATTATAAAATTATAAAAATGTTTAAAGTTAAAAAATATTGTAATGTAATTGGTGCAACTTTCATTTTGTTAATTGTGGGTAGGCTGTCTGTAACAACTATACATTCAAGACATGTAACACCTCAGTCTCTCCCGTGACCATGGATGCTGTAAAGCATTCGAAACGTCGGGAACCAAAAATCAAAATAAATCCGCGAAATAATCCGAAAAGATAGTTTTATTTAATAATGTCAAACATTCGCGTAAATCTAAGAAAATATTATTGGAATCTTCTGTTTGGAAATTAAAATGATGTGTAGCTAAAGTTTTTCTTTTAACAGGGAAAAGAACCTGAATACACAAAAGTGAGAAGAAAAGGAAATAGACTCCGCGATCCTCATTCAGAGAGTCAAGGTACGTTCAATCATCGTACACAGACGGATAAGGCTTATCTATAAGTAGTTAGTTACATTAGTTTTATTTTACGTAGACGCACCTTCTATGACTTAAGTTTAATTTAACCCGTTTAAGTTTAAGTATTGATATTTGAATTTGACAAAATGATCGCCTTTTATGCAACCTGATGGGAGCGTAACTGGTGTTGTAATTTATAAAGGTAAGCATGCACATAATGTTTGTAATGCTGTCCTCGATAATTTAATATTTGATTTTTCATTATCTATCTAGAACTTTCCATGTCATGTGTTAGATGCGAATGAATCTCATTACTAATGCTTCTAATCCAGCGATCATGTCGTCGACTTCATCATTGTGCTCCACTCATCAACTGGAAGGTCACATCATACATCTTTTTCTACTCACACACTCTTTACGTGCTTCTCGCTGTGACACTTGGTATCACGGTAACGACAGACAAAAATAACTTGTTTTGTATAATACTAAACTTTAAACTTCTGGTGTCTACCACTAATCGAATATCAATTTTATTCATCATTATTTTTATTATCATAAATGTTACATGGATGTTATTGCGTATCATATTATAAAATAGTCATTCTATCTTAGTAGATTTAACTTACTAGATTTCAAATATGTTTTTTTTGAATCAGACTTACTAGATTTATTTTACTAAATCCTATTAGGTCGTATTTCCTACCTGTCGTTAGCGTGTTACCGCAGCACGGCGTCACATCAGAGCAAGGGTTCGTCCAGTCTAACCTGAGCCGTGGTCACGTTGCAGAGTCGGACAACTTGGGGTCGACGGACTCGGAGGTGAAGAAGATACTAACGCTGCACCTGCCCATTACAGAGTACGAGGACGACGCCAGCGACGACGCCAGCGCGCCGCGCTCCGACAGCGAGCCCGGCGCGCGCCTGCGCCCCGCGCACCCCACCGCCTGTAAATAAATGGCTTATGCCCGATTTCACCAACAACCCATGAGCTACCACCTACGTATGGGATCCCTAGCTTAAGAGTCCCCTAAACTAGCCCCTAAATTAAATTTCGTTTTATCATCGTCAGAGCCCGTATTTCTAGTACCTATATTTAGGTGGCATTTTAACATTTAGGTGACCCCTAACTGTCGGTGAAACAGAAACTGTCCCCTAACAGCCCCCTAACCGTGCTTAGGGGATCCCTTAAACTTAGGTGACGTTGGTGAAATCGGCCATTATACACACACAATAACTTAAAGATTTCAATGTAGGAATCGAATATTCTAGAAAAACTTGTACCTAAACTAAAAATCCTACGAGTAGAATGAAATATTAAAATGGTTCGTGTGTTAAGTTTTGTTCGTTAAACGTAATATACTTACATAAAATATTTACAAATTTACGATATTCACTGTATTTAAAGTATAAATATGTTATTTCATTGTATCCCATATCCTGAAAAACTCAAATAATAAAAATTTCTTTGAATTTTTTTAGAAACTATTTTTTTCAGAATTTTCCGAGCCATATTTCAAAAGTTAGAAAGTGACATAATGTTTACAAAAGAAACTTATACCTATGCAATTATTGGCTTTAACAAAATATTTACTTAGAAACATTTAACTGAATTTTAAAGACATGCTTAAGAGATTTTTTTACCCCTCAATTATATGTATGGAGTGCCATCTCTACTTATTCTTATATTTTGTAATTTGACTGATTTACCTAGCGATTCACATGAGACACCTATCTACTACTAAAATTCAACAATATCTCCAATAGTCTTAGGGTAAAAATAACTTTTAATTGGCGATTGGCGGTATCTTACTAATATTATAAATGTGAAAGTTTAGATGTTTGGATGGATTTTTGTTATTTTTGTTTGTACGCCAAAACGGCTGAACAGATCTGGATGAAATTTGGCACAGAGATAGGTTATAGTCTGGAATAGCATATAGGCTACAGTTTATCCCGGAGAAATGAACGGTTCACATGGGATAGATTTGTTTTTGTTCTGCTAGTATTTTATATATCGTTGTAACGTTTTGATAATAAATGCTAAACCATAATTATGGTCCTTTTTTACTTTATTCCCAAACATTGGCGGCGACAAAATTAATTCCAGGGAGGTGCATCTGCTCCTTCACATTAAACTACTTACTAACTAATCTTTAAATGATTAATTTTATAATATTTATTCGTAAATGTATTGTGAGGATTTTTTTTCGCAGGTATCTAAATTTATACACGGAATTTAGTCATACGATTTTATTTCTTTAACATTTTCTATATATATTCCATCATGGGAAGGATATGCAAGTAGGGGTACAACCCCTTCTCGGCGCTCATGTTCTCAAAACATAACATATAACTCATACTATAGATATACAGATATTCCCGTGGAATTCCAGACCCGAGTGTAGAGCGCGAGGAGTCGTCGTCGTCGTCGGAGACGTCTGCGGGCGGCGCCGCGCGCAAGGCCTTCCCCTCGCGCAAGGGCAAGGCCGGCGCGCTCGGCAAGCGCCACGTGCGCTCCTCCAGCGGCTACAGCAGCCACAACGACGAGACCACCTTCAGGTGAATATATCATACTTCGGGGATTGTAAACGCGATCGTTTGTATGTGTGTATGTGTTCGATACGCCTTCACACCGAAACGGCTGGACGGATTTGAGTGAAATTTAGGACATGGTAGGATTATTACTGGATACCGGGAGCTTCTGAGGCACCAATTATTTTTTTAATCAAACTAAAAGGATAACGCATAGCGTAGCCCGATATGCATCGAGCCGAATAAACCTGAGCTGTTCAATAGTGCGGAGACAGCAAAATCAGTTTAGTCTCAAAAATAATATTATTTCAGGCGTCACTGTATTCTTTACGCTCCATTTTATTATTTTAGCCTGAGTATATTTACTATATTATATGCTTCATTTCTTGTGACTTACTAGAATGTATAAAGGCAATAAAAGAAAAAAAAATCTGTTTTTCAACGTGTAAGTCCACCGTTGCTGTGTAACATTTCAACACCTATCCAGTTGAACCCAAAGATTGAAAAATTCTCGATGGTGATCGAATCTAATCTTTAATAAATTTTATGATCACCAAAGAACATAAAGTAATGTTCGAGAACCGGTTGTTATAGCAAATAAAAGTGTTAAATAAATAATTAAAAAATATGTTCATTTTAAACAAATATTGTATGCAATATTGACTTTTAATATGTACGAAAACTATCTACGTATCGTTAAAATGAGATTGTGCCAATTTGTTAAATGAATTAATTATACGTATGAGGTAAACTCGCACACTTTAAAATACTTGTCTGACAACACTATTTTCAAATAAACCTATATTAAAAACACACGAAAAACTTTACATAAAAACTTTTAATACATTTATTAATTTAATTTTCCACCTCACAATTAAGTTTTTCAAATATCCAAAAATCGAAATTTTCATCACAATATCTTATCTGTGCAGACATTAATGATACTAATACGGTAACACTTTTTAAAATAGGTTTATTTCAAAATGAGACACACAGCTCAAAACATGTAAAGGGTCGAGATATTTGGTCGAAAAAGTAATTTACACTACATGTAGTTACATAGAAATCAAAAAAAAAAACAAATTATGAGCACACATTCGAAACGAAGGAAGCGGAAACACACGATTGGCGATAGATATAGATATAAAATCTGGTATTACACAGTAGAAAAATATTTTTCGATCCAGTATATCGAACTACCCGTCGTTCAACGAGCACATCCATCCTCCGTCGCGGTTTTCAGACGACACAGAGTGCGAGGGCCGCCGCCGCCGCAAGCGCGCGCACGCGCTCGCCTGCGACCCCAAGATGACACGAGAAGCCTTCCAGATTAATGTCTGAACACTACTAGAAGGTAACACTCAAAATGTCACTTTTGAAATGGGAAATAACGTTTTTGTCTGAAATGTCTAGATTGAAATGTTGGTATTTATTAGTGTCCGACCGAAGCTTCGGCTTCGGCTTCGGCTTCGGCCACCTTCGGCCAAAAAATCCACCTTCGGCGAAACATTCGGCTTCGGCCCAAAACCCGGCCGAAGCCGAAGGTTTCGCCGAAGGTCCGAGCGACCGTCGAGATTGAACGAACTGTTACGAAAGTCATGAGGCGGCGGGGAGTCACTGTCAAAATATCACATTGCATGCATCAAAACAAGTTCGTACGTGTATTTAAACGAGTGTTTTGTTTTGAATTTGTGTTTATCAATTAAATTGTGATACAGTAGTAATCTGACTGATTGGTCTAATTGTAATTTGTGAATTACATAATAAAGAAATGATTATTTTTTACCAGTAGGTAAATCACAAAATCACAAACTTTTATTTATCTCTAAACCAACCATCTCTATGATATATCATCAACTTCTATATGAGACAGTCAATATAAACCTTCAATATTGAGGTTATTTGAGGTATTGATACAAAATTAATTACTGAGTGCTGAGAGAATATAAACCTTCGGCTTCGGCTTCGGCCGAAGGTTGTGGCGATAGCCGATTAATCGGCTTCGGCTTCGGCTTCGGCCAAAAATAGACCTTCGGTCGGACACTAGTATTTATGTAACATGTTACTAAGATAAACTTTTACAAAACGCCCAGATTAACATCTGAACGACTAGAAGGTAAAGGTCAAAATGTCGTTTTTAAAACGGAAAATAAAATTGAATATGTAAAACGTTGGTGTTCATAATATTGACAAAGGCGAGGCGATAAATATAATGGAAGTAGGTATAACTCATATCACGTTTTCAATTCTACTTTTTTCAAACGAATTTCTAATGTATTAAAAAGTTTCAGATATAATTATCTGGGATTTTGGAATTTCAAATAAAATTTGTTACTGCTAATATTAATAATTTTAAAAAGACCAATGCATAAAAAATAAATAAGATCTAAACGAGAATATTGTAATTTAAATACACAAAGCACTGAATTTTTGTAACTTCCGGGGTCAAATTCTAAGCCAAAAGTTTGTAAGTTCTAACGATTTTAACATTGTTCCTATTTATCCGAGTAATATGGTAATTTTTTACTACAAACACACATACATTGCCGCTATACATTGCCGTTATACATTGCCGTTGTTCTGTGGACGATTTGACCCCGCAGAGTTGTTGCCAAATACTCAATATAGTGATGTACATATATTGTAGATAGATAGGTATAGGTAAAATAATTAATGTTAGTGCCATATATAACAATAATCATTTTTGTACTCTGTACTCAAACCCGAGTTATTTAAAACTTATGGATATATTATTGCATTATGTTAAATTAAACTTGACATCGAATTATACGCATTGTCGTTGTAAACTTATTATTAGTATGTACGTTTGCTACAATGTTGCCAAATTAGTGTAAAAGCGATAACGCACAATACGAATTATAAAATTTAGTTATTAATTACTACACTATGCCATTTTTCTGAATTATCTTTAATTCAACTATAGTTTTAAAATTTTGTATTTAATTTTTTTATAAAGCAAAGCTATATGTGAAAATACTGATATGAAACACCATTTTTATCTATTATATTAGGGACTGTTATATTTTCCATTCATACAAGCGTATAATCCAATGTTTAAAAGTAACAATAATTTATTCAAAGTTATGAGTGTCAATAAGGGTAAATGTAGCACCTGAATGGCGACGTTATGTAAATATTGTTGTAACGAATGTGTATTTAATATCAAATGTAAAATTAAGAAGAACAATAATTAAAATAAATATATATATATTTTAAACTTAATGCCTTATTGACCAAAGTCTTAAAACTAGTTATGGATACGATTGACAAATTGTATCCCATATTTAATTATGGATTGTTTGAACGTTGTAAAGTTTATGGAAACCGCTCGTTTCCATCGAAAAATTTAATCACTGTCTATAAATAATAACTTTAAGACGTATGTAAATGGTAAATAATGTACCTACATATAAACGTAGATGTAATGTTTCATATTAATGTAAAATGGAAGTGTGAGCGATCAACGATCACGTTCCAAATCTGCATTTCTGATTCTAATTAAAATAAATATTTAATGTATTTTAATCGCAGCTTCATCTAAATGTTGCCATATTTTTATCTTCTCGATACATTGTGAGATGTGATTAAAATCGTTTAAATAATATTATAATATGTTCAAATTTAATATCCGATTTCACTTTAACAAAAACTTTTCAATCTCTATCATGTCGTCTTTTCATATCTTTAAATTAATTAAAATGTAACATTGCTATTAATTGATGGTAGGCGCATACGGAATACTATTTAGTTCTTTTTCTGTTTAACTCTTATGAAGTATAGAAATATCAATACACTCAATACGCTCCTCTAACCGTAAAGGCGTTTAATATATAACTAACCACGAAAGTAGAATAGATATTTAAAATAAGCTGTGGCAAGTTAAATATTGAACTCCGAGCACTAACATAATTCCGTATACCTAAATTACCTAGTAATGGATGTAAAGTATGAAATATGGAGTTAGTATATACAGTCCTCAGTAACAGTAACACGAGACAATACACTTACCTATAGTTTGGTGAATACGGCAGAAAGTTAACTTTATATGTACATTGTATGTAGCTCTAGGTTGACGAGTTTTGTACTGGCGCACGTTTACGTCGATTGCGTGTTTTTTTTTTTTTTAATATTTTACAATCGTTTACGTTGACTCTCTTTCGTAATTCCAACGAAGACTGCCCTATATTTAATTGAAATCTATTTTATATATCTAGTCACGGATACCTAATGCTAGTTATCGAAGTTAATCGTTTAGTAGGTTTTAGTGAATTTCATATTTAATTATATGATCAATTTGGTTCTCGCAAGTCTGTAGATAACGAAATGTTTAATGTAACCTCTAGTATTGGTATTACAGTCAAAGAGCGACTGATAGCTTTAGTTACAATTTTGCCTAAATCAAAACACGTGTACATTTACGTGCCCTTTAAGATCTCAAATTTTTTTTTACACAACACACAACATTTTTTTATACTGCAATCATTTTATGTATTGTGTGAAAAAAATTAAGTAGATACTAAGATTTTTTCAGATTTAACTTAGTGAATAACATATAATTTGACTTAAATCCGGTCAATACTCGAAGCGTGGACTGATGTAAAATATATTTTGTACTTATTTTAAAAAGCCGAGACTTATTAATAAATATTCTTTTTAAGTAAATATTAAAAAAAATCATACAAAATATTCTATAATTTATTTAATATTTTTGCTTGAATTAGTTTCAATATATTATTAGTTACCATATACGAACGACATTTTTTTATTTCTCTCATAAAAAGACAACAACTGTGATTAGCGTTTTATTTTTCTTAACTCTAATTGAGCATTTTTTCCATATTTTCTTTCCATTTCGTCGCTTCCATTTAAAAAAATTAAATTAAAATGCCATAAATATACAAAAACTTAAGATACACAATTAGCATCTCAAAAGTGTCCTCAAAAAAAACAGTCTGATTTTTTTTTTATTTTTTCAAATCTCTTTTGTTCATTGCTTTTCTTTTCCACTTTCATTTAAAAAAGTACTTTATGTCATGTGGGTAAGTTCGAGTTTAGACAACTAACTTAGAACTTTTGATTTACTATTATATTACAACTAAGTTAGAACTTTTGATTTTTGAATTTTATTCTTTGTTTTGACTTAACGTCCACATGTCGACGCCACATTTTGAAGAGATATTTGTTAGGAAATGTGTATCAGTTCTTATATATCAATACAAAAAGCACGTAAATGTAATCACGACTAATTTAATGAACAGTCACGATATAATTAATTTACACTGGTCTTATCATCTACAACGAACTCTGCAGATAATCTGACGTCAGATAACTTCATCTCTAGTCAATGTACCATATCATTTTAACGTTTTGTTAAATATATAACACGTACACATTGTAAGTTAGTTAATCATGTTGTTACAGATATGTTTTTATATATGAGTTATTAGGAACGGTACGATGTGAACGAAAATAAAAATTCATTTATTTGATTATGTGTTTTATTTGTACTCAACATCCATATTAATTTAATATTATTAACAAAACGGTTGTGATTGTCATAAATAAAACAGTTATCATGTCAATTTTTCATAATAATTATAACTCACCTCTTTTTATTGGGGTCAAAAATACTACTCATTTAATTGATAATTTTGCATGTATTTTACACTATTGCTGGTATCATATTATCTATACATATACACAAAAGCAATATACCACTCGCTGAATAATTTCGAAATTTCAAAAGTCAAAAATTAATTTGCTTACAAAATTGATATTTGGCAAATAGATTCCTTATAGGGAATAAGGAAAATTTTTTGGAAATGCAAACCCTAAAGAGTGAAAGAAGGGATGAAAATTAGTATGAAAATCTTTTACTTATTTTAATGGCCAAAATTTATCGATCACTAAAAAGAACGAGATACAAAATCAGCGACAAAAAATGTCCTCACCGAATGAGCTAAACAACATTTAATTTAAATTTGAAAATGAAAAAATGAGGAAAAAATAGATAAAATTCGATTCACTTATTTATAAACACTATCACTGTATGGCTAGCTCTGTCTAACCATAAAGACGTACACTAATCTGCACTTATCACAAACATCCCTCACTATCACTGTACTATACTAGTTCTGTCTAACCATAAAAATGAAGACTAACTAAGCTCAGAACAAGCACACGAACATCATTCACTGTCGGAGTCGTCGGCCGTGAAGTCGTAGGGCCTGAAGGCGCGGCGGAAGGCGGCGGCGAGCGCGGCCTCCTCGCCGCGCGCCGGCACGCACTGGCGCCAGTCCGCCTTGTCCTCGCAGTTCAGCACGGGCGGGCTGGACAGGACGTCTCTGGAATATCACATTGGACATATTAACCGACCGGCGACTCACTCGACTTCGTCCCTAGGTACGTTTTAATTTGTTTGAGCGGAACCCTAATTTTTTTTTCTAAAATAAAAGTAGCCTATGTTTCTCCCTATAACATCAGCTATCTTCCAGTAAAAATTCCGTCAAAATCAGCCCAGCCGTTTCAGAGATTATCCGGAACAAACAAACAGACAGACAAAAATTTAAAAATCGTGTTTTTCTTATAAGTACCGTTTTTATTTCAAACTAGCGACTTAACGTCCCTATGTACATTTTAATTTTTTTTAACGGAACCGTCCACATTTTTTTTAAACGAAAGTAGTCCAACTTACTCTCTTATAACATCACACCTGCCAGTGAAAGTCCCGTCAAAATGAGTCCAACCGATACGGAAATCGGCGGGGACAATCAGACAGACAAACAAAAAAAATCCAATTAAAAAAACCCAAGTGACGTGAAGTATGAGTGAAATGAAGACTGACAGATACCTGCCAAACTGCAAAGGGAAGTGTTGTTTGGTCTTCGCGAATATCTGGTCGCCCGAGGGCAGCTCCGCGTGGAAGTAGGGCGCGCCGGGCAGCGCCACCTGCGCTATGTCCGAGTACGGCGGCAGCGCTTCCATCTCTATACTGTTTATACCTGCTTCGTCCTGGAACGTAAATCATTATTAATTAAAACTATTACAGAAGTAGGTCATATAGGCAAAGTAAAATCCGATATAACAGCACACAGTTTTTAGGGTTCCGTACCTCAAAAGATAAAAAAGGAACCCTTATAAGATCACTGTCTTGTCCGTCTGTCACCGCCAATTTTCTCAGGAACGGTGGACCTAGCAAGTTGAAATTTATACCAGATACTGAGGTCTATAGTCCCTATTAGGTGTAAACAAATCAAGATCGTGTGTGCACGATAATAAGATATGGACAAATTTAGATTTTCGCGAAAACTTGTAATTACTAAAATTTACCTTAATTTTCAACTTTTTTTTATGTTTCAGTCAACCTAAAGTACCCTATAGGTTTTGGGTCGAAAACCTATATGGTAGTTCCCGTTGACCTAGAATCACGAAATTTGGCAAAAAGCAAGGTCTTACATCACAAATAAAGGAAAAATTCCAAAAAATAAAAAAAATTACAATTAAAGTCAAACAGATTTCCTACAAATTTGTACGGAACCCTCGGTGGGCGAGTCCGACTCGCACTTGTCCGTAATTATTATTTTATACAGTTTTTATTAATTTACAATCATACATATAAATATTATTTATATTTTATTTGTCTATTCAGGAAAAGATAAAACTTTTCTGACATGTAAATGGAACATAGTGTCGGGGGCCAAGATCCACTTTCGATCACCGGACCCTATGACTTCACAAATCAACAAAAACACATTCGCAATTACAATATAAGTAAAAATTCGTCACAAAACAAAGCAAATAAAACATTATTATTATTATAAGCTTGTAGTGTCCCACTGCAGGAAAAAGGCCCACTACTCTTCCTCTACTGCTCCCTATCTTTCGCCATAATAAGCCACTCTCTTTGGGAGTCCTACTCATCCCGCCATCTCCATCTGGTCATTATAAAAAGGAAACATTGTGTAATAAAATTTATTCAAATGTTAACTAATTACTTCAAAAACTTCCAACAACTGTTCGTTGCAGGCGCGAGGCACCGGCACGCACTGTATCTGCATGTGGGACGTGCGGTAGTTCCTCTCATAGAAGACCGCCAACTTGTCTATGGACGCGTAGAATTTCTTTATGGCATCCTTGAACCTCTTGATCTCCTTTGCTACATCGTCCGGTGCCTAAGATGAAATGTTTCATAAATTTTGATACCTTTTTGATAATATGGTAACACTGAAATTATATCCTCATGGACTGACTACACTGACAATTTAATTTTTTAAAATGTAAAATTAACGATTCAAAAGTGCTTGTTAAAGTTTATTTGAATAAAGTATATTTGGATTTGATTGATATTTGAGATTAGTGCTTTTACATTCATACAATTGAGTCTTTTTAGTTTGTAATAATCTTATTACTTACTTAAAAAATTAGTTGCTATAGCTTCACTTATAATTGTGAATAAATTTACATAAAAAAAATTAACAAATTTTTTATTGAATTAAATAATTTAATTTTTATTAAACAAATTATTTTTTTATTAAATTAAAGTCACCTGAGTAACAGACTGATGATGTATAATAGGCAGTATGAGCACATGGTAGGGTGTGAGTGGCCCCTTCGGCAGGGCCAGGTAGCAGTGGCTACCCACTGAGATCACCAGGTGCTTTTCTACCGTAGGAGAAGACAGGCAGAACCAACAGGTGTCTGGAACAAATAATGGTTCAAATAAACAACATTTCGCTTGCATTTTGATAAGTTAGGTATGTAAAACATAAAAAGTATAAGATATACGTGTAAAAAGAGCATAGAATTCATAATACAAATAATTTATCTTATTAATATTTATTTTTAATTGTATAAATGCTTGCCTGGATCAAACTCTTTCTTCTTACGTTCAGGATGGTCACCTTTTCTTTTTCTTTTGCCGTGGTCATCATCTGTCGCATCCATATTGAAAAAGAATTGACCATTACCAGATACCTATTGCAAACATTTTGTATTAAAAAATTGTACATAGTCTAAGCCCATAACTTTAAAATTTAATTTTAATTAAAAAGATTTAAAGTAAAGCTTACTTTTAAATATTCAATAAAAAAACTTATCCCACTTTGTTATACTACATATTATTTAATTAACTATCTACTAGGTGGTCTAGTAGGCTAGCATGTACGGCCACAGATCGGGAGGTCCTGGGTTCGAATCCTAGGTTGGGCCAAGTTCAATTATTGAGTACTTCTGTCAAGGTATTCTCAGTAACAGCCCGGAGTTGGGAAGTTGGCGGTGCTTCACCCCCGTGCCTCGGAGAGCACGTTAAGCCGTCGGTCCTGCGCCGACACTCACCGCGAGTGTCTCGTGTCGCCCCACCGGAGTATGAGAGTGACAGGAATAGAGAGTGCACGTTGTGTCTGCGCGTACACGCGCTGCACTATATCTCCTAGATGTCTAGTCTTAATGAGATCTCAGAGAGATGAGATGCCACCGTGTTCAAAATCGGTCAGAAGGATATTATTATTATATTATTTAACGTGCGTATATAGAAATACCTTAACTACTTTGCCAGGTTGATGCTGCTTTAATAAATCAGGATCAAACGGACATTGAGTTTCATCTGTCGTACTTTGTAATAGATCAGTCATTCTCATTTTAGTGACTGGTTGCAGAGAGCATGCATATATCCATTTCTCTTTCATTTTGTTCCCAACTGGAGAAAGTGCTATGAAGCGTGTAGCACATTCTTTGTAGTCTTGATGTACACTTTGGTTTCTGAAATTTAAATAATAATATGAGATTTGTACAAATTTAGTATTATAACATTAGTAACAGTGGGTTATATTACTTCGAGTAGAATGTGCTAAATTTCAATCCAAAGGACAATGGGCGGTGCTGTTCCTAGAATGTATCAAGTTGTGGTATAATATGTTATTTTAAAAATTATAATAATAGCTTCATTTTATTGTATGATGGAATCTTTTCTTCTTCGTGCACAGCTTTTTCCACTTGGGCAGTTTTGCCTATTGTGCAAGAAACCCATACAAAATTGCCCATTCTCCTTCTGGACAAAGACAATTTCAAATTCCATTCTCCTTTTAAATAAAGAAGTAACAAAAATACACACACACATAAAAAATTGGGCATTTATAACAGAAGTGTGATGTCACCAGAAATAATTACCCATGTTCGAATCAAATTAATTAATCTGTCAACATTTTTACCTTAGAAAAATATGTATAAATTATAATTACCTGTAGGGTTGTCTCTCATAATATTTTCCTTTAGATGGTACAAAGTGATATCTTGGTTTGATGTGTATAGACAGCCATGATATTAAATCAGAAAGTAATTCTGGTTCTACATCTGCCTAAAATATAATTTAATATAAAACATCATGATGTACACAAATATATGGACATTTTTTTTTTAATTACAGAATATAAATAATTAATAATATTTAGCTTCACAAACCTTCTGACTTTCATCTTGTTGAATACCGGCAGGCCATAGAGTGGTGATCAAGACATCAACGCCTCTATATTCACTTTGACCTCTAAAGCAAGCATCCCTAACTGCACTGCAGTGACTTGGTTCAAATGTGCACATGGGTATATCTTTGCCAAGTTCACGTCTGGATAAACCAGTTAAATAAGCAATTTTAACATCAGCACTTGTTGTAAAAATTCCTCTTCTGCCTAAAAATGAAAGAATTTTTTACATTTTATTTTTATTTCTCTGTTATAACCTCATCAAGACCACACTTATTTTTTTCTGATTTTCACTCACATAATTATGGTCAAGATTTTGTAAAATATTAATAATCTCAGTTTAATTATTTAAAAATAAGTACTTACTAAAAAATATAAGTACTTACCCATATATATAATGTTTGGAGCAATTTCAGAACCTTCATCACAGTAATGTGGTACATGCTCACTATCAGATGGACCAAATATATATGTTGTAACAGGAACTGTAAATTTAAAAAAAAACAAATGTAAAATTCATTTAAATAAGATATTACATGAAAAACTGTTTATGCTATTAGAAATGCACAGATTCCCTGCCGGTGAGTCATAAAACTAGCTTTAACAAAATAATGTCACTACTTAGTCCATTATAATCTACTATTTGTGAACTGATTCTTTTTTTGTTTAGTAGCTTGAATTTGAACTTTTTGATAAAAAAAATCTTATTGTAGAAACAATAAGAAATATTTTGGAATCATCTTTTACACAGATAGGTTATATTCCGAGAGCTGGCGACGAATTTTGGTAAAGGCCTTTTGGCAAGTTGAAATTGTGAAAAAATAAAAATATAATTTCGTCAATTGGCGAGTCTAGTCCCCTGAGTCTGGTATAGCGTTTGCGGTTATTTCGTTGCTGCGTAGATTTGCAAAAAAAAATATCCAAAACATATTTTTGGCAACTTGATTTTTGTTTAATCTTTTAATTTAGTTTTTATATAATTCAAACAAAAGAACCCCAGACGTTTTGTCTGTTATAAAGTATTACCAGACCTCTCGATATTTTATTAAAATTCCCAAAAACATACTCATACTTTTGGCAATCTGAAATTTTAATTGCATATTTATTGAGTAATTTTCAATAATACTTACTTGCAAATCGCCAAACAAATTTACGGGTTTTTGAAACAATTGCCAGATGTAAGTAAAGTTTACAAATGAGTACTACAAAAAAGTGTTATATGTAGCCATAGGTGCGAGAAAGATAGCTTATTGAGGTATGCCAACAAACGTGATTTTTTTCCGGTTTTTATAGATTATGGTACGGAACCCTTAATGCGCGAGTCTGACTCGCACTTGACCGGTTTTTATTTTTTTCTTAAAATTGAGAATTAATAAAGAAACAAATGCTATACAAGACTCGCGGGACTCGACTCACCAGTTGACGAAATTAATAAATAATATTTTTTCACAATTTCAACTTACCAAAAGGACCTTCCCAAAATTCGTCACCAGCTCTCGGGCTATTAATTCTATGCATATTTTCATCCTCAAATTTTTAATAATGACTATGGTTGACCATAGACCACTGGGCGAACACCAATATTTATTTAAGTTTAGTGTATAGGTATTACCCAAAAACAATATAAGTAATCAATAAATAAATGATGCCACATAGGTCTAAAAGGTAGATATAACTTGTAATAAATACTTTATAAGAACAGATTAGAACTTTACCTTTCTTTCCTCCCAAACGATATGCATCTAATTGAGAGTTATCCGATCCAAAGAAATTTCCCACGCATAATAATACATCAAAAGGTCCAGATTTCTTTATAATAGACTCTACGCGGGAAAACAATGTGGTAAAATTTCCATTTACATCACCACAAATAAGCCTGGAAAAATATTTTTGACAATAATTACTTTAATTATACTGTATAAAATTATATTTATAGTTAAATTTAAGATAAAACTATTTAAATAAATATGTTTTACTAGCTTACGTTTTTTGCTTTTCACTCATCTTTTGAAGAGCAACTATTTTATAAGGTAAACAATAATTAGATAGAATTACACTTTTGTGTACGTAATTTTTGTTTTAAGTTTAAACTAAAAAGAAAAGCATTATGGTTTACATAAATAAAAATTACAATCACTGAATCACACGCAATTTACCTACTTCAAAGTTTGACTAAAAAAATATGTCAAAATATGACAGCATTATCGCAAATGTTGCCTTCTTATAAAAAATATCACTATAGCCAATGCGACATCTGGCGGGAGAAAAAGGCAAAATTCTTCCCCATTACAAATTCAGCTGTAAAGTGTAAAGTTTAATGTAGCTTGTAATAAACACAAATATATCAAATCATATGCTTACATTTTAAAGTTATTCATACCACAGGTGCAATGGCATTTTCATGACTTTTTTTTAAAAACCAGTTTCGACCTTATTCTTTAATCTATAGTATTTTGAATCTGTTTCTGTTAAAAAGTTACTAGTTCTTTAATCTGTGGTTAGAATCGTTTTTGTCGGGTTTTCGCTAACCCAAGTTAACTCGACTTAAAGTCATGGTGACTCGAGTTCAGTAAATCGAATTAGCATGGTAAGTGCTACGAAATTTATATTTTATACATTCTTTTATTCTATGTCGAGTTGAATACATCCATTGTTTTTCATGTTTTTGACATGTTTTGACTATTGATTACATATGTGAGTCTTTTTAAATATAGTAAGTAAAGGAATGAAAGAAATTATAATTTATATTATTATATTGTATTTTTTTTAATGTAGGTACAGTGTATTAGTTATAGAAGTGAATTCCAGGTAAGTGCGAGTCGGACTCGCCCACCGAGGGTTCCGTACAAATTTGTAGGAAATCTGTTTAACTTTAATTTTCAACTTTTTTATTTTTTGAAATTTTTCCCTTTATTTGTGCTGTAAAAACTTGCTTTTTGCCAAATTTCGTGATTCTATGTCAACGGGAACTACCATATAGGTTTTCGACCCTAATCCATAGGATACTTCCGGTAGACCTAGAATTGTGAGGTCTTACAGCACAAGCAAAGGGAACATTCCTAAAAATAAAAAAAGTTGAAAATTAAGATTTTTGGTGCTTACAAGTTTTTGCGAAAATCTTAATTTGCCCATATCTTTTTATAGTGTTGACTCAGGACCTTGATTTTTATACACCAAACAGGAACTATAGACTTTAGTATCTGGTATAAATTTCAACTTGCTAAGTCAACCCGTTCCAGAGAAAATTAGCGGTGACACACGGACAGACAGACGAACAAGAGTGATCTTATAAGGGTTCTTTTTTTACCTTTTGAGGTACGGAACCCTAAAAAACAATAAACATAGCTTACCTATTTGCTTAGGCTAAGGCAACTAAAATAACAACACCACTTCTCAAATAATAATTTGATAAATTAACAACTATAAACATGAAAAAAAAGAAATAAGGATATTAATATTAAAATATGAATTAAAGTCTTTAAGAATATTGAAATAAAATGTTGTTAGATGGATATACTACCAGGCAGTGGTACTGTTCCCGGTCTACACACGGGTGTCTCCCTAGATACGTTTTAAATACATACGTAGATAAAAATACTTATTGCGAGTGTACACCCATTTATACTATTGCGACCTTTTTAAAGATCTACAATTTTCTAGTAGGTACTTTTTTTTATGTTTAGCTAGTATTAGGCTTATATTCTATGGATTCCGGGGCAGAGGCTGACTGCTACCGGACGCGTCCCCCGGGTGGCGGATAGGGGAACACCACTCGCGACTGTCTGGACCCAACAGGAGCTTGTGGTACCGGAGCAATCCGGCGCGAACCAACAGCCAGGAGGGGAGGGGGGAGCGGCGTCAGGAGGGCGCCGTCTCCTTCTTGGAGGTAGCGCGGTGTCTCCGGCCGTTTCGCGGTAGGAGGCGCTGCGCGGGCCGCGCTACCGGGGCTAGCCCGTCGGTGCGGCGGCTGGAGCGGGGCCAGTTCTGGTCCTGCGTCTGGCATGGGGTGTCGGCAGCCATCTTGGTCCGGAGGTGGGCCGACGGTAGGGGGGCCGCGGGGGAAGAGGAGTGTCGGTATGGCGATGCGCCGCTCGTCCCTATCTCCCGCGGCCTAGCGGGGCCGCCACCGCTTGATGGCGGATGCGGTGGGGCTGCAGGGGAAGAGGAGTGTCGGTGTTGCGTTGCCGCTCTCCCTGTCCTCTGCAGCCGATTGGTGGTGGCCCACTTCGGTGGGCGGTGGTAGGTTTAATGGAGCTGCTCCGGGTACCTCTCTGGTGTAGCAGAGTTGACTGTGGAGCAACCCCATTGGTTTGGTGGTCTGCCTAGCGTTTAGGCAGACCTGCCGCCGGGGCGCCGTAGTAGTTATGCGCAAGCGATCCTGCGGCGTCCCACTAAGGCGGGGGGAAGGGATGTCGGGTTTTAGTGGGTAGTACCGGCTCTTCTAGCCGGTGAGCCCCACATAACCACCTGGGGGATCAGGTGGTATGCGTAAATGCATTTCCCGACAATAAAAAAAAAAAAAAAAAAAAGGCTTATATTCTATGGATGACACGGTAGAAACAGTTTTTGTGTTTTTCCGTGGGAATGAAGAAGTTTCCTGTAGTAAAAGGTAACTTTATTTACAAAATTTAGTTGAAATCGGTTAAGTACTTTTGGCGTGAAATGAATAAAAAATAAAATATACAAACAAACAGACATGTAGACAACCAGACAAAAAATTCAATAAAAATTTATTATATGGTACTATTAAGAAAAAGTATTTTGTTTAATTTTTAGGTACTACCTACTAATCTATTACAGCGAGGCGGTATATTTAACAAGTCATGACAAAGGTTTGTTGACGAGTTCCTATAATGTTATTGTATTGACCACGTTATTTTTTTTTTTAAATATGATTCTTCAATGTAGTTGTATTACCGGATTATTTATATTATTCAGAACACTCTTTATATGTAACTTTACACTCTTTACATTGAACTGGCGCTTCAAAAATTTCCCAAACAAGGGATGTCTTTTTTGGCCCCGGCATTATCGAAACAATCACAATTAAACTTTTTATAAAGAATTAAAACAAGAATTACTAAATTATTATATTTAAGACGAAGTTCCATAGTATAAGAAACGAGCTTCGTGTGTCGTTCGGGTGTCGGTGTCTAACCCGAGTTATAATCGGTCGAACTCGGGCTAACTCGACGTGACGCTAACTCGGATTAATCCGAGTTGGCAAACCGAGTTGACATATCGCAGGCGGCAAGATGACAAATAAAAGTTTTTGTTTGACAACTGACAACCCATTAAATTTGTTTACTTTACTGTTTTGCAGCATTTTCAATTACAATTTTTAAATGTTATTTCCTATCATTTTATAACTTGTTAATCAAGGTTAATTATGGCTTCGTCAAGTAAACTACCCGGAACTGGATTAGAAGATGTTGGAGTACCTGGTCAAACTTTTCTTCGCGATGCACTTACGAGTTGTACTGATCCACTCAAAGCAATTGAAGAATTTCAATTAGAAAACGGCATATTGCTTCCATCTCTAAGACCTATGCTTCCATTACTTGATCTTCATGGAGTGCGTCGGCTTGATTTTCATACATCTGTCTTAGAAGAATTAAGAGATAAACTAATAGCACACATAAATGAGTTAGGTACGAAGGATAAGAAAGAACATGAAAAGAAGCTTAAAGAATTATTAAATAAAAGCTTTCCTGTTGTTAAAGTAAAAGCTCTGAGACCAGTTATAATGAGCATATTAAAAAACACTCCACATATTGATGACAAATATTTAAGAGTGTTAGTCCGTGACAGAGATTTGTACAATGACACAGATACTGAGGTAAAAAGGCAGATTTGGCAAGATAACCAGTCTCTATTTGGAGATGAAGTATCACCACTGTTAAGTCAATATATTAGAGAAAAAGAAAATGTACTATTTGATCAAGAGAACCTTTCAAATTTATTTTTCTCTCCATCACCAAAAGTCAGAAGACAAGGTGCTGTTGTACAGAAGCTAGCACATATGATAGGGACAAGTGTGAAATTGTATGACATGGTGTTGCAATTTCTTCGAACTTTGTTCCTTAGGACAAGAAATGTTCATTACTGTACTTTGAGGGCAGAATTATTGATGGCTCTTCATGATTCAGAAGTTCAAGATATTATATCTGTCGATCCATGTCACAAGTTTACATGGTGTTTGGATGCTTGTATAAGAGAAAGAAATGTAGATATTAAAAGATCAAGGGAACTTCAAGGTTTTCTTGATAGTATAAAAAAAGGTCGTGAGCAGGTTCTTGGAGATCTTTCTATGACTCTATGTGATCCTTATGCAGTAAACTTTTTAGCAACATCTGCAATTAAAATTCTTCAACACCTTATAAATACAGAAGGGCTCCCAAGAGACAATACAATATTAATTTTATTGCTTAGAATGTTAGCATTAGGTTTAAGTGCATGGGAAATGATAGATTCACAAGACTTCAAGGAACCTAAGCTTGATAGCCAAGTAGTTACTAAATATCTTCCAGCACTGATGTCACTCATGGTAGATGATCAAGTCAGAGCACTGCATAATAAGTTGCCCCCTGATGAAAGAGAGTCGGCCATCACAACCATTGAACATTCTGGGCCTCCACCTGATGCTTGTGAAGCCTATATGAGGGAAAGTCCAGTTTGTGGTGTTTTAGCAATGTATTACACTTTACATGCAGCTAAATTAAGGGATAGAGGAGCTATTCTAAGAATTCTTAGTATATTAGGTAGTTGCAAAGATGGTAGAGCTTATGAGGATCCATTTTTACATGCATTGGTAGCTTTACTGATACAGTTGCCTGATGAATTCCAAGGGGAAGATTTCAGTACTGTACTATTTGATGAATTTTTCTTTGCTGGTTTGTCAAAGGACAATGTTACTAGACATTTATTGAAATTGCTATGGTACATTCATCCAAAGCTGCCGGAAACTAGAATTCAAACTTTAATGAAGGCTTTGCAGCCTGGTACTCAACACAATGAGTCAGTACATAAATTATATGAATCTTTACAACAGAAAATGCATACTCAAGCTGAACCAGCCCCTAGCACTAGTGAGATGGAATATTTGGACTCTCCGCTCATGAGTGTCCCAACACCTGCACCTTATCACATGTAGTTTTAAGTTATTTTATGTAAAGCAAAATAATAACTGTTGAATAGAAATAAATTATATTTTACTTTCTAAATTAATAAAAAAATCTCATAGTTTGGTTTAATTTGGTTTGGGCTAAAGAGGCTATCAAATTTCGTGTATTTAAATATATTAATTGTTTCGTAGAGATTATCTTTCTTTCAATCAATAACGAAAATGAAATTGCTAATGCAATCATGAATACCAAGGAAGTTAGTTGTCTCTTGTTTAATTTTCAGTCCATTAAAATATTTTTGGCACTTGTGATATAACTCATCTTAATTGAAATTTGAAATAAATTGCTAAATAAATAATTATTCTCACAGTTTATTGTAGAAAACTACATAGATACATAACAATGGTATAAAAATACCAACTACATTTATTTTGGTAGAAATGTTTTCTTAAATAGCCGATAGTTGATCCATACATTTTCCTACATTTTATTTAATTTTTCATTTAACCCAACTAATCGTTTTTATCTGTTTAACACTATATTATTTTTTAATAATTACTTAAATTACGAAAAGTTAAAGAATTATTTCAATTTCTTATATTTATTTGGGTTCTTTTGATGTTTAATTGAACATAATTTAATTTGTTCCTGATAAACCCATTGGCACTTTGCTGGCTCAGATTAAGTATTAGTTACTACGTAATTTGCTGGTATTTTTAATATTTTCATGACTGATATAAAAAAATGGATTACATAGATGATTAATATAAAGGAATCAATAAAATTAACAAATAATCACTGTAAAATTTATTCATTAGTACTGACTTACAATAAATCTTTAAAGATATAATTAAGAAGTTAAATAAAAATATTACAAATATATAAAGTTCTTTGGACGGATAAGAAACTGAGCATATTTAATTAATAAGTCTTTAGTATGGGATGAGTTTTTACGAGTTAGATATAAGTGAGGTAGGTCATATTTTAAGCGCGATGTTCGCGACGATCCGGTTTCAAATCCAATGAATGTAAGGACCGCAAAGACCTGGAGCGCTCAAACAACGAGGGGTCAGTGTAAATTGGCTCGCTGCCGTCATCAAAAGCGTTCGCCAGTCGACCGGACGAGCCCGCCTCTTCGCCAATATCTGAAAAGTTTCTGCCTAATCCACTGTAAAATAGTAAAGAATATTGATTAGATTAGTTCTAAATTCTCAGTAATATTTACAAATATTATACTTCGGAGATCAACTTTGGTATGTACTTGAGTCTTCATCTCAAGAGTCAAAACTCAATAAATGTCATATAATAATTTTACGATAATGCTTATAAATTTACATGTAAAAAAGCATAAAATGATAATAATATTTAGGTACAATGTTTTTAATCTTACTAGAACATTTTAGAAATGCGAAGTACCTAATACTGATTTAGTGTGAACATCATAAAGATAAATAATAATTTTAGTAGAACGATCCATAATAAAAATATTATATGTAAAGCAAAAGATAAAGATATATATTACGCTTATATATATATTTATGCTAATTTTGAAATATAAAATATATTTTAAAAAATGTGCTGTATTATTTTCAATTAAAACTTTAACAACAAATACCTCAAAGAGAATGGTTTATGTAAATGCGAGGCAGAGAAGAGCGAGGGGCGCGCGGGGCGCGGCGCCGGCGCGGCGGCGCGCGGCGCCGTCACCTCTAAGTTCTTGCGCATGACGCGCCAGTAGCGCCTGCGAACAGTTAATAGCAATTGTGTAGAACTGTGCTGATATTATTTCACATCCATCCATACTAACATTATATTTATAAATTTTCACGCTTAATCTGCTTAAGCGATTTAGATAAAATTTGGTATGGAGATAGTTTGAGACCCTTTTTTTTTATCGTCGGGAAAAACCCTGTTCCCGGGTACTCGCTCGCCAATGGGGAAGCGAGGAGGGTTATGTGGGGCTCCTGCCGCGCAAAGGTGGCAAGCGCGCGGCAGCCTACCTACTAAAACACCTGACAAAAGACACCTCCTTCGCGTTAAGGCCGGGGCCACGGATACCAAAAAAACTTCCCCGGCCCCGACGGATAGTTTGAGACCCTGAGCCGCCTCGTAGGATAGTTTTTATCCCGGAAATCATCCTTTAAGGGGGTGAGGGAGGGGGGTGAAAAGTATCAGGAATCAATCGTTTCTCAAGTAAGGGATATAAAGCTCATCATACATATTCCATACTAAGCGTCAAAACGTACCTATTAATATTTTACGAATCCATCCTTTCATCAAAGTAAGAAATTGCTCATAACAATAATATCTTTGTATGCTCTTTCGTTATGTTTTTTTTTATTTTCAGTACTATTTTTTTTTTGTGTGCAGAAGTATTTATCTATCTCTCTTTTCTATCTTTTTAATATAAAAAATATTGATATTAGTTTATTAGATGATGATAATATTTGTTTATTAGATGTAATGTGAAAGTTGCAACAGTGTCACTTTCCAGACGAATCGAATAGCTCTATCAAATTGAATTGTGAAGGTGAAAGGTATACTCATGTCCTTTCCAATTACCCCCAGGCTCCAGCAACAAGGAGGCAAATGTGACACTTTCTTTTCTAAGAATGCATACTTTTTTGAATATTGCAATAAATTTTAGAAAAAAATTCTAATTAAAAAAGAAACATTTTTTACATCTCTCACTTCTCACCTCATATAAAAGATAAACGTACCACCAAATCATTATATCTTACAACAAACAAACACAAATCCCAAAAAACATACAGATAAACACGTCACGTCCTTTTTGTAAATCAGTTGATACCAAACGACCACTCACTTGTACACATAGAGCGCGACGCACAGCGCGGCGAGCAGCAGCGCCAGCAGCGCGCCCAGCGCCGCCAGCAGCGCGCGGGAGTGCGGCGCCGCGCACGCGCCCGCCGCCGACACCACCGGCGCCGACGCCGCCGAGTCCTCCAGCAACTCGTTACGGTTGTCGAACACCTTCGATTTAATTCAATCTGTATTAGTTTTATAAATGTGAACGTGTGTATGTTTGTCTGTCCTTCTTTCACGTCGAATCGGAATGACGGATTGGCGTGATTTTTTGTGTGGAGATATTTGGAGGGCTGGAGGATGACATAGACTTTTTACTGTGGGAGATTATCTAATTCGCACGGGAAAACACGTTATATATGTATAACACAATCCAAAAAAATATTTATGATCAGAATTACTTGAAACTTGATATTGATGCTCTTCGATACATTTAAATAAGTTCGTGTTTTAGCATTTTTCGAAATTCATCCGATAAGGGAGTAAAATAGGAATGAAAGTTTGTATGAAAGTACCCTTTCAGAGATTTTTTTGTAGTTTCAGCGCGAGCGAAGCCACGGCTCCTGCTAGTTTTCTTATAATACTTTCTTAGATTTACGCGAATATTTGACATTTTAAATAAAACCTATCATTTCGGATTATTACGCGGATTTATTTAGATTTTTGGTTCCCGACGATTCGAATGCTTTACAACAATCATGGTCGCGGGAGAGACTAAGGTTATAGAGGTCTCAAAGGCTGTCAAAAAGCTTAGAATTAAAATCAACAAATATTGCAAGGTATTTTGATGCCATTTTTGATTTTTTTGGAAACATTTTTGTAAAATAGTGGGTAGGCACTGTCTGTAACGATCAATTTTCTTGTTATTAATAGCTTCAAAGAGTGCCAATTGAGCACAGATTAATTCGCCAATATCACATAGAATGGAGACACAATGAGATTAGTCGGTAAACACCTTTGTCGTAGGTAACACTTTTTCAATGAATGTACATATATTTCTTACGCTATTGTTAGGCATATAGGGACCCGAGCGAAGCGAGTCTAATTCACTAGTTTTAATACAAGTAGTTACCTACTTCAATAATGCATGATAGTTTATTTTAAACAACTTAAATAAATACAGGATGTCAAAAATTATAGTAAAAATTTTATTACGTCAAAAGTTCAAAACCCTGTCCAACCTGAAGACCAGTAATCAGAACCCAGGACTTGCACGACTAAGAACTACGAGGGTTGTCAGGCAATTTATTTTTTAATACTTGTAAGTAAATCATTAAAAACTGTGTTATTGTTTTAAATTTTATTAGAACGAATTTAAATAACAAATTGCCTTACTTCAATCATTTTCCGAACGTGGCTGGGTGTTTCCACTTCGTCTTTCAGATATTTGTCTACAGTAGCCTCTTCGAACGACACTTTGTATACTGACGCTTCACTCATATTATCTGTTTTATTTTCTTTTACATCTTCCACTTTTACTTCCGTATCCTCTACTTCGGTGGAATTCGCTTCTCTACGTTTGCGGCCAAATGATGGCTCAGATCGGCCTGTGTGACCTGGACAATATGCCTGAAAATTTTTATTTAATACATGAGTCATTTTAATAAATATCAATTTTGTGAATAATGTTTATATTCAGATAATGTTTTTTCAAATTCAGAAAATCTAAATATTGTTTTAAAATTAGCGACATATATGTACATTGTACATATATATATATATATATATATATATATATATATATATATATATATATATATATATATATATATATATATATATATATATACATATATTTGTACAAATAAAAATTAAAATTGTAACTGATCGCTGTAATCAAATTAAATCATATCATATAAATAAGATGAAAGACTACTGTTGGAGGTCTTTATTAATGCAATAGAACCCAACATAATGATTTTTAGAATTTTTGTCTGTTTGTCTGTGCGTTTGTGCGCGCTAATCTCAAAAATTGCTTAACTGATTGTAGCGCGATTTTCACTAATGTATTGTGGTAAGCTTCACTTAACATTTAGTGTTTGTGTTATTTCAATCGTTTTATAAATAAAAAAATTATCTCAATTTAAAGAATTACCCAGGGACGAGCTCGAGCGAAATTATTAATAATAATTATATGATTTTTATTAATAATGCAAAATCTTTTTTCAGAAACAGATTTAATAAATAATTAATGTTTTTAAAGATTTAATAAAAGATTTAATAAGTTCCCATCATAGAATATAATAAAATAATAATTAATTGACAAATGTTTCAAGCTTAAGCTAGAAAAACAACGAATCATTAGATCTAGAGTGTTGTTTATTATTAGAAACATGAATACAAACAAGATAGTTGTTTTGTTCCAACAGCAAAAATATGTATCAACAAAAACGGCTAGATAGCCTGAAGTTAACCCCACGTTGTGACAATTTAACATACTTACTTATATTTTTATTAAGCCCATTGACGCAAGTAGTTATCTGTAGCGATAACTTATTAATATTGCATATTTTTATTAAAATAGATATATGTAAATAGGAAATATCGTACTATCATAATAATGTAAGAGCAAAGTTTTGTGAGGGGTGGATGACTGGATGACTGGATATTTCTTAGATACTTTTTCTTGCGAAAACTACTTAACGCATTTTGATGGAACTTTAGAGACAAATAGTTTATATAAAACAATATAGCTTATCACCTCCAGGTAAATTTCTAAGAAATTAATTAAACTTCTAAGAAATCTATTGTTAACTGTAACGCCGGCGTGTCCGCGGTCGTGGACGGATTATACAAGATAGTAGTAATACAAAAATGAACACAGCTTTGATACAGTACCTACCTATCACTTAGGTAGTAGGTGCCTATATAGGGGAAATTATATGAACATTCAACTATTTAAAATTGGGAAATTAACTGATTAGATGCATATTATTACGAACTTAGCCATATACCTATCTATGTATTTATGTTAATAATTCATTTCTTAAATAATTTGAATTTTGAATTGAATGTAGACAAAACAATGCCTGTTGAAAATCTTCCAAATTTTATTTTAAGTAACGAGGTAGCTAATCAAATTTTGGGTTAGCTTTTAAGAAGACAAGGTCAAACTTACCGGTTGGTTGCTCCTGGTACTTCTCTGAAAGCAGAGTGGACCTTGGAGCAACCCCGTGGTTGTTGTGGTCTGCTTCGGCAGACCTGCCGTCGGGGCCGAGAAGTCGAATGCGTAAGCGATCCTGCGCGTCCCATTAAGACGGGGGAAGGCTTTGTTGGGTTTTAGTGGGTAGTACTGGCTTTGCCGGTGAGTCCCACACCTCGTGCGTAAATGCATTTCCCAACGTTAAAAAAAAAGGTCAAACTTACCGGTTGGCAGCCTTCGCGACAAGTTCTAACTGTAGCTTCAAATACTAAAAAGTTCGATTCAGGTATTTTGAATGCATTGAATCTCGCTTCCAATGAATCCCCGCTACGTCCTTTATCCAATTCCGGGAACACGTCTGGATCGACTGGGCATCTTAAAATTTTGATAAATAACATGATTTACATTATAGTACACACTAGTTTTAACCGCGGTTTCACTCGCTTTGTTATAGCTTCTAGCCGAAAGTTGAAAGTTAATAAAACTTGTGTAACTAATGTATTGCTTAGACTAGCGATAATAGATAACTATTAACTGCTATGGAACTTCTCTTTGTAGATTATTAATTTTCACCATAGCTCAATAAACAGGTCATATTATTAAACGTTAATGTAATAAATACAACATAATTACCTATATACAGCTGTAAAGTTGTTTTTATTTATTTATTTATATACAGTATGTCACGATTCATCGAAGCAATGAACCCAAGGAGCAAGGACACATTTATCTCTTAAAGTGATGACTAAGTTTGTGTAGGAAACAATGATAATAAAAATGATGTGAAATATTTTTTTATCTTACAACTATAATAAATGTGAAAGATTGTGAGTATGGATGTTTGTTACTCTTTCACGCCAGAACGGCTGAACGGCTCTGGATGAAATTTGGTACAGAGATAGATTATAGTCTAGAATAACACGTAGGAATATCCCGGAATAACTCATACACTTATATTTTTCATCCTGGAAAAATATACGGTTCCAGAGGGATAGATTTGTTTTTTTTTTTGAGGATGAGCCGCTAGTATCTAATAAATCAGACATTTTTATTAACGCTTCGTAATAAGAATCACTTTAGAAATTCGATATAATTCATGTCAATACTTACCCAACTCTATCAATAAGTTGAACAGATCTTCCTGAATACGGGTCTCTAGCGATCACATTAGTGGCGAATATGTCAGTTGCATAATTATATCCATCTTGAGCTTCCAGTCTGAATGTGAGGGGATCTCCAACAGCTATAGTAGTCGTAGGCCGTCCTTGATATAATATCAATAATCGAACCTTTGAATTCAGAGAACTTTCCTCCGGCAGATATTCTATTGGTATCGGACTTCCGGATCTGTCGACCAAGTCATACCCAAAACTATGGTTAGACTTTAGATGATATTGTTTTGTAATGGATTTTGTAACTTTGAATGAAATCTATATTAAATTAAGATTATAATAAAAAAAATCATATTTTTCCATGAAGTCATAAGTTCTTATAACAAATAAGTGATAGTAGCTTTTAAAACTATACAGTTTAAGGAATAACAAAACAATAGTGTACATACTTAAGAAATTTCATTCAAAGTTTATCGTTAGTAGCTGTTAGTTAATAACAGCACTCCAAATCATACAATAAATAGAATAACATACAAAAAAGGATAACCCATAGACAATCATCTAGATGACTAAATAGCACA
Source organism: Brenthis hecate (assembly GCA_951806755.1). Lineage (NCBI taxonomy): Eukaryota > Metazoa > Arthropoda > Insecta > Lepidoptera > Nymphalidae > Brenthis > Brenthis hecate. The sequence goes on from OX638255.1 coordinate 810,272, forward strand.
GACAAGAAAGAAACTCAACACACAAACACATAAATTCAACAAACAAAACTGAAAATTCGAAGAAACCTTAATCCCCGACACAGCTTCTAGCAAATCACTCTAAAATCTAAAAAGGTAACTCACACTCAAAGGTAAATCACGCAATCTGTTAACTGTTAATTCTCGCATTCACAAAATGTACTTAATGAGTTTATTGAGAAAAGAAATTTGATTCAAAATAATAATAAATTCAATTTTCATTCGATTTACAAGGAAAAATTAAATATTAAAAAATAAACGATTAACAAAAAAATATACGAAAAATTATGAGGACGTATCTGGCTTTAAATAAGACGTATTGAATATTATTTGATAAAAAAGCTTATTTTCTCTTTCCCAATAGACTCAAATAGTTAAATAGTAAATCTCACCCAGCGCCAATATAATTGGACGTAACTACAGCTTCAGCCGGTCCTCGGAATAGGCAGGTTAAATTGAAGCGTTTGTCTCTTGAAGTTTGAACATTGTCACTGAATTGTACCACTACGATGTTCGTCATAGTATCTCCATACTGCAAATATTAAGAGTTATCAAAATGTTCTATTAATAAGGCATGCTTGGGAGGAATATTAAATAATTTTCATTTTGCACGAAGAAAAGGGACTGAGATACCGTTTTAATATAAAATGTATTAATTTTATATAATAGAATAATAATACTTTCTTAGATTTACGCGAATATTTGACATTTTAAATAAAACTATCTTTTCGGATTTTGTCGCGGATTTATTTGCATTTTTGTTTCCCGACGTTTCGAATGCTTTACAGCATTCATGGTCACGGGAGAGACTGAGGTGTTACATGTCTTGAAGGTACTACATGTAACACCTCAGTCTATACCGTGACCGTGGATGCTGTAAAGCATTCGAAACATCGGGAAACAAAAATGCAAATAAATCCGCGACAAAATCCGAAAAGATAGTTTTATTTAATAGAATAATGTTTATTTACTTTAAAAAATTTATTGATCAGTATTTGTAAAACAATCTATAATAATAATAATATAGAACACACCCGTTGAGTACCACATTCAGGGTATCCATGGGCTCCAGTTATTCTCAACACGTTATTGGTCCCTCCATTCCCGCGGAAGAAACATCTATCATAAAATCCGTATGTGTACATCCTTCCATAGAAACCTTCGGGGAGACGAAGTGTGAACTCCATACCATCTTCATTGCAAACTTGTGACACTAAAAACAAGTTTTTTTTTCAGTAAACAATTTTTTTTTTTAACAAACACTCATAGGTTTAATTTTCATCATCATCATCAATCAACTCTTTCATAGTAAATAGTGAGTTAAATAATAAGATAGAAAATGTTTCCTTCTTCTATTTCCCTCTATCGATGGTCACCTTTCACACACATATCCTTTTTTACACAATCTATTAACTAATTCCTTAAAATTAAAGCCTTACCATCCAAACAATCTTCGGCACTACGTCCCGAAGCTCGTTCATAGAAGTCGTACTCATTGGCAGTATTGTCGAAGTGCGCAGGATTGGCCGCGTCTAGCTCGCGCGTGTCGCGGTCGCTGAGCTCACAGTTGTCTCGCGGCTCTGCGCCGTAACCTACCTCTCTGGAATACGTCTTGGGTGTAAATAAATATGATAAATAAATAAGTTAGGACTATAATACACAGCACCATCTAGTTCCATGGTAAGCTAAGTTAGGTAAACGAGGCTTGTTTTATGAATACTAGATATTTTATACACTACACTACCTATATATTATATATAATTTTTAATACATACTCGTACATATTATAAAATTATAATTATAAACACCCATGACTAGAGTACAAGCATTCGTGTTCATCACACAAATGAATGCCCCCAGTAGGACTCGAACCCGCAACCGCTGGCACAGTAAGTAGGGTCACTACAAACTGAGACAAACGTGTCGTCAATAGTTGTAATGTAGAGATAACTCTACCTTTTTATAAAATAACTCGAAGTAATACTAAAATATAAATTAATAAGTATCTACTTCTATTATATTGGTAGCGACGTTGTTTGCAAAATCGTTGATTAATTATTTTACCCATTACCTATAATTTAATAGCCAGTCTTGATCTTTTGTCTCGTTAACAAGAAACCGAAATCTTTAAATTAGTTCTTTTAAATTGTTTTTTTTTTTAATAATTTTATGCATTATGGTTTTATGTATTCATAATTACTATTAAGTACATAATTATTATCTCATTATATTCTCATATAATAATTTTATATACGTTGGGACATTAACACACAGCGCTATCTAGTTCCATGGTAAGCTACGAGGCTTGTGTTATGGATACCAAATAGTTGATACACTACACATATATAACTTTAAATACATACATATTATAAATATAAACACCCATGACTGGAGTACAAACATTCGTCATCAAACAAATGAATGCCCCCAGCGGGACTCGAACCCGCGACAACTGGCACAGAAAGTAGGGTCACTACAAACCAAGCCAAGCGTGTCGTGTGTATACTAACTTACGTAAAATGTTATTTACATATTTTTTTTTATTTAATCATTTATTTCAGGCAATATTTACAAAACGATCTTAAATATGTAAACACAGGCCCATAGCATATATACCTTAAAACTAACATATATATTAATTATAAAACTCAAAATATGTAAACTTAAGATATGTACCTAAAGTTGAATGACCGACAAATGAAATCTCTAGCCTCAATACATTCCCGTTGGCAATGCGCCAGTGATTGAGCATTTGTAAAGCGCCGGACGAAGCGCCGCTGCATTCTTTGTCGGCCAACTTGTCTAAAACTGTCCTCCTCACATCGCGATCCTTGCCATGGCCTTTGACCGATCGGCGGTCTGCCCCCAATAGGGCCTCCAATAGGTCCCCCAATAGGTCCACCAATAGGCCCGCCTATAGGACCTCCAATAGGACCCCCTATCGGCCCGCCTATGTGACCTCCGATAGCATTACCGATTGGAATATTTACAGGTCCACTAACTGGTCCAATTGGTCCATCTGGTTCATATCCACCATAACCTCCACCACCTAGAATGCGGTAAATATTAGCTTAAAAGTGTTATCAAAAATACAAAAATATGCATATCTAAAATTAGCTAGAAATAAATTTGACATTTTCCAAAAAAATTACCAATGGGCCTGTCCAAGCCCGATGGAGGGTAGCTGCCGCGATAACCACCGGGTCTCTCAGAGGGTCGTCTTACACCAAATGACGGTGGTCTTGGTTCTACAGGATATCTATAATATATTATTAGACGTTGTAAATAATATTTAAACTTTTTAAAGAAATTGTACACCTAAATATATGTTAAAAATGATACCTGTCAGCTCCAGGACGCACTCTATCTGGAAATCGGTCAGTGGCCGGAAAGCGATCTCCTGCTGCAAAATCTGAACCATAATAGCCTCCACGTCCATAGCCTAATTAATAAATATTATAAAAAACAATTATTAAAGTAAAAAATATATTCTACAACATTCGGACATTAGATATATTTTAATAGTGTGCTTACCAGGGTAAGAAGATCCGGTCGGCGGATATTTGTTATATAAATCAGGGTATCGGTCGCCGCCCAATGGCACAGGATCACGATTTACGCCAACTGGGTAGCGATCGAATGGATATCGACCCCAATCATTTGTGCCAGGATAGCGGTCCTGATCGTACCTATCAGGATATCTGTTATACCAAGGTCTAGGATACCTGTCCCTATCAGGCATTGGGAATCGTTCATTGGGGTACCGCCCAGGGGGAAGTCTTTCAGGATAAACATCTATAGGATATTTACTGACAGGATACCTGTCATTAGCTGGATATCTACCAATATCATTTGGTGGGTCATATAGAGGAAATCGTCCACTGTCAACTGGGTATCGATCTCGGTCAGGATATCTGTCTCTATCTGGGTATCCAGCGGGGAATCTATCAACACTTGGGGGATACCTGTCTAACGGTGGAGGATACCGGTCAGATGGGAAGCGGTCTGGACCTACACCAGGAGGGTACCTATCATCTGGGTATCTATCATCCGGATATCTGTCTGCTGGATATCGGTCACCCGGATATCTATTGGGGTATGTGTCCGGGCCGGCCGGGTAGCGGTCGTCTGGATACCGGTCCGGCCGTGACGGATAACGATCACGATCACGATCACGATCGCGATCATCTTCATAATAGCGATCGTCATCCGGATAGCGGTCTACGCCTGGCGGATATCTGTCACGATCTCCGCCATTGCTACCACCTTGAAAATTAAATGATTTTATTAGTAAAATAAATTTAAATAATTACTTAATACAACAAAAGATGTTATTGGCCAATAGATTTTCTACTTGTTAGAGAGCTATCTACATATTAATACTAAACTACAAAAGGATGCAATATATCAGGAGGCATCGTCTTATAAACATAATATTATACTACACACTACTTATTCTGTGTAATAAAGAAAATAAAATTATGCTGTAAAATTACCTGAGAACCCGTGGCACCTAATTACAATAGACTAAAGAAAAAAACTGAAGAGGCACAGAAAATACTACAACAATTTTATATAGTCAACTTAAATGTAAATAAAAATACCATCGTAAGACCCAAATATCCCTTTAAAACGAAAATAATAATTTAGAAATTTCATGCATTTTAACTATATTTGACGGCAATTACTTATATACTATATATAAGTATAACAATCAACTACAAATACAAAATTTGTATCGCAATATTTCCATGCTTAATCGAACCTGATGAATTGGAACCCCAAGACGATTTCGATCCACCTCCCGAGCTTCCAGCGTCAGTCTCTCCACTAACTAGTTGATCTGATACAATAATGCCTTAAATTACTTACGAATGACATACTTTTCCTAACTATGCCATAATCTTACTAATTATATCTAGAGATATTGATCGATTGTTAAATAATAATAGGTACGTGTTATTTGATAGTTAATAAAGCACATTATTTTTAACTATATATGAGTGCCTAATACATTTTAATTTTAATTCATCCCACGACGCTTCTATAAAATTGGTAATAAGAGATCTTCTTATAGACCGCTATCATATGACGCTGTGCTATTTCTAGATCATAATATAGGTTCAATGTCACGTGATCTTACTTAAACCAATTGACCACTTAAAGATATATGTAGTACGCAAATATAGTTTTCTATATGTATCGTGTTACCATTAACTGTCGTTCCTTTATTGATATCTTCCGCCGGAATAGGTTTAATATTTACATAGATAAAAGTATATCCAGATTGTTTTCTAACTTTTACTTTCTCTATCGGTAACAAAAAATCATAACATAATCAATATTCCAATGAATAACATGTTGGTTTTCTAGTAATTAACATTTTAGAAAATCTACATAAGACTTAGAGTTGATCTGCGATTATTTACTTAAGTAACACTACACAGGGTAATATCTTTTAAAGTTTTATATTAAATATAAAATTAATATACCTACATACTTAGATTTAAACATTTCAATAAAATTTTAACGAATCGACCTGCTTAATAGTTGCTTTTAAAATAAAACTCTAGTAGGTACATATATGACTACTTACGCATAAGGTTTTCATAGTAATCGAAGTCTGGGTCGTACAACAACCTCATTCCATCTTTTTGATTGTATCGACTGAGCCTGCATGTTCTGGCACGATCGCTGTATACTGCTGATCTGTAAGTAGTAATGCGTACTCTACCAATATCTACTCTACACACCTGCTAGTAACAGAAAAATATTATATATTATATAGAGACATAGACACAATGAATATTTAGTTGGGGAGGCTGGCATTATTTGAAATAAGCTTAAAAATTAAATTTATGGAGTATAAATTAAGTTAAATAACATATGTTATAAATAATTAAATATTATGATGTAATAAGTTGATAAATAAATCTGATTAATTTTAATGTATATACATATAAATATTATTATAATTTACAACACAAATCATTAATTAATCTTAGTACATTGATCGTTAGTTGTTATTCATACGGATAACTAAGAGACACAAATATATGTCATGTAATCGGTTAGTGAACTTAATATGATAATTTAAATTTTAAAGAATAGTACACATGAATAATTACTTCTAATGGAAAGTATACAATAAAACAACCAAAGTAAACGAACACCTTTAAATATGGGTATGAGAGATAATAAATATTCTCCTTTTTTTTATTAAGAACTAGCGACACATTCTCGCTTCGCTCGGGTTCGTCGCTTGCTTCCGAATACAAACTTTCATCCCCATTTTCACCCCTTAAGGGATTATTTCCGGGATAAAAACTATCCTGTGTCCTTCCCAGGGTCTCGAACTATCTTCTTACCAAATTTCATCTAAATCGGTTTTGTAGATCCAGAGATTACCCCAAACAACGTAACAAACTCACAATCTCACAAACTCACTTTACCTCTTTATAATATCAGTATAGAAGTATAGATAATGATAATGATTGTACCATACAAACATATATTATGAATGTAATTTCATCAAAATATCTCTACTATCAGAATTAAGACCCCCTAAACTTTTTTTAAAATAATAATATATTCAACGTTCAACATTAACCTCGATGTATGATGGATTTGAAATAAATATGAATACCTATATTAGCTACACAAAAAACTTATATCTATTCGAAACCACCCCCCTTATTACTTTAGCTTTAAATAACTTTATCGATTCTATATCATTAAAAGGACGTCTAAACTGGTTCCCGACCTGCATATCTAAACCTACAACCTTGATATTGCACGCAAAGGTTTATATGTAACTTGTTTGTTATTACATACACACATACATGTTCAGTCTTACTCGAACGCGCATTGCTATAAATTATAAAACATTTGCGTAAATGTATGTAGCTGCCGTTAGATAAAATATCATGACGAAAAGTTAAAATTAGATAACTTAAATTTACTTAGAAGAGAGTTACAGTTACAGATCTATTTTGTATTGAACACGCATACATACATCTATCTATACATATAATAAAATTGTAACTAAGCCAAACTTGTATCTTAAATATTTTTTGGACAACCTTATTGAAATAAACATTGTTATCGATATAGAGGCCGAATCTATAGTTTTTAGAATTTTTGTCTGTCTGTCTATCTGTTATTAGGCATCACAGAAAAACCACTGGACTGATTTTGATGAAATTTGGTATGGTGATAGCTGGTTATCCGGATCAACATATAGGATACTTTTTACCGCGGTAAAATGTCTCATTTCGGTATATATTACTGGTAATCTGAAAGCGGGCGGAGCCGCGGGCAATGCTAGTATTATATAAAGATCCATGAATTAACAAAAATATACGTTTATCGATATCTTGTATAAATTATCTTTACTACTGTTGCGAATCAGAAAGTGCATTTCATTATATGTTTGATTATAATCTTTTCAAGACTGAATCGATAAAATAATAATTACGACACATCTTATAATTTTCTGATTTATCAGATTTTTTTTTAGTTTCGATCCTAAAAGAAAAATGTAAAATATAAATTACATTTGAACGAGATGTTTATGATAATACAAATAAATGAAAAATACACAATTTTATTTAATTTTAATTTTTAAATTGTATTTACAACCCTCTAGCTCTAACTCATTTGAGAAACTATTGAGTCTAGAATTTTGAAAAAAAAAAGGTTTGGTTTAAGGCTTGGGTGCACTTTACAGGAAAAAATATAATGAAAACGTTAAGTCTTTAAATTCCCTGAAAATTCGATAATCTACTTACACAATTTGTTATTTTAATCATTGAATCTCACCTGCATTGAAAGCTGGTTTGCCTCAGGCATTCGTCCAAGCACTCGCTCAGCGACCGCCCAGTGATCTCCGAGTGGAACTCTCCCGTAATTCTGCTATTCCTGTACCTCTGGAAGGCGGTGTCCGGCCTCCGGCCCGGCGAGAACAGGTGTGACGTCACACTGTTATCCGGATACTCAGTCCCGCGAGCTGTCACCCGATGAGAGACTAATCATTGCGAGAGAAACCTTATTGTGATTTTATTATGTTAATATCACCGACTTATTTTATGTTAAGATGATTGTCAGATTTATTGATTTAATCGTTAAGTATTAAATGTATGAGAATTTAAGTGCAGTGCAAAATATTTACTTACTTACTGTCAAAGTTGTTTGTTGTGTTTGTAAATAAAAAGTTTGTGTAATATTAATATTTTCATTTCATTTACTTTCATTTTTTATTATTTAAAAATTAAAATACATATATTCATTTATGTAAATCTTTTACTTGTGTGTCGCATGTACGTGCACGATATACCCGAGGTAAGTAATTTACCAAATAATATTCAAATGTACTCGTATCAGAAAATTCTAAAGATTCTACTTACGATTATCTAAACAAACGAGATCGTAGAAATGATGCGTGGGCGATGCGCTGACAGTCACGTCGTCTTTTTGAGAAACAGAATCTTCCTCAGAAAGGACGCATTGTCGGGTCATTGCATCGTGCTCGATTGATCGGCAAAAATATCTGGTACATTATAAATAAATTTATAATATTTTATATGTTAAATTAAAAATATTACTCTATAATGTACTGCCAAAAATATACTTAAATTATATAATATTAAACAAAATACGGTTATCGTTATATTTTCCGATGAATTTCGATTGAATGGAATGATGAATTTACTTACTTTTCAGCTCGAACACACATAGCTTGACACTCATCAAGTGTCATATTTGAAAAAACATCGGCTTCGAAAGGCCCTCCTAGTCGTTTATTCTCTTCCTTAATGAAAACAGCAAGTCCGTCACAACGACGTTCGGCTATAGACAATTAACAACATAAGGTAAAGAACACCTATTTTTATTGATTGTCATATAAATATTAACTGACATATCTTTATCTTACCGTTAAGACATGTATTTTCTAAATAATCAGCATTATGGTCATCCTCCAAAAGTTCTGGGTGGGTTCTTCGAGTAAATCTACTTAGCGAACAAGTTCTCAAAGCGGAATCATAAGTGGCTGATCTACAAACAAAGCTGAATTCGCCCAAGCATTTATCCTCACATTCCGTTCTATTTGCCACCATAATTTCTTTTAAATCTGATGGTGGAAGCTTCAGCCGTTTACGAGCGTGTCTTTCGAAAACGTATCGGCGAGATGGACATTCACGTTCAGGACGATTTGCTGCGAAAAGTGTTTTCCGATTAAACAATTTTAGTTATATATTGTTATTCTGATATTTTTCACTATATTGGTGTATTAGGTACTAAGGATTTTGCACTTAAAAAGTAAAGATGGAAAATACTATTAAACAAAGATCACTACAAAAATCTTGGCATTCTCCCTATCTTCAAGACCACAGTACATGACCTAGATTTAAAAAAAAACAGATTAATAGGCCTTCAATTTATTCCTAAAACACTCTTTAAATTTCTTTAAAAAATATGATTCATTTAGCTTTATCTTATAACCCATCACACGATTTCTACTAAACATAGATTTTTTCTGAATTGAAGAAAATTCTTAAACGAGAATTGGAATTTAGAGTACACTTTTTGCGTATAATATATACAACAAGTGTGCTCAAAACATCAATTGATACGCACAATATTGTTTAAGGTGTCATGATAAAACTGATTGATCGTTTTTTGCTGCAATTATTTTTTTTAATGTTTTTTTCATTTCATTTGCGAAAATCATTTCACTTTAGTACTATATTTCTTGAAATGATAACGGCAAATTTTGTTTAATATATATAGGCCAATTATGCTTTCTGATTTCAAAAAAAAATCTTGTTACTATTATAATATATTATACAATTTTCATGACACGCAACTATAAATATAATACAAGAGTAAATAGATATTTGAAGTTCATTAAACACATATACGCATATATATATATATATATATATATATATATATATATATATATATATATGTGTATATATATATATATATATATGTGTATATATATATATATATATATATATATATATATATATATATATATATATATATATATATATATATATATATATATATATATATATATATATATATATATATATATATGAATCCTTTATCGCAGAAGAGATTAAAAAAAATACTTACATGTTAAGCAAATTTCGTTAAAATGCACGCTATTGGGAACGATCATAAGTGTGCCAATGCCCTCGGGCGCAGCCTGTTCCCTTGTCAAGTAACAAGTGGACTCTTCATACTCAGGCTCTGGACTAAAAGCTGCAATACGAGCCCCAGGTTGAAAATCAATAGAGTTGCACGTCCTAACTAAACTGTTTCCAGAGCGATCTCGTAAACACAGGTCCTGGCACTTTTCGAGAACGCGAAATGGCGGCGCTGTTTCACGTATCTAAAGTAAAAAAATAGTAAGTTAAATTAAAAAAAAACTTGCAGGTCCTAGATTTTTTAATTAAAATGGCTGTATACTTACGACGTCATCGTCAAATCCATGTAGCTGCTGGTTTGGTAGTCTCTCATACATTACTCTTCCCATACCTTGGTTACAAGTAGTTTGAGCTGCAAGGGATATAAACGTTAATTGTGAAATAAACATATTTTTTTACAACTCTCACATATTACATATATTTTAAGGTACCATTAGCCATCGTGAGCATAGTGAGAGCAGTGAAGGCGTGCATGACGCTCGCCCCCCGGGGCTTCATCTTCTTATTTGCTTCTAATCTTCGCGTCACCGACGTTGCATAGGTCCTTTAAACATAGTACGAAATAAAACAATCATTTCTTAAAATTATTTGGGCAAGATTAACAAATTTATCTTCACATTAAGAAATAAATAAAAACTCTTTACAAAGATTAAAGATTAGATAAAAGAAATTGAAGCATTAAAGTTATTGGACGGAAACAAAGTTATGAAGATGTGTATTATTGTTTATCTGCAATAGATGGATTTAATAATAGCAAGTGTTTGAATAGTATCGTTAGATAACGAGAAAAACAAGATATTGCCCAGACTAAGCAAAACACCAATATTTGCACATGCTATTGAAATTATATAAGAAAGGCAAATTGTTTATAAATTTTATATTTATTTCTTACATGTACATGAATAGGTAATACGTTCTAAAGAAAAACATTTAAAATTGAAAATGTAGGTACTAAAAAGAAACCAGAATCGTACTTGTAATAAAAAATCCAAACAAAATATTAGAATGTCATGTATAAACACGATGCAAAATCACCGGTTGGCTGCACCGTATGAATGTAGGGACAATCGGGAGCAAGGTTGAATAAATATTTTGCTTCACGTAACATTAAATATCTGCAACGCCTAGATAATACAGCTTTTGTCCCTACAGTTTAACATGACTATCTGTGGACGACAAGTAAGAAACGCGACAAATATTCGCAATCTTAATTTATTTTAATAGAAAAATCTTATGTTTAGTATTAAGTTACAAATGAAAGTTGGAGCAAATAGAAAACAACGTTTCACACGATCGATCAATCAAGTTCTAAGTTCTAAATTGTTTAAATAGGTACGTACATTCATATAATTTAGGTCTAAAACAAATTACTCGTTTATAGCTAAATAACGGGACCCAGCATTATGCTTCGACATTATCAGAGTAATATCGCAATGAAAATAATGACTGCCGTTGTATTTGCTCTGTATTTGCCATTAAATATTGATGTATCATGTTCTCAACAAAGGCCTGCTTATTTAGATATTTAAACCGAATAGAAAATATACATTGTATATGTAATTAATGTACTGTTAGGCTTTTCATAAAATAGTCATTGCACTTGTTATTAAAAAAGTAAAATGCGAAAGTCTGAAAATAAATTAACATTGTTCACCACAACCACATATACTCGTATGTAGTCTGTCCTTCTATCTATTTGTTCTGATTTATTTTGTGTATGTAATAATATATACTTACTCGTACTTCGTTTCGGTTATTATGTTATACAACTTTGTTTATAATTCTACCAAGTTCACAACCAATAAACTTGATCTCTGTCATAACAGAATATTTAATATAGAAAGCTCAAGCTAGTTAATATAACTTGTTACTTTTAGGATCTACGAAACCCATTAAAACGAAGTTTACATTATTAAAACGAACTTTTAGAAGTTTCATTAAAACGATGTTTATTATCTGACTTTTAGAAGTTTTTGTGATATTAAACAAACATAAATAAATTATAATAACTATTGCAATACCAAACGAATGTAATATACGGCATGAGGAGGAATGATGATGATTATTTTTTTATAGACCTACCTAGTATTTGAATTACTTATCTACGAGTAGGTTGTTTTGTTTTCTTACTTAACCTTTGTGTCGAGTTCATTAGATAGATTAGTTAAGACACGGTAATATTACAGTATTCCATCTTCATACAAATCGTCGGAAATTGAGCTATACCTACACGCGTCGCGTTCGGTATACACTCGGTAGACAACTGTGCGGGGCTGCCACATCGTATAATTGAATACGAAAATTGTAAGGTGTTTATGTTATGTAACTTTTATAATTTGATACAAAAATAAACACTTTATTCCTCCCGTAACTTCGCTAATATCAAACAAAAAAGTATCGAGACATCGTATGTTTTAAAAATAAAAATTAATTAATTAAATTAAAATTAAAAATTAAAGTATTTTTAATTAAACTTTTTATCCGAATGCGGATTCTTTATACTATTAAATTTTACAATAAAGCTTTTCGTACGTCTCAGTCGAGGCGCAAATATTTTCAAATCTCAAATTTATAGCAGCCCTGTCGCGTGGGTACGTGCCGCTCGGCTGTAGGTAATTATTTCAAGGACAGGCCCGAGTTGGAATACTGTATGTATTACATTACCGTGGTTAAGATAATCAAAATTAACATTATTTAATCCTTTTAATTTTTTAAATGTATTTTTGATTTTATAATATTTTTAGGGTGATTTTTTTTAATTACGTAGAGAAAATATAGGAAGACCACACAGGCTGCCTCGGCGTAGGTACCTAGCATATATCTCATTATATAAACGAGGTTTTCTTTTGAAAATATTCATTGTTTTTAGATTATGTGCTACAAGCTTAGAATGTAATATCATTATTAATGAAATACCGTGTTTACGAAATTCTGGTATTTCATTCGTGTGATATATAGCACATTAAGTTAAAGATGATTCACCATGTTTTACTGTGGTAGTGCCATGCTAGTTACCTTCGGGTAGCAGCCGAATGGGCCGGCACGTCCCGTTAAATACCACACTCTCACAGAAGTCCGGCGTGAAGTGGCAGCTTTGCTGTCGCGTTTCGTTCGGTAAGTGAGAGTCCCGGGAGGCCCACTCCCCACCCCTCCCCCACACCACTAAATTTATGATAGTGCGAAATTTGGTCAGTCTACCCCAGGAGGGTACCACCAGCGCACATCGCGGTGGAGAATCCCTCTCTGGGCATCCATGTTCAGCTCGTCACTACCTGAGCGTGGGTGCCCAGGCTTGCCCTCCGAATTCTGGGGGGGGCAATTTTGCGCTCTCGTCTTCTGTTCGGGCAATCGGAGCAGGCAACATAAGGCTACCCCTTTCACACTTGCTGTGGACTTCTGCAACATAAGGGGACTAAATTCCAACTTGAACGCCGTCCACTTCCACCTTGAGCGGCGAAGCCGGCCTTGCTCTTCCTTACCGAGACGCAGATATCGTCCCCGGCTGACACCTCTTTCCTCTCTTACCCGGGGTATAATCTGGAGCATTCCTTTGTACCGCGGGCTGGAGTGTGCGTGTACGTCAGAGAGGACATCTGCTCTCGTCGCCTCAGCAGCCTTGAAGGGCGGGACCTATCCATCCTCTGGCTACGTGTAGACTGCGACGACCATCCGCGAATCTACGCGTGCCTGTATAGGTCTCATAGCGGCAATGCCGAAACTGAACCCGACTCGTTGAGCCACATGCAAATGGCTACAGATTCCGTGCTCCAGCAGATCCCATCCGCAGAGATCGTGATTCTCTCGGCGACTTTAACGCCCATCATACTGAATGGCTTAGATCACGTACCACCGATCATGCGGGGAGATCTGTTCACGATTTCGCATTGGCATATGATCTGACACAACTGGTTACCTCGCCAAACGCGAATCCCTGATGTGGAAGATCATACACCTTCCCTGTTGGACCTTCTGTTAAAACCTCTCATCCGGACGGCTACCTGGTCTCCGTCGATCCTCCTCTTGGCTCGTCGGACCACTGTCTTGTCCGGAGTACCAGTGCAGTCACGCGCTCAACACACGGCCTCGCTTTGCGGGCTGTCGCCGTGTATGGCATTACAGGTCAGCGGATTGGGACGGATTGCGGTCATTCTTTGCGTCCTACCCATGGGGGCAAATTTGCTTTCTCGCCAGATGATCCAGACGTCGTTGCTGATTCTGTCACCGATGTGGTACTTCAGGGTATGGAACTATTTATTCCGTTCTCTGCAGTGCCCATCGGAGGCAAATCCCAGCCTTGGTTTGGTCACTCCTGCAAGACGGCATCTCGCCGAAAGCTGGAATGCTACCAAGCCTGGGCTGTCGCGTCGGCGTCTAGTGATGTAAATACCAGCGCCTTTAAAAAGGAGTATAACTTTGCCTCCAGGTCCTTCAAAAATAGTATTGCTAATGCGAAGTCGAAGCACATCGGCAGAATTGGCGAGAGATTGGGGCGTCTCCCTTCGGGAACACGTGCGTTTTGGTCTCTCCCAAAGCTGTTTTAGGGAATTTCTGTAAGCCTTCTTTTCCACCTCTGCACACGGAGAATGACTCGCTGGCTCATACCGCGAAGGAGAAAGCCGAAACTACTGGGCACTCTCTTCGCGTCCAATTCGACTCTAACCATGACCAAGGAAACTCACCACCGATCATCCCACGGTGTAAATACTACGATGCCGGAAGTTCAGTTCCGGCAAAGTGCAGTTCGCAAAGCAACTTCTTTCCTTGGACATTCATAAGTCGAGTGGGGGGCCCGATGGCATCCCTCCGATCGTGTTGAAGACATGTGCTCCGGAGAGTTGGCACCGGTCTTAACGCGTCTTTTTCCCGGTACTCCTATTCATCAGGGCGTAGTCCCGAAATCCTGGAAGGCCGCTTTAGTGCACCCGATCCCAAAAAAGGGTAACCGCTCGGATCCGTCAATTACAGGCCTATAGCAATTACCTCCTTGTTCTCTAAGATAATGGAGTCCATTATCAACGCCAGCTCCTGCGGTTACCTAGAAGAGCACCGGCTGATTAGCGACCGCCAGTACGGTTTCCGTCGAGGTCGCTCAGCCGGTGATCTTTTAATTTACCTGACACATAGATGGGCAGAAGCAGTTGAGACCAAGGGGGAGGCGCTTGCAGCCAGTCTGGACATAGCGAAGGCCTTTGATCGGGTATGGCACAAAGCGCTCTTCTTTCGAAGCTACCTTCCTATGGGCTCCCCGAGAAATTTTGCAACTGGATCACCAGCTTTTTGGCAGATCGGAAGCATTAAGGTCGTTGTCGACGGTGCTTGCTCTGATCCTAAATATGTCAATGCTGGTGTTCCACAAGGCTGTGTACTGTCTCCTACTCTGTTCCTTCTGCATATCAATGACATGTTGCAAATCAGCAACATTCATTGCTATGCAGACGATAGCACTGTGGATGCGCTGTACACTGGCCGCGCTAATATTTCTCGGGAGAATACGTCGACGAGAGCCGGAACAAACTTGTGTCTGAAGTCGAATCTCTGTTAACCAAAGTCTCGGATTGGGGTCGACTAAACTTAGTCCAATTCAAACCCCAAAAGAAAAAGACACAAGTTTTGCGCGTTAACCGCTAAAAAGTCGCCATTTATCGTAGCTCCTCAATTTGAGGACACTCCTCTATCTCCCACAGCCAGTATCGGAATACTTGGCGTCGACACATCTCGAGCAACGTCCAGTTCCGTGGTCAATTGGAAGGTAAGGCCAAACTGGCCTCAAAGAAGCTTGGTGTGCTCAGCAAGGCGAGACAGTACTTCACGTTCGCGTCAGCGTCTTATTCTTTATAAGGCGCAAATTCGCCCCACATGGAGTACTGTTCTCATCTTTGGGCGGGAGCTCCCAGTACCAGCTACTTCCATTTGACCGCATTCAAACGTACGGGCGATTCGAGTTATCGACGCTCAAGCTCTCTCCGATCGGCTTGATCCTTTAGCTCTGCGTAGAGATGTTGGATCACTCTGCATCTTCTACCGCATCTATCACGGGGAGTGTTCCGAGGAATTGTTTCGGACTAATCCCAGCTGCTGAATTTCACCATCGGACATCGCGCCAAAATAGTAAATTCCATCCACACCACCT
This sequence comes from Brenthis hecate, assembly GCA_951806755.1. Classification (NCBI taxonomy): domain Eukaryota; kingdom Metazoa; phylum Arthropoda; class Insecta; order Lepidoptera; family Nymphalidae; genus Brenthis; species Brenthis hecate. Next base: position 826,637 of record OX638255.1, read on the forward strand.
CACGATGTCCAGCGTTCCACAACAGTACGATTTTTTAAGGCACTTTCTGCCCCGCACAACCACTCTGTGGAACCAGCTATCGCCTGGCGGTCTTTCCGAACCGCTACGACCTGGCCACTTCAAGAAGAGAGAGTATTCCTTTCTTAAAGGCCGGCAAACGCATCTGCAAGCCCTGCGGTGTTGCAGATGTCCATGGGCGGCGGTGATCACTTTCCATCAGGTGAGCCTCCTGCCCGTTTGCCCCCTTAGTCCCATAAAAAAAAAAAAAAAAAATGTTTTTAAATTACAATAAACATGAAATAAAATTGAAATCTACATGACAAAAGCGTGAAGGACCGTATAAAAAATTTGGCGTTTCCAAAAATTGTGCCGATGGAAAGCGGATGTCTATTTCCTGTGTTTTGTGGCTGACCGATGTCCTCGTCAAAGCAATCTGACTAATGACGTAGCCTAAATTTTAAACAGTTATCTGTACAAATCGCTGTCTGCCTAGGAAGCAGATTTGTTAATATTTTAACGCTGTTAGGACAAAAATGTATTATTGGAATGTTTTTTATTTAAGATTTTTTTTATTTACAATTATAATAGTTAAGATATAAGACATGTTATTTCCAATAAAAATCTTAAGCCAGCCTTCAAGATCAAGTTGATTGCGCAGAATTACAAATTACATCTCCTGATCTACTGTGTACTAATTATATATCTCTACTAGGGTAATATTTTACAATTTTTTAAGTCAAGGGCCCTACTTATTAACTCAAACAACAACAAATTCAATTTTTTAGGTATAAATTATGTATAAGTAAAAGCAATGAATTAACAATATAGATTTTTTAATACTCTCTTAGATTTACGCGAATGTTTGACATTTTTAAATAAAACCATCTTTTCGGATTACTTCGCGGATCGAATGCTTCGAGCATTCGAAACGTCGGGAACCAAAAATCAAAATAAATCCGCGAAATAATCCGAAAAGATAGTTAGATTATTTAAATTCAATCTTCCAATAATTTAAAAAAAAATCGTACCTAAGCTAAAGTTAATAAAAAATCTAAACATGGTTAGCACTTTCTACTAAAAAACTTAATATTTAGATATAGCAATTTATTTTTATAAGCAATTTATTTTCTAGATTAGCGTGATAATATTACTTTCATTCATTTACCGAGAATTTTATTTGGATGTAAGTGTTATACCTTAGCTTTTTTCTTAGCCAAGCGATATTAAAAGTATGTTATTGAAGTTTCGATGCATTGATATCTATTTTGCGAACTAAAAATACTTAATGCAGTGAAATTTTAATAAAATTATTTTTTGTTAATTCACATTCCCGATGACGTCGATTTACGGATAGTACAAGCGGTACCGCGAGATATGGTTGAGTTGACCTATACGAAAGCTAAAATATATTTAAATATAGTAAACTATAATATAATACATACTTAGGTAAAGTTTTGTTTGAAAAAATAAGGCGAAAGGTATTCATCTGAATGACATTTCCTCGCATGAATGCGGAAATTCATTCATCTCTCACTAACGGGACTCTTTCATGACCGATCACGCACAACGATAGTGTGAAAACTGTTGATCTATTGTAGAGATGGGATTGGCTAGGATGGGCTCGTGGGAAAGTGAACTGTTATCCCGGTCCTTTCGCAATGTGATAACAATATATTATCTGTAATTGTAGTACTTGTGTTTCGTTATTATACTCATATATACGCATTAGTACCCTTATATCCAAGGCTTATACTTAGTACCAGTTAGATAGTCTCTGCGTTTGAAATATACCTAATCGAAAGTGATTTGATTGTAGTATTTTTAGAATTTAGCTTTTACTTCTTGTTTATTTCGTTATATAAATTTAAAAAAAAGCAGTCATGAGGACTGCCGACAGAAGTGAAAACTTGAAACTATAAACAAACATTTGTTATTTTTGGATATTCAAATTAATTGTTTGATCTTAAAATAAAATTTGTAAATTAAAACCTTTTACATTTATCTGGTTTTGACATCTATCGGTACTCTAGAGTGTTAGCGTTAACACGTCACGTGACCATGTCGATGACGACTTACATGAATTTACTCCCCATCCAAACCTGCCTATAGAAGTTTTTACTTAAAAAGATTTCATCCAAGAACGTTCTTTCGTTTATTATTTTTGGTATAAGCTTTTTCGTCTAGATTCTAATGTTTTTTATGCTTATATTATAAGAAAATAAATAACTACTTACTAGAGAATTAGTTTTTAGTTATTAATTAATTAATAATTAAAAATTAAATCTGAAACAATAATTATTATACGAGTATGTACACACTACACAATTATATAATGTATTTAGCACGATTAGCATTACTTCTTTTTTAATTAAAATCGCATCTCGGGTAGACATGATTTTTAATTCTTAAGATACCAAGAAAGATATAAACAAAAAAAAAAAATATTGCGATTTGGACTCAAGCATCAAGGGTTCAGGACTACCAAACAATATATTATTATGTAACGATACCTATTGACCAATTAAATGAAACCTTATGTCGAATAACGATTGAAAACCTAGCGCGAGTAAAGCTCGTATTTTGTCAGTTTATGTTTATTTACCTTAAGTTTTCTCATATAGTAGTAGTAATAAGTAACTAGGTAAATTAAACGCTTTTTGAAGTCCAGTTTTCATGACGAAGCAAAAATAAAATAATGTTAAATACTTACATGTTCTTTTCGTGAGAATCATCTATACCTAGAGATCGCGAAGGATTCCTATTCTCATGCCAACCTAGGCTAATCGACTTCTATGATTGTAACGGATGAATTCGCTGATATCTGTATAATAAATGCATCTACCATATTGTCTACATAATCTACGTTTTTATTATGGACAGAATATTCAATCAGATCATTGTTCCAGCTCTTGTGAGATTTATCCTAATATAGATATTATTAATATTATAAAATATATTTATAAGTATTCGTCAAAAAAAATATTATTTATATTAAAAAATACATATCAATCCAATAAGTATAAGAATATAAGAACATACCTAACGCATTTAAGTACTATAGTAAAATGAAACATTGCCCTGTATTATTTCAAGCTTTATACATCACTCCATACATGGAGGTAAAAACTGAAATGGAATAATAAACTGATAAAATATCATGCATTTATATAATTATTCTATTTAAAGACACATCTTTATTATTGCATAATAAGTACCCATTCTGGTGTATAATGCGTAATCTATAAATAGAACAATGCACTTGGCACGGTAACTTTAACATTACTTTGAGGTAAATAAAATAGACATATTAGGGGTTTCACACAGCGTAAACCACATCCATTCTTACAATTACAAAATAGTGTATTAAGTAATTCCAATCCTATTCCTGGAGTCCTAAATCGTGACCTTACTTACCATAACAGTGAGTATTGCTGAGCACTGCGGGGTCTCTGCCCTCTATTTCAAAAACGGTTGGGCGTATGAAAAAAATTTTTATACAGAATCTGTCGCAAGCACAATTTATAAATTTTAATATCATTGGACCTATAGAAACCGAGATAATCGCGAAAAACTGATTTTTGTGACCTTTGAATTTAAATAACTTACGGTGCAGACACGTGATTTATGATACTTTTGAGACAACTGTTAGAACACTAAAATGAAGCTGTATACGAGTTTACAGCTTATTATCTCTCATTCCGAGGTTGACCCCTTATTTTTGCTTAATTGACTGGACTATATGTATCGGACTGTCTTTTACAATTGAGACGTAATAATTTCCATTAAAAAATATGTTACATAATGTCACGTACCTACTAATTCAAAGATGTAACTTTTAACCCTTATAATACATCTAGATTAAAAAAATTTAGAAAAGCTTTAAATGCTTAAAGTCAACATTCTTAGTAGCTGATTGGTAGTACATTTTTTATTACAGCCACTTCGCCTAACCTAAGGCCATTACCTTACAGCTTTACATACTTTAACAACCAAATTCTTAAGACGATTTCGATAAAGATTGCCAAGCTTAACACATGCTTTCATTACATTCAGCACACGAACATAAACTAAACATTTTTTTCCAAAAAGACATTTTTATACATAAAAAAGTTTCTAGCCACTAACAAAAAAGTATATACAAGTTAGTTTGCAAAAACTACAGGATGGATATGTGATTAAGTAAACTAAGTCTACCGTTTTGAACTTTAATCAGAGCTTAGGTAATTTTACATACAGCTTAAAGAAAAATTGCATGTTGGCTGGATGTTTGTTTCTCAATCATGCCACAACGACTGAACGGATCTGGATAAAATTTAGCACAAAGATAAATTATAGTATGGAATCCCGGAAAAAAGTGCGGTTCCCGTAGGATAGATTTGTTTTTGTTTTTCACACAGCAAGGAATCGATTATCTATTCCATACTAACCGTTAAAACGTGCTTGTGTGTCTATATAAAAATTCCCTTGTTATTTAAAGATAGTAAACGGTATGTGTGGCAAAATCGACAATAGTGGCATAAACAGCAAAATCATACTACTATTTTTGACTTTGGTGTTTTTTTGGCGGGGTATTTAATTCTTTAGCGTCTATATACAGTATTATATATATATATATATATATATATATCTTTATATATATAATTCTTTAGTCTAAGGTTGCAATACAATGTACTTGTTAATGCATAATGTTCAATACAAAACACTTACATCCAGTAAGCAAATCGGATGGTATTGGGTCTAAAACTATTAGTAAAAGTACTTTATGCTTATGTGTAGGCTAGTCTACTCATGAGGTAATAAATTAAGTATTTCATATGAAATTAATAATATTTAATTATTTTTTACTTATTTCTACTTACTTTATGGAATTTATCCTATTTAATATAATAATAGATTAGTCATTAACGTAATAGAACTCATTTCCTTAGATAATATTTATTTTATAAAAAAAAAAGAAAAGTGACACTGGCATGTAATCATATTAAAATTTCAACTTATTAAACAATACGAACTCTGATGATACTTGTAATTAAATTGTTACGCAACTGAAAAAGAGTACTCGATAGTTTTAAAAAGTGGATAAATTAAATAAAAGTTTTTTAACTTCTATGCTACTCACTTAAGCTTTCCTGAAAAGGCGCTTTTGATTCGTAGCGATACGTAGCACTAAATAACCACACTGTCTGATCAACAGTCCACTCAAGTACAAGAGCCTGCGGGCGCACTACTGGACAGCCGAAACTAGATTGTGGACATTTCTACATCATAATTCAGTTAAATTACATCAAGGGGGGGACTCACAATGGGAGAACAGTATGAGCGAATCACACTATCGCCACGCATCGCTAATTTTCCATAGATATGCTGACACCGCGGTGACCGAACTGAAAACATCATACCTGATGGACACTAACCATGCAAACAGTTCATTGCTTTAAAGTTGAAATTTCTTGGTACATTTACGGCTTCATTCATTTTACTTCTCATATATATGTACATATTGTTAGAGTTATATTATCAAATTATCTTGAATACTATGTAATTATCCATGGTACAACCTTGATCTGAAACTGGAGAACAAAACCTCTAAAACAGGAACTTTAACTTTTCAGGATCAGTACACACATTATAAAAAATATAAATTATTATTATTATATAAAAAACTAATTAAAAAACTAATAAGCAGATGTAAAGTCATAAATTCAGTGACCCCAAACCGCGCGCTTTTCCGGAAGCCGGGCACAAAGGCGTAGCGTCGGTCTCTTTCAATATGGCGGCTTACCGGCTATGATGCCGCCAAATGCACCCACAGATTATAATCGAATTAATTATATGAACATATTGTTTTTGCCATGACCTTCAGCGCGGTCATACACGGTTATCAATTTGATGTTCAATTTTGATCACAGGTTGCTACGTTGGTTCACAGAGTTTATGAAACAACAATAAAATTTTAATTTCAATAGAAATGGGATCACCTCGTATGTTAAGAACTTATCAATTACATCAAAACACAAGGCTGAATACTAATGTCACGATTACGTACAAATTATTAAATTTGTCTTGAAATTTAAAATAGCTAATGTTCGACCTAAATAGTTATATTATTTAAATATAATATATTTAAAATTAGGGACCACTCTGTGAATCATGTATGTATTATTATTATTGAAAGCATCCTCTCCAATATCCTTTTCAACTGTTCTAAACTTTCTCAGGCCTCATCCACTCCATGATGATCTTCCTTCTAGATGTTATAGTTAATGTTCGAATTGAATGAAATGTATTGAATTTCGGGTAGAAATTAGCAATATATTATAAATGAGTTTGCATTAAGTACAGCATACCTATGTAATCTAACTATAATAAATTGTAAATTTAACAGCAAATAAGTGTAATACTCGTACTTAATCGATACTAAATTAATAATCTAATTAACACAAAAAGTTAAATAGTGATAATACCTATGTAAATTGAGTTCATTACTCAAATGCCGTCAACGTGGTCGTTCTCTTCGATCACGTTTCAGATTATAATCAGAAAATCATATGATGTTCTTTATCATGTACAATAACATTGGTGTCGCATTTATCAAAACAAACAAACGCCTAAACTCAATACCTAATCAGTAGCTACTTACTATACTAGTCCTACGATAGATAGTTTAATCTGCATGTTTTATTTCGTTGGAATGAAAAAGTTTTTAAAAATGTGTTTTAGAAATATTTTATGAATGCAATACATTTTTTCTTCTTAATAATTCTTCAATTATTATTTTTTGTTTCCGTCCGTCGCGGGGTAACAAAGTAACATAATATTAGCACAGTAATGTTATTCATTACCTTAATACTGCGGGTTTGACTCTCGGAGCCAATAATTAAACAAATTCAGTACAAAACCGATTACGATAAAACATGCAAATAGCCACTTACCAAAACCAATGGATTATGATATTTAATGTATAATTATTAATTAGTGGACTAGTCATGGTAATTATCAGATGATTAGATCACCAGTGCCTACGGGCAGGGAGGACGGGATAGCTAAATTATTTGTTACCGATACCAAAAATATACATGTATGTAGTCTTGAATCTTGATGTATGTATGTATGTATGTTTGTAGGCTAAAATAAAAAAAATGATGCATATACCTATGTATGTATAATAATATGACAAATATAAATAATTCTTAAGATTAACATTCATAGTACATACAATCGATTCAATAATATTATGATACGAGTGACACACATATTTCGATTATTACGCACAAGATAAATATACCTATTTTTAAGGTAAACATTTTAAAGATTTTAAAAGTCCATAATATGCAGTAATTAATGCGTACCTACTAATATTACAAATAGGAACGTTTAGCTGTTTGGATGTTTGTTATTCAATCACGCCAAAACTGCTTAACGGATCTGCATGAAATTGGCACAGAGATATCAGATAGATTATAGTCTGGAATAGCTTTCTGAATGGCTTTTTATCTCGAAAAAATTTACAGTTCTCGTAGGATAGATTTATTTTTATTTTTCTAGAGGCGAACCCAAGTGAACCGAGGGTGAGCCGCTAGTTATCAATAATTTATTCATTCAATTTAGGCCTAATCTATAAGATGAAATTAATGATATAACTCTTTTAATGTGTGAATCTTTTTTGATGTGAAGTGGATCTACTTGTATATAATTTTAATAAAACTATCTTTTCGGATATTTTTACGAATTTATTTAGATTTTTGGTACCCGACGAAGGCTTTACAGGAGGGCCATGTCTGCATTACAACAGTTTCAGATAAATGTGTGCAAAATACAAAGTACTTACGTTTAATTCATAATTATATATAAAACATCATTATTTTATTTTACTCTTACACGTACATCTTTGAAATTATGAAATAATAGTCTTAGCTACAATTATCTGCGATAAAATCTAAAATAGTAGGTACAATCTTAATTATAAATATGATAACTGATATTTTTTTTATTTATTACATAAACTGGCTTGAAATCCATATCTACATACTAATATTATAAATGTGAAAGTGTGTTTGTTTGTTGTCTTTCTTTTACGTCGAAACGGAGTGACGGATTGGCGTAATTCTTTATGTGGAGATAGTTGGGGGGCTGGAGAGTGACATAGGCTACTTTTTACCGCAGGAGATTATCTAATTCCCACGGGAAAACACTTTATAATACATCTCAAAAGAATATTTATGATCAGAATTACTTGACACTTGGTATTAATGCTCTTCAATACAATTAAATAAATACGTGTCTCAGCATTTTTCGATACTCATCCCATAAGGAGGTAAATTGGGGATGAAAGTTTGTACGAAACCTACCTTTTTAGAGTTGTTTTTTCTAGTTTTAGCGCGAGCGAAACCGCGGATTCTGCTAGTAAATTGTATACTTAGAAACATTAGGACATCTGTTTTTATCATACTAGTTTTCGCCCGCCTAAAATAAGGCTTTAATTTCGTAAGCCATCGTTAAAAAGTATTTATCCAGGTTATAAGCTATCTTCATTCCAAATCACTCAGCTCTCACCTGAAATTCATTCTTTCGTGGCAGTTTGAAAAAATAACAAAATCATAAACACATACACTCATAAACTATCGAATATATGATTAATATTAGTGAGATTTCTTTAGGAAGAACGTAAATTTATGTAGATTAATGAAAAACACATATTTTTGTCTATAATATGTTTAATATTTTATAACAAAATACTTTATTGTGTGCTCTTAAGATGATGTAATATAAATAGAAGCTAAATCAATTTCCACAAAAAGTTTCTGTTATCATAGTATAATATTTGCTTTTAGAACACAATAATTGCGTAACTAATGCTAAAAGATATAAACGATACAAGTAATAGTTGACATGAATATTCAATAAACTATAGAAAGAAGGCGTAAAAAAAATAAAAAAATATATATAAAGGCGTAATAAATACCTATTGCCTAACCATAATTAATGATAATAAAAAAAAACAATAAAAAAGTAAAACAACGATTATATTTATTACGTAACTATTTCAATTCTTATAATAAGTAATATGAAGCTGAAAAGTTTGTGTTCTGTTGTTTGTCTGTTTTGGAAAAAAATGTGTGTTTTTACAGCCTATTAATTAAAATATGTAGAAAGATATTCACTAGAAAAATATATATGAGATAAGAGATGCACTGTAAACGTGCCTATCGCACACATACAGACAGATAAACATTATATAATATATAAATAATTGACTTCAGCAATTTCTAAAAAAATTTAGCAATTGCTTAAGTCAATTATTTGCCCATCTTATACTTAATGGAAGAAAATTCTAAAACCGCGTAACTTACACAGTGAAAGAGTTGGCAAGAAAATAGGTAAATAAATTTATAAAAAACCTGGCTGAAAAGTTTAGATTATGATGCGACAGAAGAATTTATAAACAATGCTGTATAATATCTACAAACACACACACACACACACACACACACACACACACACACACACACACACACACACACACACACAAACACAGACACGCACACGCACGTACGCGCGCGCGCACACACACACACACATACACACACAGATTTTTTTCATTTTTGTTATTTAATAAAAAAAATTAAATGTTACTTGTTGTTTGTACTATTATCATTGTGTTGGTATAAACCTGTCATTAATTATATGGGAATGACACTAGCTCCTACAACACAGTTTTTAACGAGCACAGGGCTAGAGAAATCTTTATCACCTGTGTATGTTTAAAACTATGTCAATAAAGAATTTATTATTATTATTAAAGAAAACTATATCACTACAATACGCGAGCCGATACTAGAGCCGCTGACTCACTCTAGCTATTTACACTTGAATCTCTTTAAAATGTAATCTATACATATAATAAAATTCTAACTAAGCCGAATCTGTACATTAAATATTTATTGGAAAATCTTATTGAAGTAGACATTATTATCGATACAGAGGCCGAATCTATAGTTTTTAGAATTTTTGTCTGTCTGTCAGTTACCGCATCGCGGGAAAACCACTGGAGGGATTTTGATGAATTTTGTATGATGGTAGCTGGTTATCCGGGTCAACATATAGGATACTTATTACCGCGGGAAATTATCTCATTTCGAGAAAAAATACAAAAACTGCATTGTAAGAGTATGTATTCAGCCCTTTTTAACGTCCCACTGCTGGGCACGGGCCTCCCCCCTTCAATACGAGGGGGATCAGGCCATAGTCCACCACGCTGGCCAAGTGCGGGTTGGCGGACTTCACATGTCTTTCGAAAACTTGCTAAGTTCTCTCAGACATGCAGGTTTCCTCACGATGTTTTCCTTCACCGTAAGGCAAGTGGTAATCATGTTAGAAATGATTCGCACATGAAAATATCAGAGGTGCGAGACCCGGGATTTGAACCCGCTTCACTCGGTTTCTCAAGCGAGCGCGTTACCACTGGGCTACCACTGCCTTGTAAGAGTACTAATATGTAAAACCTAAGAATTTGTGTTTTGGTCACCTGAACGCGGGCAGAGCCGCGGGCAATGCTAGTGATGAAATAATAATAATATTTCTAATAAAAATATACCATTGCCCATAAGTAAAACAAGAAAACAAACAGACAGAAAAAAACTAAGCACGTAATTACTTTGACCTCTATTCCGCACCAATATAAAATCATCGTGTTTTATATTCACAGCACCATTCTATCACGTGCAGTTCACATGTAGTGCTATCAATACCGACGGCATATCATATTATTTAACAAACTTTAACATGCAAATATGTACAAAATATGCATATTAATAAAGTTACATAGAGTCAACTACGATTATGGTGATTGACTCTACATTCTGTTCGTGAGGCCCCGTAGTGGTTTTTAATTTCAATTTTTATATGTTGTATTTATATATTTTTAGTCAACACGTAAAAAAGAATATTTACATATATTCTAAGAATAGAAAAGTTCCCTGCCCTGCCAGAATCTTTAACAACCTAATCTCTGAACAGCAAACTTCGCTTATCTTAAAAAATATATATTAACTTTGATTTTCGACCACTGGGCGAATACTAAATAGTATTCTTTATTACGCCTAAAAAAACTCCTTTCAATAATTCCTAATAGAAGAGATTTCGTGCAGGCCACCACGAACGTGAGTGATATACTGCAAACGTAACGAGTCGTTTAAAATAGCAAGTAAATATTATAAATGGACAATTTGTAGATATTTTTACCTTGATCATAAAGGTGACTACATTTCTAAGAAAATGTTATTTTGGCCTTTTTTTAAAGTTACTGTGGGAAGGTTCTTCCAAATGACTTAAGAAATATTTTGTTCTAAAAGGAAACAGCACATACAGTTCCTATCCTAATAGTTACACTTGTAAGAATATCTGGTATCAGGTAGAAGGTTATTCTGGGTGCTAAAGGATGAAGGAGAATTTTAATTATTGAGAAACAAAATTAAAGTAGACTTTTATATAACTTTTATACATTTTACCACCTTATTAATGTTGTAAATGTTAAAGTGACTCTTTAGTCTGCCAACCATTTCTTGTGTAAATTGATTAAAAAAAAATTAAAAAAAAACACGACTGCGTGAAAAGGGAACTAAAAAGATTAGAATTTAGAACCAGTTGACGAAGGAACATAGTATTTATTATACAGTCGCATAGAAATGCTATAAAAATACAATTTACGCTTAGTTTATATTTTACTATTTTAAGAGTAAAAGCATTATAGAAACAATATATCAAAGTATTCTTTTCTTTAACTTGATCTTAACCTTGAAGAGCTCTAACACGCTCTTGTGACGTGCATTGTAAGTACAGTCACAACAATTCATTTATTTCTAAAGCATTTAATTAAACAGTAGGTACTTCATATAAATATCAAATTTAACTGAGTATAATATATTATCACGGTGATAAGTAATCCGTTAAGTTGTAAATTAGTGTTCCGGCCTCCGGGATAAAGGAACCAATATAATTCTAACTTATGTGAATGTGATATAAGGATCTGTGATTGCCGGCATCCATTTGTAGTTATTTTAATAAAAACAAAATAGACTAAATTAAGTTTTTTATGATCATCGATCCTCTACACTACTAACATATGAGAAATGGCCTCGAAGTACTATTCATTAACGAAGTCATAATAATACCTAGCAACTCAAATTTCATACTTTAAAATTGTATAATATAGATAGTAAACTCATAGACAAAGAGTGGACTGAGTGTTTCTTTGCCAGCCGTCATCTAAAAATGGCGGAAAAGCGACATAGACAAAACGAAAGTGCAGCTAGAAGTCTTCTACATACATATTAATTGAAATACTATTAATAAAGATAGATACTTATAGCCATTTTACAATCCATTATATTTATAATATAGCTTGCAATAATATTATATTTTTTTACATTCCATTTATAAATTCAAATTGGAATAAATATTTCTTTCTCTTTAGAAAGTGTTCAATTTCATAACAGTAGGTATTGCTGAGTCCATTCTCTATGTCTATGGACAAACAGTACCGTAGACACACCTTATATGCTAATAAAAAACAGTATTTCCCAATTACTAATAATACAATAAATAAAAAATTAATAAATATGTTATCTGATGACGTAATGACGTGCCTCCTAGTAGTGATAAACATATTACCTATGCTAATGTAATAAGTGAATATGTACATACATAAATAATATATTAGTGGTAGTTATTTCGTTTTCCTTTTATTTTCCATCAAAGTGATTCCAAAAATTATTGATTTTGTACAAGTAGGTATTTCTTTCTTATTATGTAGGTATATTATAATTTATAATTAATAGCTATAGGTATGGTAAATTAATCAGTAAATATTATAGCGTTTTAAGTTGCTAAATAAAAAATATATAACCATCGCCTCTATGATCAAAAATTCTAATTGCACCATTTTACTTAGATTATCTTAAAATAGGATAGATATTTTGAATAAAACCATCTTTTCGGATTTTTCCAACAAGATGTGTGCTATGTGCATAAACTTAAAAGTTTTACTTGCTATTGTAGAACTCCGTTATTCGCATCCTGGCTTCGTTATCAAATGAGCTCGACGGGATAATATAAGCATTCCCTTCATGCCGAAATCCCAAGACACCCTTGGTTTTATCATCTAAAACTAGCCGAACGTTGGGTCGTTTCTACTATTTGTCGTCTAACAACATCATGTTCAATAACCAAGAATGGTCTTTTCAGCAAGACTCGGCGCCGGGCCATAAAGCTCGATCCATTCTATCTTGGTAAGAACCCCATGTTCCGGACTTCATCAGAGCGAAGACTGGCCGTTATCTAGTCCCGATATTAATCCGCTGGATTATGATTTATGGTCAGTTTTACAGAGTATGGCTTGCTCTAAATGCCATGATAATTTGGTGTCCCTAAAACAATCCATACGATTGGCAGTGAAGAATTTTATCATGGAAAGAGTGCGTGCTTCTATTGATAACTGGCCTTAACGTTTAAAGGGCTGTATTGCAGGCAATGGAGACCACTTTGAATAAGCTTTATATATTTTTAATAGTTTTATATTAATGTATTAAGCTAACACACTGTAATAGTAATAAATGTTACGTGCAATAGAAAAAATGTGTTTTTCTTTGTAAGAATATTTAGGGCAAGACTATGTACAATATACAATCAACCAAAAACAAGAACGTGTATTTTTATCGACTTAAATAGAAAATGTAGTTACAGATAATTATTTAAAATATTTATTTCTTAAAACAAAAACAAATCTATCCCAAGGGAACCGTACATTTTTCCGTAATAAAAAGTAGCCTATGTGTTAGTCTGATGTATGAGATATATTATTGTAGTTAGTTTCATTAAAATCCATTCAGTAGTTTTTGCATGAATGAGTAACAAACATTCATATATCTATACATTCAGACATCCAGACATCTATGCACAATAAGTATATTAGTGATAAGTACCTAAATAAATTTTAATAAATAAGAATAGCTAACGGATTTTACTATAATAAAATTAAGAAAAAATTAAATAAGCTACAATAATTAAAGAGAACTACATAGTGTTTAAATAAAACCAATTACCAATTACAAAAGAATGTAGTATTATTTTTAATATTCATATTTTATTCTAAAATTTTTCAATTGTATACTAATTTTACTAATTCATATATAAAATTTCTTTCATTCTTCAAAAAAAATGAACTATAGAAAAATTGAAAATAGTGGAATAAACAGCAAAATCACGCTATTTTTACTTTGACATTTATTTTGGTGGACTCCTGTCTTTATTAAATATGTAATTGTTTAGTCTGAGTCAAATACCTACATAAAAATGGTTAAATCTTTTATCGTTAAACTGTACGGTAAAGTGTATTGGAAATACGTCTGTTTTATAATGCTTATGTTGTCAGCTAAATCGACTTTACGACACTACTGTGAGAAATAACTGAAATTTCATTTACGATAGATAGGCCTACCGCCTCTCATGTTTAGGAGTCCGTGCCAGCCGACGCATGGCAAAGGAAAACTATTTAGATATGACTTATGAGTACATTATCACTAGTTGATGTATAAATATGTAAATATGTGGGGACATTAACACACAGCGCCATCTAGTTCCATGGTAAGCTACGAGGCTTGTGTTATGGATACCAGATAGTTGATATACTACACATATATAACTTTAAATACATACATATTATAAATATAAACACCCATGACTGGAGTGCAAACATTCGTGCTCATCACACAAATGAATGCCCCCAGCGGGACTCGAACCCGCGACCGCTGGCACAGCAAGTAGGATCACTACAAACTGAGCCAAACGTGTCGTCGTGTGTTCTAAGAAAGCAGTAAAACGTAAAAGGCAGTAAACTTATTACATAATATAATTAGGGCAATGTCGTCGAGTTAATGTGAGCGAATTTAACAAGTCACGTAGACATATATAGGTATGTATGTCAGACTGAAGTCTAGACTTATACGAAGAACTATCTACACTAGAGTTCGCCGAATGGTCAAACTTCGACCATGATTATTATTGATTTTTTTATTTATAAAACTAAAGCTCCTCAATATACTTTGTAGATATTAATTAATTATTAGGTAATAATTATTAGGTAATTGCTACCTTTATAGATAAAAAAATATTAATCTGAATTACTGTTTTTCGCGAATTCGCGAAATAATCTGAAAAGATAGTTTTATTTAAAATTTCAAATATCCGTGTAAATCTAAGAAAGTATTATTTAATTCCTTTTTTATTTTAAAATATTTACTTCCTTAACTTGAAGTCATGAATAAATATTAAATAAACAATCATCATACAACATCAACGACGATAAATAATAAATATTAATGTCTAAGACATTTTTATGCATTTTGCATATTTTAAAGATTTTAAAGTTTTAAGATTATAATGTTAAATTCGATAATATCACTTAACATATACACAGGGTCACAGGGCCGTCTTGAGCCACGCAGGGGCCCTTGGGCACACTCCAACTTTGAGGCCTTTTAGAACGTTAATAAAATGTGACTTACGAAATGAAAATTAACTTTATTGAATTAGACTTATACAAGCACTTAGAATTGTCAATAGTCAGTGTAGTGGTTCCTAGAGGAAGCTACCTTGACTCGGAAGGCAATTCTGCTGAGTACTGAGTAGAACATCGCCGGGATAAATTCAACAAGTCTCTTTTCAACCGACTTCAAAAAGGAGGAGGTTCTCAATTCGACTGTATGTTTTTTTTTTTTTATGTTTGTTACCTCAGAACTCCGTCATTTATTAACCGATTTGGACAATTTTTGTTTTGTTTGAAAGGGTATACTTCCAGATTCGTCCCATTTAAATTTCACAAATAAATACCACTAAGGGTGGAAAAACAACTAATGATGAATTTAACCTACTGCTAATTGTCATATTGACTTGAAACTTTGCAAGTATTTCTATTTCCGTTGATAGTACAGTGGTTCGGTGTTGTTGACCTGATCTGATGGCAAGGCCAGAAGGTGGATAGGTGGAACTCTTCAACGGCTAATAGTAGATACTTTAAGTTTGGGCTTATTTTGTTTGATTTGAGAAGCCTAACACGTAAGAATCCTTACTTTGCTACTATTGTCTACACTAAAAAGGGAAAAATAAAAACTTTTTAACAAAAAAATAAAAACCGACTTCAAACAAAAGCACTAAAAAGTGAAAAATAACTGATTGGTAGTTTTCATTTACTATACATACCAAATCAAATATTTTCGAAGTCGGTGTACTTTGCTTTGTATGGGCTGGGACCGATTTCAAAAATATTTGATTAGGTATGTATTTAATAGGTAGGCTTTAATTACTTAGCCAAAGCACACCGACTTCGAAAATATTTGATTTGGTATGTATAGTAAATGAAAACTACCAATCAGTTATTTTTCACTTTTTAGTGCTTTTGTTTGAAGTCGGTTTTTATTTTTTTGTTAAAAAGTTTTTATTACAAATCAAAATAATGTATTTAATAAATGATATCTAGCTATACCGCAAATGATTTAATTTATCTTAATTCCACACATTACATTGTTAAAAGATAAATCTGAGATTGTTTGTGGAGTTTTATTATAAATTCGTTATATACACAGCTGCGCATAGGTCTTATTCACTTTTCGGGAGAATAAAATAATACCGATTTTGTAGGATAAATGTCGATTTTAAATTCATTTCTACGACACTGCCCCAAAGAAGTATCCCGTTACATAAGATACTGTGACAATAACTAAGATATAGAAGTCATGCAGTGTAGCCGTCCATTAGGCGACTACCTTTTCTTATTGCAAAGGCGGTGCAACTGAGTTTATTCGCTAGTGTCCAGACTCCAAAAGGTGAGGATTTCTCTGGAACTTAGAATCTGTCATAATTTGGTTTCTGATTACTTCGTCATAATTTGGTTCACTACGTTTAACTTTAAAAATTAACGAAATATCATCATATCATTTCTTAACAAAGATAAATCATTAATATACACTAAGAGTACAAGAAGTTCTAAGAGAAGATGCTTGTGAAATACCCATCCTTAAAGGAGATCCAGAAGATATTCACATTGTTTAACCCTCTGGATTCTTTTGAGATAGGGAGCAACAAGATCAAACGCAGCGCCCCGTATACTATTGTGATTCAGTTCAAGCAAGAATCAAAGGCTTTAGGCAAATGGGCTGAAAGACCCCTACAGGATTCTGCTATGTCTCCTATGCATCATAATCGTAAATGAGCCTGAAAAGCGCAGTATGCGTATTATTCCTTGGGAAAGCCATTCTGTTGACAATAAAAGAAGCAATGTTGTTTTGGAGTATTGTCACTCATATTAAATTGCTTATTCTTTTTAGCTGCGAAAATGACCGTGTAAGTAATAGTGACCATTAAGGAAATCAATATTGTTACAACTTCCACATTCGGAAAAATTCATTCTAATTTATCGGTTTTTATGAGGGTATGTAAAACTATGGTAAAAAAAAACATTAAATTTTGCCGTTATGTAAAAATTAAAGTAGTAATAAAGGGTCTATAAATAGCATAGTTTTATTTATTTTTAACGTCACCCAGCTTACTAAGATTTTTATTCAGCCATACGGACACAGTTTTACTATAGATATTTTTTTTAATTTTCTTTGTGAAATGTTTATTAATGTGAAAATATTAACATTTTATATTTACGAGTACACCTAATTAAAAAAAATAATGTTTCTAGTAATAAATCATAGGTAAAAAATCGAGCTTCTCTCTATACCATGTAAACGAATATTTTGTTTTTGCGGGGCCCCCGTGTGAGGGCCCGTGCCCCGGGTCACGTATGGTAAAGACGGTATTGCGTATACATACATATTACAATATTCATACGACTTTTACTTAGAAGACTGTCTTAAAATATTGGCTGACTAACTGCAACTGAACTCTAAAATGTAGAGTCAACTAATATCAAAATAATAGATCTACCTACCTACTTACAATATTAATACAGATTATGATAAATACATCAATCGAAGATAACTGTAATTTTCATCATCACTTTCGCTGATATAATATTACATAATAAACCTGCCCTTTACAGACACATTAAAGTAGAGTCAGAGTTACTATGAACATAATGCAACCAAAATTGCCTACATTATTTATGTATTTATATTCATCTTTCCTGCAGCAATTTTCAGCGTTTTGCGTCATTACTTGAAATGCAATTGGCTTAATAAAAATTAATTACAACAAAAATATGAGGTTTAATATCACTCATAATTTTGAATGTGTTATAATAAGCTCTGTAAAGCTTCGTCACAGTAATGTTTTTTGTTTAATATTATTTAATTAAAAGCTTAGTAATAAATAATAAATATATCATATGTCATAGTAAAATTCGTTTCAAATCTAAATAACCGTGGATGTGATGCGAAAGCGATAGCCGGTTTTAATGTTTTAGGTCATTATTGCATGGTACGATGGGTGTTGGCATGGCCAGGCCGGGTGCCTACGTGACGTCGCCCGCGTGGCACTGCGGAGAGGGGAGCGCCGGCCGGTTTGTTTTGTTGCGCACGCATGTACACATTCACTGTTTATATCGATACTTTATAAAATTTGTATATTCATACAATATATTAATATATTATACTTTGAAAGCATGTCAAATGATTCATGAATAAAAATTATCAAAATTGTTGAAGGCTAATGTTGAAATTAATAATTGCCGATATCCTGGAGGACAGTAGCGTAAGTAGCCTTTTTAGGCCCCAATCCAAAAAAGAGAAAGGCCCGCCTTTGTCTATTACGGACACGAATGTGGACTGCCAAGCATTGAACGAGAAGTCGGCTAGTTTATTAAAAAAGCTGAGCATAGAGGACCATTCATTGTTTTATAGAACATATGTAAGTACGATCACGTTTCTCGTTGTCCTCGTACTAAATAACATGCGGAAATTTAAGACACTTTTTTATTGCCTTTTTTCTAAAACTCTATGTAGGCCGTCTCCGAAAATATGTTTTGACATAAAAGAATTGTTTTTGGCCCGTTAAGGCCTCCATGAATCAGGGGCCCCATGCGACCGCATTGGTTGCATTGGCATAGGTATGAGGATAAGCCCCAAATGAACCTGATATTTAATTTAAATAATTATCATGTTTGTAATTGAAGATTGCATTATATTTATGCAATACTGATATATTAGCATATTATCTATACATAATGCTTCACGCATTTTATAGAACCTATATTAAAGAAAATCAGTTCATTGATAACGTTATCGACTTCGATAATTAAGTGTAAACATTGCAGGCAACTCTATTGCTTATTTTGAGTGAACCCACTGTGAGTGGCAAGCGGCTAGCGGCAAAACATAACAAAGAAGCAGTCAGTCACAAGCAGTCGTTGTGAGTAGACGGTTTCTTGGATTAATACTAAAATTGAGTTTTGATCAATTAAAGTTTGAAGACTTAATAAATATAAATTATAAACAATTGCTTATACAATCGTACACGCATAGAACAATAAGAAGATTTAAGGTCCCACATAAGGGATTTTTGAGTTGAAATGTTTTCCACCAAGAAGGGCGCAGAGAAATTTCTACAATTTTATAAGAATGAATTATGTCGGCACATCAGCAAGACTACCAGCGTAACCAACTCGGATTCTATGGCACCGAGACTCGACCAGCAGAAGATGAAACCATCAACAAATGAGGAAACAGGACCTAAGAGATTGCTGAAGTTGCAGAAATATCACAGGTCAGTGAACTCTTAACCAGAGTGTTAGTTTGCGTAACCCTAGAAGTCTTATTACGCGTATACATTCATTGAATCTATATATTTAGTATAAGTTGTAATTTACACCATTAGAATACTTTTAGTTAAAGGTAAAACTAAATCAATATTATACTTGCGGTACATCGAATTTACTGTTCGATTCTTAATTAATTAATTATCTTTATAGTTTTGCATCGTGTGTTAAAGGATCCGATCTATTTGAATTAATTTTTCGTATTATTATCCTTTTCTATATCGATTGCGCTTTTAATATTTAATACGTAAATATAAGTACCCTCCCAGTAAAAATAAACATTATCAAAGCGTGTTGTTGTTTATTCAGATAAATAATAACCAATGGTTCATTTTGAATTTCGTAATTAAATGTGTAGGTTCTTTATCATGTGTCGGCAGAAAAGGGTCAATCTAAATGTTTTATTCTTAGATTCCTGTCGACCCTCACTCCTCAGCAAATGCCACTGGCAGCCCGTGGACTGGCTGTCTCCAAAGACCAGTCCCGGGAGTTCATGGCTTGCTTCCCGGACATCGTGAGGGACCTGACGGAATCTGGCAAGCATATTGACGTGCCTGACGCCAGCAAGTGGTTGGCCAAGGTACGTTCTATGTTAATTTTGTCAGTGTCTGGACAGAATGATATAGAACCTTATTAATTAACGCTGCTTAGTGATTAGTGGCTTAATGATTAGGTTTAATGGAAATTAAAAAATAGCAAAGAATAATAAGATGACAATAATAATAACAACCGGTTTACTATACCTACGCCGCATATATTTTTTTAATTTATAATACCCGTGTATATGTACCTATGTATTATAAATTCTAAAATTTAACCGAGACCATGTGTTACAGGCATCTTAAATTCTAATTTTAATAAAAATATATAAAATGGTGTGCTACGAGTATTTCGCTGTAGACACTAAACACAACTACGCATTTTAAGTCTACTACGTATTGAATCGTAAAGTAGAATTATTATGTTGCGAAAATAATTATAGATATTAAAACTGAGCCTGAGATTTTACGATTCTACTTCTTTGTATTTAACAATGAAATATTTATAGTTTTTTATTATAAGCTTAGGTGCTTGATGCTAAATCTTACCTGTTTTCATTCAATAAAGGTAGCAGAAACAGTACAATAGAGATATCGATAAATGTTGAAATAATAAAAAAAACCTATTGTTAAGAAACTTGAAAGGAAACAAGGGTTGTGCAAGGTTGCTTGAACGTTTTCCTAGCTATTGAGGTTGAAGGCCAAAGAAATCTTAAAAGAAAAAAAAAGAAAATATTTTAAAAACCTTGTATACACAATAAAATTTTATAATTTGTTAGATTTTTATCATGGTGACTGTAAATTGAAAATTCTTTTTCATATTTTTCCTTTTTAAATACGTAACTAAAGTTTTTAAATTAAATAAAGTTGTAAGTCTTTGACAAAAATACTTTCCCAACAACTTCACAACTTGTATGACACTCAAAGGCCGCAGAACCATTGCGCCAATCGCTATACCTTTACAGTTCACATTGCACAGTATGTCTAAACAACATTGCAAAAATACCATCAAGCTCAACCCATGACAAAGCCCTTTCTTCTTTTCAACCGACTTCCTCAAAAAGGAGGAGGTTCTCAATTCGGCTGTATGTTTTTTTTATATTTGTTACCTCAGAACTCCGTCATTTATTACCCGATTTAGACAGTTTTTGTTTTGTTTGAAAGTGTATACTTCCAGATTGGTCCCATTTAAATTTCAAAAAAAATACCACCCCTAAGGGTGGCAAAATAGCTAATGATGAATTTAAACTACTTCTAATTGTCATATTGACTTGAAACTTTTCAAGTGTTTCTGTTTCCGTTGATAGTGCAGTGGTTCGGTACGTTAACCTGATCTGAGTCCAGAAGGTGGATAGGTGGAACTCTTCAACGGCTAATAGTAGATACTTTGAGTTTGGGCTTATTTTGTTTGATTTGACAAGTCTAACACGTTACAATCGGATTTTAGAGCCAGAATTTTTAGTGTTTAACTAAAAAAAAGTGAATTTTAGTTTGTCAGTCTTAATATTAAAATTAGCATCAAAATAACTTAAACGGTTTAAGCGAATATTTTATTAAAATACTTTCTTCTCACTTTGCTACTACTATGTTTACACTAAAAAGGGAAAAACAAAAACTTTTTAACAAAAAAATAAAAATCGACCTCAAAAAAAGTACTAAAAAGTTAAAAATACCTTGTTGGTAGTTTTCATTTACTATACACACCTAATCAAATATATTCGAAGTCGGTGCCAACCGATACAAAGCAAAGCACACCCACTTCGATACCTATATTTGATTAGGTATTTATAGTGAATGAAAACTACCAATCAGTTGTTTTTTACTTTTTAGTGCTTTTTTTGAAGCCTGTTTTTATTTTTTTGTTAAAAAGTTTTTATATTAACCTCGCATATATAATACACTAACCTCATTTTGGTGGACTCTTAAAGTCCACCCGACTCCATAGTTTTGTTCAGCTTTTCTTTTTTGTTCGCAAAATCTTTTGATTCTAAAATTGTACACGCACGAATCCATCTCAAAAAAAAAATAAAAAAAATAACAAAATATAAAAATGCTCAAAAAAAAAACACGGACGTATGTCTGTGGGTGTTAGACTTATTCAAATAAAAAAACAACATAGGGTAGGTACTAATTGTAATTATATGCAACTACTAATCTAGACCATATTATATTCTTTGCGTAACTAACTAAAAGTTTTGACAAATATTATCGAACGCTTTGAACACTACAATTTACATGCATTAATTAAAGTCGAATAAAAAGATTTGAATTTTTTTTAGACTGAATAATATTACATACAAATGATTATATAAAGTGAAGCTCTGATGTTTACTTTAAAGATTTCCTTTTGTTATCTATCCTTTTGTTATCTTAAATATAAAGTTGTAGAATTAAACATAATATATGTATGCAACAGAATCATAATAAATTGTAGTCAAGGATGACCTTGAAACGTTTAAATAATAATATTTAAATAAAAAATATATAAAAGATTCAAATTGTATATGTTTAATAAAACATATTTACTTCAATAATATATTCTTGTTACAGCTTTTGCAGTACAATGTCCCAAACGGAAAGAAAAACCGCGGCTTGGCAACTGTACTCTCCTATAAAATGTTGGAAAAGCAAGAAAATTTGACCCCTGAAAATATACATTTAGCAAATATAATGGGATGGTGTACACAAATGGTAAGTGGATAGATTTTTTTTTTCATTTTTATGCGTAGAGATAAGATAAACTTCTGAAAAAATATTACATTCTCCATTTTCCACAATTCCTGTTTTGCTAATTAACAGTGTATAGCACTGCGCACCCTCATACCGAAACTAAAATATTTCTATGGTCGATTCAGAAGGTCTTTTTCCTTTTGGAATCCAACACGCGGCCTCTGACATCGCGCGTCGCTAGTCGTCTATTTGTTGCGATACTACAAAACACACGTGAGATGTGAAATCTTAATGATAAAATTAATTTAAATATAACTTAACATCAAAAATGTTAAATGATCACACATGGGGATTTTAGTATACATAGATACTGATAGACTTATCACATAGGGTTTTAGCTTACTATAAATGCCTTCAATTACGTATTTATAAAAACTATTTTTGTAGCCCTAGGCCCTTTTAAAAGGCTTCTGACCGAATATTCAATATATTGTGCAATCTCTTTTAAATAGTTAAAGTAGCAAACATAAGCTCGCTTACACTAATAATTCACAATTGTACACTTATTAGGCCCAATGGAAATATTTATGGTAGATACATTTATCACGTGTATGTGAACCCATTACTCGTAGGTATGTATATTATAAAAATATAAATATGTTGCTATTCTCAATGTAATTGAATTAGAATCTGATAGATAATTTGTTGTTTATTGATTCCGGCTTTATTATGAGTTTTATCAGATTTTTATCTTTTTTGAAATTGAATATACAATAATGTCACGTTTGGTTTGATTATAATTTGATGGACACTTCCGAACCTTGCCAATACAAAACAAATTCCAAGGTGAAAGATATGTTGGTGATATAGCTTTAATTTTGGAATTGGAAACATTGATTAGTCATATTGCTTGATTATGCCTATATTAATAAATTTTAAAAATTTTACAATAAAGACAGATTTGTTCTTCCTTTTCATTATTTTTATTATCTGTGTTAATTATTTTAAACAAGTTTTTAGGATATTTTTTATAATACTTTTTAATAAAACCCCGTTAAAACAATTTATCTCTTAGTAATTATAATAGGTAATCAATTGTGGTGTTTATTATAAAATTAACTAACGGTATTTATTAATAACTAGCATTGCCCGCGGCTCCGCCCGCGTTCATATGATCAAAACCTAATTCTTAGATTTTATATATTAGTATACTCGTATTAGTATATTAGTTGACCCGGATAACCAGCTATTACCATACCAAATTTCTTCAAAATCCTCCCAGTGATTTTTCTGTGATACGGTCACAGAGAGACAGACAGACAAAAATTCTTAAAACTATAGGTTCGGCCGCTATTAGCGATAATAATGTGTATTTCAATAAAATTTTCCAAAAAATATTTAAAGCACAGATACTGCTTCATTAAATTTTAATGTATCTAATAACTATAGATGTAACTAATTTATAAAGCTAAAAATATTGTTTTCTGATAATTTAAACACGGGCGGGGCCGCGGGTAATTTAGTAGTAGGTAATTCTAATAAAATCATAGAAAGGTCGAATATGTACATATAATTATTTGGAATTAAAACTATGTATTTTAAAGACACATGGCGACATCTATTGGCAAATATCTAAATATGTAATACAAAAATAAATATTCATTAAAATATTTTTTTTAATGAATAAAATAGTGCTATTGATATACTTTTTCAAGATTAGCGTTTTTTAATAGTTTTTGACATATTTAGTAAGTTAACTTGCTAAAATCTATAGTATCATCGTTTTTTTATTCTAACCAGTTTTTGTATTTTTTCTCAGAAATGAGATATTTTTCTGCGGTAAAAAGTATTCTATATGTTGATCCGCATAATCAGCTATGACCATACCAAATTTCATCAAAATCCGTCCAGTAGTTTTTGTGTGATGCGGTAACAGACAGACAGACAAAAATTCTAAAAACTATAGATTCCGACTCTGTATCGATAATAATGTCTATTTCAATAAGATTTTCCAAAAAATGTTTAATGTAATCTATAAATTATATAAAAAGTTTTCTTTTTAATTGCCTTAGTCTACGAATGAATAATTACTTATTCGTAGACCTTAATTATAACAAATAACAATCAAAGGTAATAGTCGGAATTATGTCGTACGTAGAAATAATTATAATCTTACGTGATTGACGCTGTCACAAAAAGAAATAGTAGTTAGGTAACCTAGGTATTGTTTCGTTGTTTTTATTGTCACGTAGGTCGATAGTCCATACATATAAATCATGAACATGTGCGTTTAAATCTTTTTTTATATGATCATGTCATGAATTAAACGTCTAAAAGAAGTCGGGTTATTTTTTACATCCGACAAATTTTGTTTCAAATACGAATTGTGTCCTGTTTTTTTGTATGCTTTTAGGGGTTGATTTTTTATAAAAGCTAGGTAGATACGATGCTAAGCCCGTGACATCATCATTATAGACTCTTAAGACTTAGGTGCGTCTCTAAATGCCTAGAAGCCTATGATACTCGAGTTCATAAGTCTATATATGTACTAAATTACATCTAAATCCATCCAGGCTTTTCAGAATGGAATAACAAACATAGACACACTCTCACATTTATAATAGTAGATTGGTAATTAAAAATATGGCTTGATCCCCCTCGTATTGAAGGGAGGGCCGTGCCCAGCAGTGGGACGTTAAAAAGGGCTGAATACATACATTTGTTAACAGTTCCACGCGCATCAACTAATTCTAAAAGATATGATGGACGGCGCAGAAATACGTCGCGGTGTACCGTGTTGGTACCGCCAGCCCAATGTAGGACTCGGCGGTATGAACGACGCGAGCCTCATCAGCGCTGCAATGTACTCCACCCTCAAGCGATACTTCTCGAACAAACCCTACTACAAGAATGTGCTTGAAATGTTCAATGAGGTCAGTATCTATTTATAGTAATTACAAAATACTAGCATTTTTTAGGATGTATGTTTGTTTCATATGAGCAAAATATTACATTAATAATATTAGGAAAAGGTTAGTATGTTTTAAAGGCAATGGTAGCCCAGAGTGAAGTGAGTTCAAATCTCGCACCCCTGACATTTTCATGTGCGAATCATTTCCATCATGATTACCACTTGTCTTACGGTGAAGGAAAACATAGTGAGGAAACCTGCATGTCTGATAGAAACTAGCAAGTTCTCAAAAGACATATGAAGTCCGCCCGCACTTGGCCAGCGTGGTGGACTATGGCCTGGTCCCACTTGTATTGAGGGGAAGCCCGTGCCCAGCAGTGGGACGTTAAAACGGAGCTGAATATAATACATTACATGTTTTAACAAACACGGCATTGTGCGATTGTTATGGACATAATAAATTATATATATACATTCATCTGATATAAATTATTCATTTATCTGATATAAATGTGTGACTTAGCTAAACAGATTGTTTACCTCTTATTATACGTATAGGTGACACAAATCTAACTACGTAGTTGTATTCCTGAAGGACTTTGATCGTTTAAACTCTATCAATATTATAATTTTAGGTACTACAAGTATTTGATTTGCAAATTACGATAAGCCACATAACACAAGTAATTTAAAAATTCCTTTACATATTCTTATCAAAAATCGCGTTTACTACTTTGAACTGTGTGCAACAAACTTTCTGTAGAAAAAGAAAATTAAGTTAGATACTTAATATCACAGACCACTGATATGTATTTATTTTATGCTGTGATAATATGTTTTATTATATGTATATAATATATATTTTTTTAAGTATTTATATATAAGTAACTGCACTTTAGCTTGCTTTATAATAATATCTCTCCAACTCACTTAGGTTGACTGGAAGAGATCTCTTCTAGAGATAAGGCCACCTTTACTAACTAATTTTATTGTTTGTTAATCTATGTATTTTACATATAAGTGCAATAAAGAATAGCATATAATATTATGTAAACGGTTTTTGTCTCAGATATATATATACATACTCGTATATGTATAGGTAAGTGAGAAATAATTAGTCATCAAATTTGAAACATTATTTCAGATGCTGCTTAAGTGTTCAATCGGCCACTATTTAGAACAACAAATGACAAAGACGGACAGACCTGAACTCTCACTATTTACAATGGAAAATTATGAAGCAATTACCAAATATAAGACTTCGTATTACACCTTCCAAATGCCGGTTGGCCTGGCGCTACTTATGACCGGAGTGGACGATCCCGAAACACACCGACAAGCGAAGACTATATTATTAGAGATGGGAGAATTCTTCCAAATTCAAGTACGTTTTAAACTTTCAAATACTCTTCGTTAAAAAAAATTAAATTTTGTTGAAAGTGTTACGGTTAAAACACCTTAATAATACCTAAGAACACCTAACTAAAGATAATAATGCTAAAAGATAATTTATAAACTTTTGTAAATTAGCATTTAAATTTGTATAAAATTCTAATAATTGTATCTTGTATCTAATAAAATGTTGTATTTAATACATTTGAACTTTACGTGCAGAAATCACCTCCAGACAATGAAATTAATTAATATTTTACTTACGTATACTTAATATACGTTACTTATAATATTTTACTCAATATACGTTTAACTTATTAACTATAGGTATTGAAGTAAAACTATGAAAGCTTATCTATTATTATCTAAGGTTTTTATAATTTAACTTCGTACATCGATGTTGCTCGTTTTATGTTTTTTTACAAATGTAAATGATTTCCGTACTAATTATTTCTGTTCCTTAAAATAATTACACATTATTATAAATAAAAAATAATGCGATGTGTCATTTTATACTCATTACGAATAATTTATCGAAAAATATGAATTAGCGACAATAATTTTACCGAACACTCATATTGTTGAAATAATATATAAAAAGTACCAATATTTACATTTATTTACAGGATGATTTTCTCGATTGCTTCGGTGATCCAGCAGTTATCGGCAAAAATGGGACAGACATTCAAGATGGCAAATGCACTTGGCTTGCAGTAGTTGCTTTACAAAGAGCGAACCCTTCGCAACGCCAATTGATGGAAAACCACTATGGTAGCTCCAATTTCGAGGATGTGCAGAAAATTAAGGATCTGTATGAAGAATTACAATTACCTCACACCTATTCAGTATATGAAGAAGCTACATATGATCTCCTTAGGACCCAAATACAACAAGTCACTAGAGGACTCCCGCATGATCTGTTCTTCAAAATACTGGACAATATTTTCAGGCGAAATATTTAAATCAACTCGAGTGGTTTTAGAATAGTTCGGTTATCAAGGACATTCTGATATAGAAAAAATGTGCGTCTAAGATTTAAATGATAAAAAAAAATTGTTTACTTGTTAATCTTGTTAGTTCACGTCCTCTAAATAGTTCTTAAGGTGTATTTTATTAGATAATGGTAGATATTACAATAGGATAGGATTATACTGACTGTTTTATTCTAACATGGAGTTGGGAGAATATGAAGTGTTATTGACTTAATATTTAAACATTATAAATGTACTAATAATATTGTCGTAAAATAGTTTTCCTTAGTATTACCATTTATCAAAAAAATTAAGATATATTAAACACATAACTATAAAGCATGGCCTCGAACATTTTTGCCTGGTCAAATGAGGATTTAACTTCGCAATGTTATAAAGGTGGCGGTTGATCGTATGAAATATTGTTTAAGTGCGATTCGATTGCGTGCGATCGATTTGGTGAAAGTTATAAAAAAAAAGAACTATGACTGATAAGTTATGACGTTCGACATCAGATTGTACGAGACTTTTGAGCTGATATAATATAAAATGGCAAAAAATATATAAATATTCAGCTCAATATCTCTTTTATCTTTCATTCCAAGGTTCGTCTCTTTTTTACCTCATATGACTGAGCTATACTAGAATAACAGTTCTTAACTTAATTACTTACAGCGTACGTTTCTATAGAAGCGGTTTATAAAATTTTTGTTTTTCGACTTTTGAAAGTGTTGTACAAAAATGTCTGTAGCCCCTGGCGGGAGATGGTGTGTGTCGTATTTATATTAAACTTGTTTGTATTAACTATTGAAATATAATAAATGTGATATACATGAATACGAGTAGATTTATTATTCTTAACCTTAATATTTTTTGATAGTAGTGGTAGCCCAGTAGTAACGCGCTCGCTTGGGAAACCGAGTGAAGCAGGTTCAAATCCCCGGTTTCGCACCTCTGATATTTTCATGTGCGAATCCTTTCAAATATGATTATCACTTGTCTTACGGTGAAGGGAAACATCGTGAGGAAACCTGCATGTCTGAGAGAACTTAGGAAGTTTTCAAATAAACACGCCCACGCGAACTCGGCCTGCATCGTGGACTATGGCCTGATGGCCCTCGTACTGAAGGGACGCCCGTGCTCAGCAGTGGGACGTTAAAAAGGGCTGAATACACAACAATTATTGTAGACGAGCAATATTTTTTCTCGAGTTTAGTTGACATATCGTTAAGCTAGAGCTAAAATATGCCTAATATGTATAACCTGCCTCGGTGCCCTAGTGGCTAACATGTACGGTCGCAGATCCAGAGGTTCTGGGTTTGAGTCCCGGATCGGGCCAAGTTTAAGGCAGTGTGCTCGAACTATAGAGGGCAGCACTTCTGTCGAAAGTAGAGGGCCCTGGTGTTAAATAAGAAAAACATAGTGATGTAATCTGTGTAATAAAGAATATTAGTTAAGCAAAAAATAATAAAATTTGGTTTTTTACCGATAAAAATGATCGGATTAGAGGTCAAAACGATAAAAAAGGCCAAAAATTATTTGAATCAGGTCATGTTTTAAATGTAATTGAAACAGAAGATGAAAATAAGCTATCAGTCACAACCTGCACAGTTATCGCTCAAACCAGTGTTTGATGTTTGCATGGTCAATAAACTTTCGGGGAAACGATAAAATTTCAACCGCGTATTATTTTTATACGGCATATTTGAACAGCCACGAATACAGCAAGATACTTTTGATGAAGACATCACAAACACTTATTTTAATTAACAAAAAATAATTAAAAATGCTGATAAAGCCAAACTAATACTGCTTACCATCACTTTGTTTGTGTGTTTTCCCAGTAGATGGCATAATCTTCATCTTTCTCACTCCCTATAATAATATACAGGGAAGAATAGGTTAAGACGCAATCTAGTATGAAATTAACGATAATATAACAGGCAGCTGTAGTCTCCATAATCTGTGATGGCAGCGAGACACATGTAGAATGAATAACTTTTGACATGTAAGCTGTTTTTAGAAGTGTTTGAATCGTTAATTTAACTAATAATGTCTTAATAAGCAGAATAAAAAGTATAATATTATTTCTACACATTGATTTCGACTAATTGAAACTTAATGGGGAAGATTTCTCGAATGGATGGCACCACACGTATGACTTATTTACATTCAGTTTGAGGTTAAGCAATTCATTGTGATATCTCTTTTATACCTGTTTTTTTTGCTTCTATTGTGTTCGCATCCTACCTGTGCAATGTATTGTACCTGGAACTTAGACTAGCTGAAGGAAAAATTGATAAGCAGAATTGCATCCTGCGGTGGTCCTGAGTCCTGACTGACTGATGAATCAACTCGCAGCCTAAACCGCTGGTCGTAGAAACCTGAAAATTGGCAGACGTATTCCTTATATGATTTTTTGAAATTCATCCCTAAAAGGGGTCAAAGGTTTAAGGGAGTCATAAAGTTTATATGGACAAAAAATTATTTATTATCTGAAATACTTGAAACATGGTATTAATGCTCTTCAATACAATTAAATAAATACATGTTTTAGCATTTTTCGAAATTCAATCTCATAAGGGAATAAAATGGGGGATGAAAGTTTGTTTGAAACTCTGTAATTAATTTGTAAAAAGTATAAAAATTACCTAATTAAAGCCGCGTAAGCACGATCAAAGTCTACTTTGACAAAGTAGTTTTGATGACTGGGTACTTTGACGCAACTTTGATTATGTAAACGAGCAATCAAAGCGCACTTTGATGTGGATGTTAATCAAAGTGGACTTGCACCGTGTTCTACTTTTTTCAAAGCCTGCTTTGACAAAATAGTTTTGATGACTACTTTGATCGTATAAACGAGCAATTAAAGCGCACTTTGACGTCAGCGTTCTATCGAAGTGGACTTTATCAAAGAGAACCTATTTTGACAAAGTAGCTTTGATCAAAGTTTACTTGGATACCTGTTGACACACTCAATGTCTGCTTTGACAAAAAGCTTTGAACCTCAGGTATTCCCTGAGCGCTATAATATGGGGCTCTTCAAGAGTAATGTCTATAGGTCCCTTAAAGGCCGGCAACGCAATTGCGTCAAAGTAGTCTTCAAAACTATTTTGTCAAAGTAGACTTTAATCGTGTCAACGCGGCTTTATTAAATCGGTGTGGCATTGGTGTCGTAAGTCGTTTCAACTGTCACTGTCAATCAGAAGTCAGTCACAACCAGAACCAGCAGTCACTCAACGTCAAATGAAGTTCGACGTTGGATGTGTTTGACTTGTTATTTTTTTACTGAAATATTTTTTATTTATTAAAGACATAAAAGTGCTATATTTTATGTATAGTATTAATAATTCATAAATAATAATAAAAGAATCGTCTTCTAATTATTTTTAATTATTTCGTACTATTTGGTCAGAGAAAGTTGTTGGCGCGTAGCCTAAATCTAACATGAATTCTCTAATGAAGTTATTTAGAACAGTGAATAGAAGTACCCCCTTGGGCCTCAAAACTTTAAGGTAAGAGTAAGACATATATTATCAGTATCTCAACTTTAGTTTCATTAAATAAAGACAATTTCCTACAATTAATGTTTTTCCAAATATGTATGTGTATGAATAGCACAAATATTGTAAAATATATTTTATCTAAACAGTATTCTTAATAGGGTTTAAAATATTGCTAACAAGTAACAAAAAAATAGGCTGTTATAAATAAAATTATAGTTGAATGTCAAAATTGCTATAAATATTTATTGAATATTAAGTATGTATACTACTATTTGCATCATATGTTACTATGTATTCCCTTATACGTACATTCATATTATTTTATTATTATTTTATAAAATATATTGTAAACTTTCCTAGGAAGTTTATAAACAAAAATGCAAAAAAATTTTGTTCAAATTGAAACAAAATATGAACACTGTTCAGCTTTATAATATTACTAGCATTACCCGCGGCTCCGCCCGCGTTCAAATGACCAAAAAACAAATTATTAAGTTTTACATATTAATATAGTCTTACATTGCAGATTTTGTATTTTTTCTTAGAAATGAGTAATTTTTCCCGCAGTAAAAAGTATCCTATATGTTGACCCGGATAACCAGCTATCACCATACCAAATTTCATCAAAATCCCTCCAGTGGCTTTTCTGTGATGCGGTAACAGACAGACAAAAATTCTAAAAACTATAGATACGGCTTCTGTATCGATAATAATGTCAATTTCAATAAGATTTTCCAAAAAATATTTCATGTACAGATCCGGCTCAGTTAGAATTTTATTATATGTATAGGTATAGATATAGAAGTCAAAGAGAATTGAATTGAATAGTATAAATACAGCAATTTGAATAACTTATTTGAAAGATATCAATGTTCAATGTGCTTGTGATCTATATCTGTATACAACAATACAATAATATTATATCAGATTTAAACACAAGGATGTTTTATATTTAAATGCTAATTTTAAACAAGATAAAGAGGCTGACACCTATCGGCTTACAAATACCTTTCTTTGAAAAATCTAGTTAAAAGGTTAAAGGAAGTTGCTTTCATTTATCTGTCTTTACTTATCACTTCACTGCAGTTTCTTTTTACCGGCATACTACAATCATAATATATTTGAGGTGAATGTCTTGTTCATTATGCATCTGTAAAGTTTCTTTTATTTTTATTCTTATTGTTTTTATTTTTTATAATATTATTGAAATTACCTTTTATAACTATTTAAAACATCAAATATCATTCATAAAACAAAAAAAAAATATAAAAACAAATATAATAAGAATTATTATATAAAATTAAATCAGATTTACCTTTTTTAATTTTATGTCTATTTGATCTGTATTATGTGTTTTATTTTTTTAAATATATTTTTATTTCATTTAACAGTGTACCACAACAACAGTTTATTAAAATGTCAGCGAATGCGTCCATATCTCAAATACAAAGAGAAAAAGATACTTTTCAGGATCTTTTGCCAAGTATCATGGATACAATTGTTACTAGCACAAAGTTTACTGAGGTTCCAGAAGTTGCTAATTGGACTAAAAAGGTAAAACTATTTATAATGATTATTATTAATAATAAAATTTGTTCTTTGTCATAATATAAATATTTTCACTACTGTTGATTACATCTCTAGAAAATAATACTTGAAATGGGTATGGAATAGCCTTTTAACTTTAGGAATATTTTCCAATTTGCCTATTCATTTATAAGAGGGTATGTTTTTATTTTGGTGGAATGGGTAGTGAGGTAATTAGGACTAAGTAAAGGGGTTAAACCTTTTTTGTTTTTTAACATCAAAGGAAATACATTTACACATAACACCTGCACACATACAGGTGTTTATGAGGGACTCACCGGCTATAGAAGCCAATAATACCCACTAATTCGCAACAGAAGCTCTTCCGTCTTAATGGGGCGTCGCAGAATCCCTTACGCATTCAACCACGACGCCCCTACGACAGATTTGCTGAAGAAGATCACACAATCAAGGTGTAGCTTCCACAGTCTACTCTGTTGTCAGAGAAGTATCAGGAGCAACCTGCATGAACAGACTTCTCTAAGGCCTTTGACACAGTAAATTACGCATTACTTGTCAATAAACTGAGAACATTTGGTGCTAATGAGACATCGTTGATCTTGAAAGTAGATTTTCGTCCGTGGTGATAGATGGGTACTCCTCGCAGCCATAATTATATTGCCTACTTTTGTGTACCGCAAGGCTCGAACTTAAGACCAGTATTTTTTAACATCTTTATAGACGTCATTGTTTCGATATTTCAATAGGTACTCGAAAGTCTATCTATCTATTTGCTGATGCTCTCAACATAGTTAAAACCATTAGAAACTACTCTGATGTTGAACTATTACAAGAAGATCTCGACTGCTTTATTCAATGGTGTAATAACAAAAAAAAATTCTCAATGCCAAAAAAAATATCACCATAATAGATTACTAGAAAACAAAATTACGCACAGAGTCAATATTAGGTATATTGATACTGAAAATCTACTGCAGTTCGAGCAATACATGATTTAGGCGTTATACGAGACAACGAATTAAAATTTACCAAACATATCGATGTCATAACCACCTCTGGTACGAAGTCACTTGTTTTTATATTGAGGAATTCCAGAGTTCAGGAAGCTCTCTACTACAATCAAACTTTTTAGTTGTCTGGATATGGAATGGATATGGAATCAACACTACTAAATCCATAGCATTAGATTGGAAAGAATACAAAAGCGACTACTATGTCATCTTGCGTACCGTCCGAATAGCAATCAAACTAATAATTCCTACGAAAGACGGTTGGCACCTTATAACTTCGTATCACTATAATCGCGTAGCACATCTCAGACATGATGCTCAACAAAATACTCAACGACAGAATTGATTGTCCAGCAATAGTCCAATTATTTAATTTTATATTAATTACTTATTTAATGTATCCTTATAAAGGTCGAACTTGGGAAAGTATTCCCCTTTAGCCAGACTAGCACGCAATAATGATCTGTCCTCTAAGATTTCTGTCCTTGCGATAGCTTTCCTGCCTTCAGATTAAAATTAGTTAACTTAAAAATAATGAATCAATGAATTTATTAGTATACCTAATATTGAAATATTTTTATTTTCTATAATATGATTTTAATATATAATAATCAATCTATTTATAATACTGTCACATAATTCTATTTTAATAATTAATTTATATTAATTTATCCTATAATGTATTTTAGTTTTAATTCCTTATTATCCTTTCATTTATTAAACACTCAATGCACGTTGTGATTACCTCTAAAAAGAAATACAATATACTGTGTTTAATTTATTATGTAAATTATCTTTGTATTACTGTTGTCATTTCTGTTGGTAATCTTAATGAATGAATAAATAAATATCTAGTTATATCGTAATTAGATTGGTCTTTGAACTATTTTCTACCAAACAAGTCAATCGAGACAAAAAGTGGAATATGGAGGAAATCGAGTAAGGCATTGTTAAAAAGTTCAAGCAACAATTAAGTGAATAATTGTTCCTAGGACTTTTAGTTGTTTAGTAATTACGGAATAAAATGAACGACGTTCGCGACTTTCGTGAATTTCTTTCTTTCTCCAGTTAAGTTGACTTTGCTATAGAGTGCGGTTTCAATAAGGTTTGTATAGCCTGCATTTATCTCTTTCATAGCGTGGCAGAGTGACCTATTAGTGCACATTTGTATTTTGGAGATCGGAGATTTATGCCCGATTTCACCAACAACAACAATAAGCTACGACCTAAGTATGGGATCCCTAGCTTAAAAGTCCCCTAAACTAGCCCCTAAATTAAATTTCGTTTTACGATTGTCTTTAAGCCCATATTTCGAGCACCTAAATTTCGGGGGCTTTTTAATATTTAGGTGACCCCTAACTGTCGGTGAAATAGAAACTGTCCCCTAACAGCCCCCTAACTATGCTTAGGGGATCCCTTAAACTTAGATGACGTTGGTGAAATCGGGAATTAGTCTTCAATTGACTGTGTTATTTCGAAGCCTATGTCTGAGGTAAACCCGGCACCACCAGATTTTAGGTAGTGGCTACCAGATCATTAGACCATTAAACCCATTAAGTACCACTTGCTAAACTCAAACTTGGTGAAGGAAAACTTCGAAAGGGCAAGCATCTGCTGTCTAAAAACCTAACTAGTTTATAAAAGATACATTGGTTAGGCAACGCACATTTGACCAGCGTGAGATAGATGGTCTGTTTATCCTAGTATTGAGGCAAGGCTCGTATCTAGCATTGGGAAATTTAGACAGAATTTTTGTTATATTATGTATACTTATCCTTAAAACTAGTGCTATCTTGGACCAACGTATTTAAATATCATACTGTTTACCGCATTGCGTATGTTTCAAATTAAATAAAAACTCTTTGTAGGTACTGGAATATAACTTACAAGGTGGCAAAAAAACAAGAGGTCTTATCACAACATACACATACGAAAGTGTTGAAGATCCACAAAATATTACAGAAGAATCACTAAAAATTAGCAGAGTAGTGGGATGGTGTGTTGAGATGGTAAGTTAATTTATTTTCTTCTTACGTTAATGGTATGTACACGTATACTATGCACATATTCGTCCTTTTCAAGCTATAATAATTAAACGTGTTATTATTTTCATTTTTATATTTATTTTTATATTTGCGAGTATTATATAATTAAATAACCCGTACAATTAAGAAGACAGCACTTATTTGAATAGCTACAATTTATTATTATTATATTCATTAATTGTATAAATACTTTCTTAGATTTACGCGAATATTTGACATTTTAAATGAAACCTTCTTTTCGGATTTTGACCATTGAGACGTATAAAACTTTAGTCTTCCCTGACTATGATTGCTGTAAAGCCTAGTTTAGACTAAGACACTACACTCGATGTATACACCGAGTGTCTGTGTGTAAACGTGAGCGTCTTTACTTTGTGAAATTTATTGTGACACAATAATTATTGTCGTATCAGTGGCTCTGTGAACACGTGTGTGATGTGTCCAAGTGTCTCGTGTGGTTGAAAATTTTTCAAACAGGTTCGATGTTTTCAATACACCGTACCGCGTAGAAGATAGCTCTTAAAATGAGTTTCACGTGGAGCAAAGAGTATGAACAGCTCAGACACAATTTTCGTACATTTATACGGAGATACTACTCAGACACAAAAAATTCGTAAAAGTGTGAACAATAAACAAATTATTCTGTGACATTTATGTCGCAATTTGTGTCGTAGTATAAACTAAGCTTAAAGCATTCGAAAGGTCGGGTAGCATCCTACTAATATTATAAACGCGAAAGTTTGTAAGAATGGATGTGTGTTTGTTGCTCTTTCACGCAAAAACTACAGAATGGATTTGGATGAAACTTTACAATAATATAGCTCATACATCAGAATAACACATAGACTACTTTTTATCCCGGAATAATCTACGGTTCCCGTGGGATAGATTTGTTTTTGTTTTTCTAGAGGCGAATCTGAGCGAAGCGAGAGTGAGCCGCTAGTACATTACACACAGACACAAAAATTTCGTAAAAATGTGAACAGTAAACAAATTATTCTGTGACATTTATATCGCAATTTGTGTCGTAGTATAAACTAAGCTTAAAGCATTCGAAAGGTCGGGTAGCAAAAATCTAAATAAATTTGCGAAAAAATCCGTTATTGTTATGTTATTAATTGTAATTTATATTTGTAGTTGCACGCTTATTTCCTAGTTATGGACGACATAATGGATGGCTCGACGAAACGTCGTGGCGTGCCTTGTTGGTACAAACTGCCTAACATAGGCCTCGGGGCCATCAACGATGCCATTCTAATACAAGCCTGTATATATGAAGTGATGAACACGTATTGTAAACATATGCCACAGTACACACATCTCATGAATT
Organism: Brenthis hecate; assembly: GCA_951806755.1. Classification (NCBI taxonomy): domain Eukaryota; kingdom Metazoa; phylum Arthropoda; class Insecta; order Lepidoptera; family Nymphalidae; genus Brenthis; species Brenthis hecate. The sequence goes on from OX638255.1 coordinate 864,372, forward strand.
TGCTTAACGAGGTAGGTCGGTTTTAAAAAGGAAAAGTATTTTGCAAACCTTTGTAATAACTATTTCATTTGAGATGAATGATCATTTTAAGATTTTAAGTTAATAAGGTCACATAAATAATACTTTATTTTGATCTGGAAGTGATGAACGTGTAGCAGGTAATTTTACTTAACGATTACACTTCGACATATACAAGTATGTATGTATCATAGATACATTATAAACAGTGTGATAATTTTGTGAGTTGCAGATGATAATCTCTGTAACCACTTATTTGAAAAAGTCTTTGACCGTTTGATAGTTACTTTATTTCAGACGGCCATCCTATTATATTATAAATGCGAAAGTTGAATGGATGGATGTTTGTTACTAAATCTCGCCAGATTTTAATTAAACTTTACAGAAATATAGCTAATACCTCAGAGTAACACAGGTTATAATTTTTAAAGATATAGTAATAATTAATTGAACTAAGCGAGCGGAGCCGCGAGAAAACGTTAGTAGACTATATATTATGTATGTATATGCAAATTAGCCATAGGTATGACGACATTCGTCAACTATGCCGGAAAAAATCGTGTCATTTTTATCTTTCAAGTTGTGATCATAAATAATGGAACATTTGCGAAGCTATGTATTGAGGGCAACATGGCGTTAATCTATATCTAAATAAATATGTTTGTTATCCTAATATAATATATATATATATATATATATATATATATATATATATATATATATATATATATATATATATATATATATACGTTCCATATATTTTATCTATATTTTATCCTTTACACCATATAATTTATACTACCTTAGAAGTTATGGCACGATAAAAACTCGGGCGACAAAATCTAGACATATAATAAAATTGTAACTAAGCTGAATCTGTACATAAAATATTTTTTGGAAAATCTTATTGAAATAGACATTATTATCGATACAGAGGCCGAATCTAAGGTTTTTAAATTTTTTATCTGTCTGTCTGTCTGTTATCGCATCACAGAAAAACCACTTGAGGGATTTTGATGAAATTTGGTATGGTGATAGCTGGTTATCCGGGTCAACATATACGATACTTTTTGCCGCGGTAAAATATCTCATTTCTGAGAAAAAAAAATGCAAAAACTGCATTGTAAGATTAGACTGATATGTAAAACCTAAGAATTTGCTTTTTGGTCATCTGAACGCGGGCGGAGCCGCGGGCAATGCTAGTATAATATATAAAATACTTTAATACTTTTATTACATTTTCTTACGAATTATCTAACACCTAAAAATATAATTTAGGCTCTACTATATACCTCAGCCGGGCAACACCTTGACTTCACAATGGCGCATCGCAACAAAAACGATTACAGTATGTTCACATTGGAAAGGTACAGTTCTATAGTGAAGTACAAGACATCATATTACACACTAAAACTGCCGGTATGCTTGGGATTAGCCCTAGCGAATAAACTAGAGCGAGAAACACACAACCAGGCAGAGAAAATATGCTTTGAAATTGGACATTTGTTTCAAATGCAGGTAATTTTTTTATGTTGTTAAATTATTTTTAGATTTAATTTTTTTTTTGCATGTATTTTTGGACTTTTGTAAAATCATTTCATAGCTTCAGGAGAAAAAAAATCTGAGATGTCCATATACCATGCACTGAAAAAACTTATGTGGATATTTTATCCTTCTATTGTACCCTATAATGTATTACGTAATAGATTTAATAGTATCATAAAATTAATTACATCAATCGTTCATATTAAGCTTAAATATCGACTCTAAATAATGAAATAACGTTTTTTATGATTAAATTGTTAAAATAAAAAATTAAAATGGATGCTATAAGTAAATTGTGAGTTAAAAAAATTATAAAAAAATAGTTAAAAAGATAAAATGGTAAAAATATTTGATACCCATGAGGTTTTCTCAATGTCTTATTAAATAGTTGTATCTATAATTACTCACTATATAAAACATAGTACTAACATAATAATTGTGTACAACACAAGATAAAAATTATGCGAAGAATGAAGGCGTTTTTGTGACGGTTAAGTAATATAAGGCAGCAATTTGTTTCTTTTGTTTTTCTAATTGGTTTCAAGTGAATTAAAATTGTTTTATCACTCACGCCGAAGCTTGCCGCTAACTCTTGATGTAGTTTGCGATGGATTCGCTTTCAGATCACTTTTGACTATTCATTGTCAACTACACGGAGTTTGTTGTGTAGGTCAAGGGTCTTCCGACCGTCCACGGGGTTTGTTCTGTAGGTCAAAATTTGCTGAAGAAATCATTAGAAACAAAAATGTACCGCGTTATTATATAATACATAAGAATAACAAATGGGCTACTTTTTATCCCGGAAAAATGTATGGTTCCCGTGGGATAGATTTGTTTTTGTTTGCCTTGAATATTTCATATGTAAGGACCTAATAATATAAATAATGTTGATATAATTTTACCTCAAAAGAAATTTTCTGATAATAAAAAATTTATACCGTTCATAAAAAATCTACAATTTGCGCTGGTAAAATTTTTTATTTACCTATAGATATCGCGTTTATGGGCACGTGTGCATAGAACACACGAACGCGCGTTTGTATCGAACGCAAGCAGATAATAATTAATAATAATAATTTATTTATTATAACACAACAATAAAAACTATAAATTAGATAACAATATACATTTACATTTGAAATAAAAATTAACATATAATTAATTGATTTATTTAAAATTTATTTATTTATTTATTTCAAATCAAATTAAAATTTCAAATTTTGTGGTTGAGATCCCCTTTTAAGCAAATAATTTGCCTGTATTAGGAGACCCCTCCCTTTCATAAAAACGTAATTTTATGTTTTAGCTGATTATAATATTATGGGTAATACTACAAACTTAAATAGATCAATTAAGACAAACAAAAAATAAAAAATAAAAATTAGCGTGCATATATGTGTTTGTGTATTGTGTGTGAGTGTGAGTGTGTGTGTGTGCGTGTGCGTGTGTGTGTGATTATTAATATTGTATTTAATGAATATGTTCTAACAGTTTTTCCGTATCATTGTAACTAAGAGTTTTTATCCAATCTATTAATGTCTTTTTGCATTTATGGTAATTGTAGAGGTAAACGTAAATGATACTGTTAATTTTATTATATAATTGTGCAGATCTTTTATCGAATTGCATTGACGCAAATGTTGTTCTTGTTTGTGGGATTTTAATTATGTTTTCTTTCCTTCTTTTTAATGTTAAAGACGCATCATAGGAAACAGCCTTATGTACTTTTAGTATAGTTTGAGTAATATACAGCTTTCTAACTGAGAGCAGTGTGCTAACTTTGTACAGATTCTCAGTTGGAAATGTAAGTTTTTTAAAGTACATACATTTTATTAGAGCACGTTGTGCTCTCTCGAGTTCAATAAACTTCGTTTTAGCAGCTCCGCCCCAAATCGGGATACAATATGATAGCACTGATTGTACTAAGGCAAAATATATTTCATTCAAGAGATTCCTGGGGCGAGATGAAAAAAAAGATGACGTACGTTCATAATACGCACGTCGAGACACTTCAAAAAGTATCCATGTGTATAGGCCCTAAGCTTCGAATATCGATATCCACGCACACTATTGTCATAGTTGACATCCTTGAACTAAATCTATTTTTTATGTTTATAGGACGATTTCATAGATTGCTTCGGTGTGGAAAAAGTGACGGGAAAAATAGGTACGGACATACAGGAGGGTAAATGTTCTTGGCTAGCGGTGCAAGCGTTACAGCGGTGTAATGATAAACAAAGGAAAGTATTCGCAGCCTGCTATGGCAGTTCAGAACCGGCACATATAGAAAGAATTAAACGATTATATGAAGAATTGAACCTGCCCAAGATATATCGTGAGGAGGAAAAGGCACGACACGACGCGGTCGTACGACACGTACAACAGTTCCCATCCGATACGATATCCCCCGATCTATTCTTGAAGCTACTCAATATGATATATGACAGACAAAAATAAGTTATATTTTATTTAACAGTTTGTATTTTTATATAAATCCATTTAACTGTTTATAAATAACGTTACGGAATAATAAAGGTTAATTAAATTATTATGTAATCCGGCGTTTGTGCTAATATTATTTATTTCGTTTTTTTTTTGTTTAAGTTATAGCTACAATAGTGTCCCGTATAGTATATCTATGTGTACTCCATAGGTTTAGGTAGTTAACTAAAGATAAACAACCAGTTTATGGGGGCTTAGTTTTTTAATAAGAAATTACACTTATTGTCAGTAAAATAACTGCATTTTGTATCTTTTATTTATTGAATTCATCTTCAACTACAATGAAAACTTCAGCAAAATTGGTTTAGATGTAAAATTTATTTTGTATACAAAATATACTTTTCATTTTAAAATTTAAATTCATGATTAAATTTAATATATTATTTAATCCATATCATATTTCATATTAAAAATATAAATAAGATTGAATTGATGCTGTTGCTGGCATTTGTTTTTTTTTCTGGAGTGGCTGTGGTAGTATGTGGTGGGTGATGATTCGTGCAGACAGTAACTATCCGAGCGTAGGACAGAAATCCTGCCATTTTATTTCTAGGACGATTTGATTATTTAATTATGCATATTTTCAATAATAAATACTATGAGCATCAGCCGATAATGAATAAATTTTATGACGTTGTTATTTTGACAAGTTCGGAGATGGGGACGATTTGATCTAACCATCTGTTTTGTTGGACATTTTTTTCTTGTTTAATGTTGGATTATCTCAAGTGTAAATCGTAAAACGACCTGTTAGTATTGAATTTCGGACTGTCACCATTTAGACATGTTCCATGCTAATCCACAATTGTATCTACCGCACAAACTCGTAGAAAGGAAAGTTGGGCATATCGTCAAAACGAAGCTACTCGTGGATTTTTAGTTTGTAATTGTTATTTGAAAAAACCCCGTGGTGGATTGAAGACTATTAATATTGACGTTTCATAATAAACGCAACAGCTTATTGCACAATTGTTGTATAATGATTAAAATTTTGTTTAAATTATAAAGAAATTTTTTGATTCCGGAAAATTTTGAAACGACAAACACCGACATCTAAAATAAACTTTTATGATTTGTTTACCTTTAATTAACTATCTGAACCTATGGAGTATAGGTCCATATTTGATATACAGATATGGATAATTCTTCTCTCCATTTACTAAACATAGATGCTGATATATGTCCTTTAAATATTTTTGAAGCATTTTATACAGAAACAATAAAAAATAATCTTCCTTTTTTTTCAAAATAAATGTTTGAATATAACATATCTAACTATCGACATATTATTAAAAAAAAATATTTATACATTAAAAAAACAATTTAAAGGATACACAAACAATATAAAAATAGAATACTTATAATGAATTTTTACAATAAATGTTGAATAACGTTTTTTGTTCGTAATCGAATAGTTTTTCTATATGGTAACAACGTTATTATAATTTTTATTTCTTGCTCCACGGGGTGCATTCTAATTCCCGGGATAAAAAGTAAAAGCTTTTGTGCCATTAAAAACAAACTTCTTTCAATCTTACTAACTTAAATAGCACTGGTTACCTACCTATGATAATACTTTATATAGACTAATATTGTTTAATGCAGTGATAATATGATACATGTGTTACCAATAACAAAAACTTTTATTTTTTCTTAATCAAGACTGAATTTGTCCGTTTCAATCATTATACTAAAGATGGTATGCTACATTTTTATATTATATAGATACCTTATTTAATGATTTAAAGATAGTCATCAAATTAGGCAGTGGTAGCCCAGTGGTAACGCGCTCACTTGGGAAACCGAGTGAAGCGGGTTCAAATCCCGGGTCTCGCACCTCTGATATTTTCATGTGCGAATCATATCTAACATGATTACCACTTGCCTTACGATGAAGGAAAAACACCGTGAGGTACCTGCATGTCTGAGAGAAACTAGCAAGTTTTTGAAAGACATGTGCAGTCCGCCAACCCGCAGTTTTCCAGCGTGGTGGACTATGGCCTGATCCCCCTCGTATTGAAGAGAGGCCCGTGCCCAGCAGTGGGACGTTAAAAAGGGCTGAATATATACATACACAGCCCTGGATTTACACTAGAGGCACTCGGGGCTAGTGCCCAGAGTGGCAAAATTCAGGGAAATATTTTTTTTGGCGTTATCGAAAATGCTTTTTTTTATTTACCAAAAAATGAAAAATAAAAAAAAAAGACTTTTCGAATAATTGTAATCATTTATAAATTATTATTTTTTTGCATATTTCGAAAAATTAATAATTAAAAAATTTAAACTTTCAACACTTAATTCAAAATTTCGATAATAGGGCGGCATTTTTTACAGTGCCCAGGGGCGGCGCTAAGGTTAAATCCGGCCCAGTACATACATCAAACTAGACAGTAACAATGGTTTTAGCTTTATACAATACCAGCAACATACTGTCGGTTCGCTCGGGTGCGTCCCTAAGCTAAAATGGTTTAGGAACGCATAAAAGACAATAGTCCAGAGAAAAAAAAATTGGGCCAGGAACTTTCTCAGTTTCATTACAATCGGATCAACGGTTTAGGAATGCATAGAAGACATACATTCATTTTTATTTATATAGTCTGAGTGTTATAAAAATATTCAGAAAATGTTAATTTAATTTTCCAGTTGGTTTCATTTAGTTTAACGCACTAGTGAGTAAACAAACAAGTTTGGTGTCTCTGAACTTTTATATTGTTATGATTAGTATTTAATTGGGGTAACTATTAAATGTAATTATTAATCTTTGTTGGAATTATTGGCGATGGTGTAATAAAGGATTAAATATTTTGTCATAGTAAAGCTATAAATAAATACCTGAAATATTTTATTTGTTTTTTTTTATTATTCAATTTTTTTTTCGAAAAATCATAAATTTAAAATTATAAGTGATCGTTTTTTTATGATAAATAGGTACATAACCTCGAAGTCTACACTTTAGAAGAATTTTTTTTTTTTTTAAATAAGGCTTACCAACTAGAGTACATACACAAACTTAATCACTAAAATAAAGTTAATAAATTCCTTTTTTGTATATAACTCTAAATTACAGGCATGCACAACATTTTATAATTAAGTAATACATACACTCTACTTAAATGACAATAATATTAAAAAAAAAATAAATGAAATGTAACACTAAATGATATCTTTAAGATTTCTTTTAAAATTGTATGTTGTGTTTGAAAATATATCTATAACAGGATACTTGCGAGAGATTTCATTATAGTTTATTAAAATTTTGTTTAAAGGTGAGTTTTGTCCGAATCTATTTTGTCTTAAACTAATGTAAAAAGGTTGATAATTACTCAATCGTGCGGAAGAGCGAGCAACTTGTAATCCTATCTTAGATATTATGTTAGGCGAGTCTACACAGTTATTCAATATTTTATAAAGAAACATTAACCCAAGAAGTTTTTGGCGCTTTAATAATGAGTCCATGTCAAAGAGATTTAGCCTACCCTCGTACGTAATATGTTTTCTGTTTGGTACAGAATTGGTAGTGTAAACAAGTCTAGATGTAAACTTTCTTTGAACTTTTTCAATTCTTTCAATATGGTTTTGATAGTAGGGATACCAAATTACACAACAGTAATCTACATTGCTACGTACCAAAGCATTGTATAGAGTTTTTAAAGCATATACAGATTTAAATTCTCTTGTATTACGGTATATGAAATTAAGCATCTAAAAACAAGTACGGATAGTTTTGTTGATGTGGCTATTAAATTTCATTTCAGAATCTATTATAACACCAAGATCCCTAACCTCATTTATTTCTTTTAATAATGTTTTATTTATATAATAATTTGATAAGTATTTTTTTCTTTTTCGCGAGTACTTGATGTGGTAACATTTGGATATATTTAATTCCATTCGATTAAGGATACACCATTCATAAATATTATCAATGTCCGATTGTAGTATTTTTTGTTCTTCTTCATTTCTTACAATTCTGAATATTTTTAAATCATCGGCGTATAAGGCAAATTCTGACTTTGTTATTGTATATTTAATATTGTCAATAAACATTAAAAATAGTAAGGGACCCAAGTGTGATCCTTGAGGTACCCCAGATGTTGGTGTAAAGATTTTTGATCTAAAGCCATTAAGGACTACAGTCTGAGACCTATTAGTTAAATATGAATTTACCCATGTTAAAAGATTTCCGTGTATGCCAAAATAATGTTGTAACTTAAAAAGTAGCAATTCGTGATCGACTTTATCGAATGCTTTACTGAAATCGCTGTATATGGCATCGACTTCATTGCCTGAACTAATCTTACTTAAGGTATCTTCTACAAATGTAACAAGGTTTGTCACTGTAGATCTCATTTTGAGAAAGCCATGTTGGTGATCAGTTAGCATTTGTTTTACATGCCAATACATAATAGGATAAATTAAGGATTCGAAAACTTTAGCTATAGTACATAACAAACTTATAGGCCTGTAGTTAGAAATTTCGGTTTTATTTCCTGATTTAGGTATTGGAACTACTAACGCTTCCTTCCATTTTGAAGGGAAGACTGCTTCTTGTAGGGATCTGTTAAACAAGAAGAATAGAGGAGTTGACAGTTTCTTTGCACACATTTTGTAAAAAATGGGTGGAAGACCGTCGCTGCCTGAGCCCTTTTTCACATTTAAAGTTTTTAATTTAATTTCTATGTCTTTTGGGGATATTTCTATTGTACTTATAGAACTTAGGTTGTTACTGACGTTGATTTTGGACATAGCTAGACAGTCGAAAGGAACAGTATTGTGTGATTTGGCAAGATATACGGATGAAAAATGTTCAGCAAAAAGAATAGCCACCCCTTCACTGTCGTTAGCATATCTATTCCCCAACTTCATAGTTCCCGGTATAGTACTTTTTACTTTCCTTTTGCTTTTCATGTAAGACCAGAAAAATTTTGGATATTTAATAACTAATTCCTCTACTCTATCGCAGTATGCTACGTATAGTTTGTCAATGAGTTTAGTAGTTCTCTCTTTTAATAAATCATATTCATATTCATCAAGCTTATTGCCAAAAGTTTTAAATAATTTTCTGTGTTTCTCTTTTTCTTTTAAAAGCTTTATAAGATTCTTACTGTACCATCGAGGATACTTGGAGTTGCAAATTTTAATTTTTCATAAGAAATAAACTATTTCTTATGAAAAATTAAAATTTCTTGAAGGAATTCAAATAAAACACTCCCATATTCTATCATAGTATATTCCAAAAATATAATGTTATAGGTACATAACTTTGCTTCAACCAGTAGTTATGTCAAGTTACAGGAGTCAGTAACTGTTTCCAATCGTTACACACTAAAAATAAGCAATGCCAACTTAACAGCTGCCAAATATGATACAAATATTTATATTTGTAATATGGAAACTATTTATTATTACTAGTAAAGTTCACACCACACTCGTCTGCCAATTTAAAAATTCTTACTTTAAATATCATTTTCATGATATAAAAATTGGAAAAATATAGATACATATTATAATTTTGTATAAGGCAATAACAAAAATTGCTTTTAACCTATATAGATGCATTCAAAACTTACTTTAATATAGAAAAGAAAATAGTTATTGCCTAATATACATTTTTTTATCTTAATATTGTTCTATCAAAACCTCTATTCAAAGGCAATGAATATGAATGCAGTCCATAAAATTATAATTCGGTTGATATTAAAAGACCAAGGTAATGCAAAATCTTTTATCAAATAAAACCTTTATTATAATCCGTTGACAATAATTGTTGATAACTAACCTCGAAGGTTGAACGTAAACTTATAATATATACAAAAAACAACTTATTCTTTTTAGAAGTCGGTTAACAAAAAATATATCCCAACTGTACATTTTAATATACACATTATCATGCAATTATATGACGCTTGCTGAAAAGTCCAAAATGAATGTTTTTATTAACTATACAGATATTTTAAGGCTGGATTTGGTTAAATGAAGAAGGACCCCAATTTATCATCTTATCAATGGCGGTACGTGAAGAAAATGGGGGAATTTTGTTAAACTTATTTTCTCCATTAATTATATATTAGATAGTTCAAAGCTATTGTTAAGGCATTGGCAGAAGACTGTGGAGATATTCACACTATATGACATTGACACTATATTACTGCATCGTATGGCAACATTAATAATGATATAATCCAAAACAATAAAATAAAGTAAAATGTGACGAGTATCAACTAGGTACAATGAGAATATTATATTAAATTGTAAGACTCCCTATTTAAAAACTCCAATAGGATCCCATCAAATGCGACAAAAGCCACATAGAATCCAATATATATTTATTGGTTTCTATGTGGCTTTTGTCGCTTATGATGGGATTCTATTGGAGTTTTATAACAGGGCTATGTCATTGTAACGTCCATATATAAATATAAGTTCAAATCCTAACGGGACACAACACTAAGATCGCTTTGACCTTAAAACAGTGATATAGTTACACAATTATATTATTTAAAAAATAAAAAAAGTGTTTTTATTTATTAATCGTACAGTGAAGTTTAATATTTTTTTTATATAATAAATTAAACACGAGCACAAATATATACGACCTTGGGTTGTTGAAATGTAAGGAGTTTTATATTATTATATATTAATTTTTATCTTTTATTAATTAATCATACAGCTAAGTAAGACAATGGTAGACAGGTCGAGAGATGTGTTGAAATGATTACATTTAGTACGTGCTAATATAATTTTGACTAGTAAGCACCAATTGACTAACATACATAATTATATCCTTAAAAAAATATTTACATATATTTCGTGGCTAATAAAATTTAGCCAATACAAAGTTTGGGTCACAAAAACCCGGTTCTATGTCGTATTGAAGACTCGCAATTCTCTCACTACTGAAATAAAAAGCTTTACAATATCAATTTAGGATCAAATTTCAAGAGTTCAGAAATCTGTAATGCTATATACAATTAAAACAAAATGGGAATAACAAAACTTTTGAGCGTTAAAAGTTCAGTTCGAGCCCTAAAGTAATATATTTTTTATTCACATACACGTACCTACTTCCTATATATGTATATTTCCAAAAAACATTTTATGAATTAATTTTACTATAATTTTTATTTTTCATCTTCACAATAACAGATATTTTACACTGTAAGCTGTATAGAATATTGCGCGGGGTTTGCGACATTAAGCTGCGACATTTTACATAGAAAAGTTAAACTTATTGGATTTCAAACATTTATTAAGAAATTCGGTGGTGCCTTATAAATAGCTATATTACTTGAATGGTCTCGCCACATACGTGTGAAATGGCGACTTGTGCCAATTATTTCGCCAAATTATACGTTTAGAGTCTTTTTGGGATTGCTGCTTTACGGCTCACCTGTATAATAAATTATCATAAATTAATTTATTTAAAGTGAAATCGACTTATAAATCTCGTTGAACTTGCACTTAGAATAAAATTAAATCTTGATCTAGATGGAAAATCACTGGAATTTTGGACAAACTAACTAACACTAGTTTTCCCAGCGAAACTAATCTTTTTTTCTTTTAAAATGCCTTTTATATTATAAGTAAAGATCTAATCTATGGTGATAGGGCTCGCATGATCACGAAAAAATCGGTCCATCCTAATTTGACCTTTCTTTGATCTGATTAGTCATTCGACCATATATTATGGCTCTGCCTCGAGTGTTGCCATGCTGTGCGGAGATATTTTGTTAAAAAAAAAATATATTGTATATATGTGGGTGAGTAGTTTACAATAAAAAAAAATTAAATAAAAATTTTCGATTAACATGACCGTTTGAAGCCGAGGTAAACAATTCAGAAAGTGCAAATACCGCAAATTGGGTATTTTTCAATCATCTGCGAAATAACGGACTTTTAATTTAAAAATGTTATGTCACACTTAATCGCATTAGGCTGGAAGATACGAGTATAATACTAGGCGCACAGAACACGTAATAATAAGTTGCGACGATAAAAGCATGTGAGACTTATTAAGTCAGACACTTAACTCGGTCCTGAGTACCAGGCGAGCAGCTTATGCAGAGAGGTCGAGCGGCTGCGAGTAATAATTAATAGACGAAACTATTAACTTTATTAATCAAAATATATAAGTACTAGTCGCATATAACACGTAAGGAGGTGGAGTTTCGAAGCAGACTGTCGGCTTACCATAACGATCCTGAGTACCAGGCGAGCATCTCACGCGGGGAGGTCGGGCAGCGCCGGCGCGTGCACGAGGCGGCGGTGCGCCTCGGAGCCGGTGAGCGCGGCCACGGTGACGCCGGCCTGGTACGCGGCGGGCAGGCGCACGTGGCGCGTGCGCGTGCCCGCCTCCGCCCACCCGGACGCGCGCCACTCGCGGATCACGTTCACCACTTGTCCTGGTGAGTACATATGTGTCAATCGTTCAATTTAAAAGACCTAGATCAATACTGATCTGTTCAGAAAAAGACCTGGTTCGTACGACCCGTTCAATCAATCGATTGATGACGTCATCGCCGCTCCGTGTGTAAGGCAGGTCAATCTTGTGATCCCCCCAATGTGCGTTCACCTTGTCGTGGTGGGGGGCTCAGTAATGCCCGGCAATACAACCGGGCGCGAAGCCAAGAAACGCACAGGGAGGTGGCCCACTTCGGTGGGCGGTGGGAGGTGGCCCTCTTCGGAGGGCGGTGCGGGTTGCTCCTGGTACTTCTCTGAAAGCAGAGTGGACCTTGGAGCAACCCCGTGGTTGTTGTGGTCTGCTTCGGCAGACCTGCCGTCGGGGCCGAGAAGTTGAATGCGTAAGCGATCCTGCGCGTCCCATTAAGACGGGGGAAGGCTTTGTTGGGTTTTAGTGGGTAGTACTGGCTTTGCCGGTGAGTTCCACACCTCGTGCGTAAATGCATTTCCCAACGTTAAAAAAAAAAGGTCAATCTAGTGATGGACGTTGAATGAACGGGCCAGTTCAATCAACCTGGTTCAAAGGTGCAACCAAGTTTCTGGTGTATCAAATGAACTAGTTTAATTTCAGTTATGAATTCGATCGAATGAATGAGAATGAATCATGGTTTTCATGGCGACCCGATCGTTCGCGAAGTGTTCGCGACCCGGGTCGTTCGATTCTGTCAATCGCGAACGATACATAGCTATGTCTTGGTTGGAGAGAGGAATAGCAGAAGTTAACACGCTATTGTATACTATTGATAAATAAATATGTCAGGACGTTAACACACAATGCCATCTAATTCCATGGTAAGCTACGAGGCTTGTGTTATGGATACCAAATAGTTGATACATTATAAATATATAACTGTAAATACATACATATTATAAATATAAACACCCATGACTGGAGTACAAACATTTGTGCTCATCACACAAATGAATACCCCCAGCGGGACTCGAACCCGCGACCGCTGGCGCAGCAAGTAGGGTCACTACAAACTGAGCCAAACGTGTCGTCAAACTATTATCTACACTAATAATATAAAAAAGCTGTAACTTTGTAAGTTTCGATGTAGGAGGTTCTCTGCAAATACTAAATCGACTCAGAAAACTCTTTCATTAATAGGAAGCTATATTACCGCCGAGTAGATATTAAAGGTCATTTTTTATTGAGGTAAAAATGTTTTTACTGCTAATGAAATCATAATAATATCTTTAATTAGGGTCGAAAAAAACTGACCGTTAGGTTTGTTTATTTGCTACTGTTTTTATATACGAGTACCTAAGGATTCATCCAAGCGAAACGTTGTTAAGACGCGAGTCTAATTGTCTAATTTTGCATATAAAATTACAATTAAACAATATAAATATAAATCTTTATGGTAAGCAAAAAGTTGGATAGATAAACAGGTAAAATTCCTAGTTGAATGTTAACTGCAAAACAAAGTAAAAATTATAAACTCAGTTTCTTTATGATTTTAATGTGTAACCACGAACCATGTAAAAAATTCTACAAAACAGGTCCTAAAATAAAAAAAAAGAAATAATTTGGCACATCTAGCAACAGTCATAATATGTAATAAAATTTTATTAATCTTACCAAGAACATTAAAAGTATGAAACCGTCTATCAGGTACAGCCATCAATGGTGTCAAATCTGTATTTGCTGTAAATCTAGCCAGGACGTCCCTCGTTTTCACCAATAATACTGAGGGGGATATTAATTTAGGCCATAACATTGACTCTCGAACACATTCGACTGGATTCGTCAAGTATACCCCATGGGAAGAAACTCCAAACACCATCTGATGATGCCATGCATCCGGTATCTCACCGTCACAACCCATTTGCAAGTTTAACGTAAGAATTGGTACCGCACCTGAAAGGTATTTAAAAGCAAATTAAAGTAAAAAATAACATTTCTATAACATCTCTTTATAAGGGCTTACTTAAAATATTACAGTGATATTATAATTACATACATTATGTATATTTTATCAAATTACCTGTACTTAAAATGAACATATTTTACAATTAGTTAAAATCCAATTAAAATGTTAAAGGGATCACGTATGCATGAGGTAATGATTATACCATAAGTCACTATTAATAAATTAGAGCTACTTTTATAATTTTTATTCACAGTTATAGTATGGAATAGATAGACTGTATATTAGTATATACATATATACGAATAGTATATATGAGTTGTTGTGTGTCGTGGGAAAACATGTTATAAGATAACCCGTATTATAACGTGTTTTCCTGCGAGAATAAGATAATCTTCTGCGGTAAAAAGTAGCCTATATCACTCTCCAATACTTCAACTATCTCTACACAAAAAATCACGCCAATCCGTCACTCTGTTTCTACGTGAAAGAAGGACAAACAAACATAAAACACTCGCATTTATAATATTAATATATTTAGTATGGAATTTGGGATCCTTGTTTTGGCTCTCATTTGGTACTTACAGTGCCAAAACAAAAATACAATTCCATTTTTGTTTCAATTCTACTTTGTTTCGATACACTGCAAAGGACCTTGTCATTTCTAGAAGAATTCCCTTTAAAAATCGATTGGGCAGTTCTTCTATTCAACAATTTTACAATGCTTATAATGTCGAGATAACAGTCCCCTGAGAGTAGTAGGTACATAGAATTTTGGGGGAGTCTTTTTAATGATTAACAGTAGAATAATTGTTTTTTCTTTAATTCAATGCTGTTTAAACTGTTAACCATGCATCTTGATACATATTGGTCTCTTCTTTCACACGAAACAAGGGATATTTTTTACATAGAGACCATCTATGGGAGAGACAAAAGACCGACTACTGATTAGGCTTTTCATTCCTATACCACAATTAGTTGGATCCATGGGATAATATTATGTTGCAAAAAGTGACATAGGGTCTCACCAAGCGATATCCAATCAGCCAACCAGTGAGACAATGACACGGCCCTCTCCGGGTACGTGGGGAAGAACCTCGCGGTAACGAGACGTCTGACGCTCTCTGTATACCGTCACCAGGTCCGCCGCCGTACACCCCGCAACGGCCCGCGGATAATAGATACCTATGTGGAAATAAATTATTTTCATATAAATTACAACAATACACGGGAAAACGTTAAAATTTTATACTTTTATATAGTTTAAAAATCCTTAAATAATATATTTTGCATCTATGTATATTAATTTTAAAAAATAATAAACAAATTGCAAAATTAAATTAGATCAAGACATATACTATCCAAAAGGTAACAACATAAATAGGTTTTCAAAACATTTTTACTTTATAGTTAAAAAAATTCATATACCTACATATATTGCGTTTTATTGAAAATTAACACATTTAGAGTTATTTAGTTTAAGAAGTTTGAACTATAGCGTGTGATTGATTATACATGATTCATCGAATTGTGGATAGATGTACTTTCATAAAGCATAACATTAGGCTAGCAAAACACCATATAACAACAAAACAGATCGATTTCATTAGATAATTAATGTTACATAAAATAACAATCTGTCTACTTTAAAACTAACTAATATTTATTTATGAAGTTTGATAATGTCTTAAGCAGAAACAATATAAACTCCTTTCTCTTCTATCATCACCAACTTCTTCAATATACCATAGACCCAAAGAATGGACTGAGCAATACTGTCATGAAACTGACCACTCTCTAGAAAGAGAGATAGCGAACGTGCGGTCAATACCTTTCTTTTATTCCACTTTGAATTTATAAATAAAATGTAAAAAAATATAATATAATAATGAAATGTAAAATGGTTATAAATATCTATCTTCACTAATTCTTTTTCAATTAATACAGAAGACGTCTAGCCGCAACATTCGTTTTGTCTCTGTCGCGCCTTTCCGTCATTTTTAGCCGACGGCTGGCAAAGAAACACACAGTCCACTCTCTGTCTCTGTTATACCAAAACCTGATAAAAATTTAAAGTCAATCATTTTAATGTTTAAAATAATAATTATTGTAAAATTACCTTGGCAATGGTGCCATTGTTGGCCCTTAATCTTGTTCCAACGGATGAATTAATTCTGTCTATATTAACAGGTACGCCAAGAGCTATCTACAAATTAAAATGGAAGAAATGTATGTCATGCTAACAACTTCTAGCAAAATTTCAAACGAATTTACTGGCTTGTTAAATTTTTGATCAATCAATTGATCAAAATCGGAAAAATACATTATCCTGCGGTGATTATGTTAAAAATCCACATAGTCGACATTCAGATCTCAATGAGAATTATGCCAAATGCAAAAAATACCAACGGTGGCAAGTTATAGTTATTGGTCTACAGTCCCCAACGGATTTTTTTAATGATTAATAACCAGCTATAACTTAGTGAGTGAATAACAAAAGTATCACCGTGGAGGCGACAAAATCCGGGCGGATTTGATCATTCCATTATGCATATTTTTAATAATAAATCATACGAAAATGAGCCGGTTATTAATTTTATGTCGTTGTTATTTCTATAAATTTGGAGAGGGGGACGATTTGATCAAAACATCTGTTTTGTAAGACATTTTTTTGGGGTTAATGTTGGATTATCTCAAGATTAAATCGTAAAACAACCTGTTATTAATAAATTTTAGACTATCACCTTTTTGACATGTTCCGTAACAATTGTATCTACCACTATCAAATTCTCGTAGAAAAAATAGATGGACGTCTCGCCAAATTAAAGCTACTCACATAGTTTTAGCTTATTATTAATCATTAAAAAAAACCGTTGGGGACTTTATAAATGTCAACCCTAAAAGTGTATGAAAAAATGTCAGCCGAAAGGCGTTAAAATTAGAGTGGCGCGATCGTCCTGTCTAGATGTCTCTGTTAGACGACTATGTCGATTAGTAAACTGTGACATTACTATAAATAAAATTTAAAAAGTAAAGTGTAAAGATTCAAATAATATTTTTTATCAAATAATTATATTTGTATATATTATAAATGATATTGTATATATTACATATATGTAAATATTATAAATCACTTACAAACACATTGACAACGGCAGTGGCCCCACAGGCCGATGTGCCAATTTGTGTGACTTGTCGTTCACACGCCTCTCGTTCAGACCACACCATGCATCGAGGGGGTTCGACACAATTCACACTAGATTCCGACGTGCCTGCGGGTTTGTCGGCTCCTAGCTAAATAAACAAAAAATTTGATTACAATTCAATTAAATAAGCTTGTTTTCAATTTTATTTTCGAATTTATCAAAATTATCTCTTTTATCTCTTCTTAAATAGTTGCAATCCTATGTTTCACCACTTTCAAACCTTTAAAACAAAGAGTTCTCTATTACAACCTCAACTCAGTACTTAAAAACTATCTCATATTATAATCTAACTTCGATCTTAGTTTATATAAGTAGGATATTTAACATAATCGGTCGCGGGTTCGAGTCCCGCTGGGGGTATTCGTTTGTGTGATGAGCACGAATGTTTGTACTCTAGTCATGGGTGTTTATATTTATAATATGTATGTATTTAAAGTTATATATGTATAATGTATCAACTATCTAGTATCCATAACACAAGCCTCGTAGCTTACTATGGAACTAGATGGCGTTGTGTGTTAATGTCCTGACATATATAATGTCCTCCCAAGTGATTTCACCAATTTCACCCATTCTTATGAGACTAGCAATGTGCGCGGAAGATAATAGATATTATTGTGCACAAGTAAACGAGCAAACACAAGTGCACTGGGCACTCAATATTCCGGTCACTTTCATACTCCGATGGGACGACAATCTGAAACGACCGCACCGGTATCAGGCGCAGGACGGACGGCATAGTTCTCTCCGAGGCACGGGGTGAGACTCTTTCAACTTTCCAACTCCGAGCTTTTACTGAGAATTTCTCGATAGAAAAACTCAATGACTAAAATTCACCTGACCCAGTATATATATATATATATATATATATATATATATATATATATATATATATATATATATATATATATATATATATATACATACATACATATAATAAAATTCTAACTAAGTCAAATTTGTACATTAAATATTTTTTGGGAAATCTAATCGAAATAGACATTATATCGATACAGAGTCCTAATCTATAGTTTTTAGAATTTTTGTCTGTCTTTCTGTCTGTCTGTCTGTTACCGCATCACGAGAAAACCACTGGACAGATTTTGATGAAATTTGGTATGATGATAGCTGGTTATCCGGGTCAACATATAGGCTACTTTTTACTGCGGGAAAAATATAATACAAACACACAAAAACTGCATTG